>CAIGQZ010032903.1:2156907-2287778 GCA_903798205.1 Danio tinwini | reverse complement strand
TATATATTTTTATATTTTTTCTTATATCAATACATGCTTTTTTATTACACATAAAGTAAAATTGTTATTCTATATGTACTTTAATGTTCCACTTTGTTTTAAACAAAAATTTTATTATTTATTATTTTATATTGTAAAATGATAATAAATAAATACCTAATTATATAAGAGTAATATATGTAAACAAGCTTTTTAAAATCTATAGTTGTATTTTACTTTAAATTGTTTATTATTTTATTATTAAACGTGTTTGCATGTAATGTATTTCCTCAACATAAACTTTTTGTTTAATAAAACCTTTTGCTCATTGTAGCTTTGTACCTAAAATGAATTATACATAATAAAAAAGCATGTATTGATATAAGAAAAAATATAAAAATATATATTTAAATGCATTTTAAAATGTTTGAATGTTTTACAATTTTTACGTTTCATTTTAATTCTGTATTTAAATAAATTCTAATAAAAATCTCTTCTTCCCTCAAGGTTTGGTTTGCTGCCACAGAGTATGACAAACTCCCGGAAGACTAATTCAGCCACACATGGAGCAGACATCACTAGACCACTGGTAGGCTGCTTATAATGTGCATAGATTTCACAAGATGGAATTTAATAAATATTTGTTTTAAAAGCAAAGTAAACATCATACGAAACAGAAAGAGTTGAGTTTGTGTTTTAAGTTATCATGGCTTTCTACCAATGCTCTTAGTTTTTCATGGAGTAGCAGAAGAGCTGCTGGATCTGGAGGCGATAGGTGATGTTATAATGTGTGCTGCTGTTTTATTTGCAGTGAGTTTGCAGTGCAGTTTGGGATTTATCGAATATCACTCACACCGATCGCATCAGATCATATGCTTTGTTAATGCAACGTGTTACGCAGCACCACTGAAATGCAACTGATGTTATAGTAATCTTGATTTTTAGCAGAAGAGCACTATATAAATACAAATTTCTCCACTGGCCTTAAAAATGCTAAAACTTTTGCTTGCAGACACTTTTTTGGGCTCTTAAAGGTGAGACACTGCAGGCAAGACAATTTTAAGATTTTTGTCCTTTTTAGCCAGATGTTTTGAGATTTTTCAGACTATTGTAAAGAAAACATCCAAAGGACATTTTCAAAAAAAATTTCAAAATCAATTTGTGCTGTACACTACCTGACAAAAGTCTTGTCGTCGATCCCAGTTGTAAGAGCAACATATAATAACTTGACATCTATAGTTGATCATGTGGAAAAGTGGCAGAAGGTAGATTTTTCTGATGAATCATCTGTTGAACTGAATCCCAATCATCACAAATACTGCAGAAGATCTATTTGAACCCACATGGACTCAAGATTCTCAGAGAAATCAGTCAAGTTTGGTGAGGGAAAATCGTGATTTGGGCTTACATTCAGTATGAGGGCATGTGAGAGATCTGCAGAGTGGATGGCAACATCATCAGTCTGAGGTATCAAGACATTTGTGCTGCCCATTATTGAGCATGTCTGGGCTAAGATGGAGGAGGCATTGAAGATGAATCCAAAGAATCTTGATGAACACTGTGAGTCCTGCAAGAAGGCTTTCTTTGCCGTTCCAGATGACTTGTTAATAAATTATTTGAGTCATTGCAGAGATGTATGAATGCAGTCTTCCAAGCTCATGAGTCATACACAATATTGATTCTTCTTCCACTGCACCATGACTTTATATTCTATACTGTACATTATTTCTGTTAAGTGACAAGAGTTTTGTCTAAGCAAAGTCAGACCTTACTGTCCTAATTAAATAGTTAAAAATTAAGGCATGATCATATTGTATTTTGGTCAAATAAGCGTAATCTAGGCTTTGCCTTTCATATTAGCCCCTTCTGATACCAAATGAACAACTAGAAGTCCAACTTTAATTTGTTCCTAAAACTTGGATGGGTGACAATTCTTTTGTCAGGTAGTGTATATTCCAATAATAATACATATTTTTAAAGGCTATTTTCTCAGAATTTGTTTTTTTTTTCCTGTAGTGAGCTGTGAATCTAAACCTCAACTTGCTTAAATACACCAAAAAATTATGTTGTTATATTGTTATGAAGGCTTTTACAGAGAGATATGTTCATATATTCATAATATTCCTGATTTTATAAACAACATTTTAGCATACAAAACAATTACAATTATTTATTCTATGTAAAATGCACAATTTTACAAAAGTGACAAAATTCACACACTTTTTGTGTGTTTTCTAAATTATTATGGGTTTGGAAAAGATATTATCCCCCCAAAAAAAATCTCTCTGTAAAACCCTTTCCAAGTCTTATATGCCAAAAAAAAATCATAAGATTTTTATTTTTGAACCTGACTTCTTCTAGCAACAATATATTTGTGCTAGAGATGTATGCAAGCTAAGCCACATAAATAAATATATCGTTTGGAATCTTAATTTAATCAATAAAGTATGATGAAACCATTTATTTATTTTTCCTTTTTTTTTTTTTTTTTTTTTTTTAACTGTTCACCTGCAGTGTCTTGCCTTTACACTTGTGTTTTATAAGCAGAAAAGCATTATGTAATTACAGATTTCTCCACTGGCCTTAAATATGATCAAACGTTTGCTTGCAGAGACACTTTTTGGCTTTTTAAAGTGTTAAGATATGTTGCATAGAAATCAGTTTGTAAGGGAGTTTCTAATGTTTTTATATTTTTCTTTCTTTCCTTTTGTTGTAGTTGGCTGTCTCGTCTGCTTTAGCTTCACAGGACAGTTTCCAGCCAGGAAATCTCTTCCGGCAATTAGCCAATCAAGAAGAGGAATCCAGCGCCCCCTCTCTCTTTAAATTAGGCTGGCTCTCTGGCATGGCCAAATAAACTTTTATTATAAAGTTAGTATTTTTTTAAAACACATGCAACACTATGTAAAATAATATTTAAAATACATTTTGAAATGTAAAAAGTTGTGTCCTGTATTACTCACAAAAAACAGATAATATAAAGAGACATTACAATGCTCAATATATTAATAAAAGGGAAAGATTAAATGAAAGTTACACTTTTGTATTTATGAAATGCATATTTATGATTTTTAATTGAACTTCTTAATGTGTTAATCAGAATAGTCTTTCAAAATTTGCCTAAATATATATTTTGATACTATCATTATTGTCCTGATTATGATTTAATATATTAAACAATAGTTTATACATTTTCTGTTAATTAATTAATTCAGCTTTAAAGTGTATTTGCATTATTTAGTTTGACAATGTTGCCTTAATGCTAGAATTTGCTTCGCCTTTGTTTGTTTGAGAACCAAATAGTAACGTTCTTTCAATGTTCTTTCTAAACACAAAATATTGTTTTTGTATGCTTATTCTTTAACCCAAAATACAGAATGTTCCCTCAGTTACTTTTATTATTTTGCAGTCATATATATCATTCCCGTACAAAATACAGAACTTTTTCTAATGATCATGTTTTTAGGTTACTATATCGCTATAACAAAATAACAGTCCCAGAATGTTGGAGGAAGATTATTTTAAAAATAACATCATAAATAACAACTACAGAACATAAACCATAAAATAATGTTAATAACTTTAATTATCATTTTAAAAATAATTGGAAAAAAAAACATCTAAACCAGAGATCCCTAAGGGCCAAAGTTGGCCTATGGTACCCTTTTGTTTTGGCCCACCATCCCATCTGAGAAGAGATTTAGAATGGAGGTTTGTTGAGCTATAAAAATGCTAGTACTGTCACTCGTAGATAGAGGACAATACAGAAGTAATCGACGAGCAAATCAAGGCAAAGGCAGGTTAAGCTTGACTCATGTATTCAGCATTAAACACCATTGTGTTATAAATGTGTTTGTTTTTTATTGTAAGAAGTTCATTACAAAATGTAAAAAAAGTATAATTATTAATATGATTGAAGTTTTTTTCCCTATATATTTTTCAATATTAATAAATTAGGAATTTTGCTGCGTTAATATAATAGTTTGGTATATTAACCTTCGGCCCACCCCCTCAATCAAGTTTGGTTTTTGGCCCTTCATAAGAAAAAGTTGGCCACCCCTGGTCTAAACAGAATGCTCCCTTATAGTCATTTTTAGGTTCTCATTTTGCAACCATAAAATAACATTCCCAAACGTTGTGGAAATCAAAAGTTGTTAGCTAAGGGTTTGTACAAATAGAAGAGCAAAAGAAATATAGGGCTATATTGATTAGTTTCTCTTATGCATCCATTATTTACAATCACACACCAATCACCATGCTAACTTTAATTCTTTTACAGTAAACAGATACATGTATTTACTGGAGCTACAGCACACATACAAAACATGCTCACACTATAATGGGAAACAAAGACTGAATATAGTGTAATCTGTGTGCGTGTGATGAACAGAATCTGTGCATGAAAATAAATGTGTAATTTAGCCGACTACATAAATACACTTTGGATTTAACAATATGAATAATAGGAATTAGCTATTTAGCACTCATATAGACACACACACACACACACACACATCTGTCAATATTTCAGTTATTTTATATATTCTTGGAATGGATTTTGTGTATAGCTCGATTATACGAGACTTTACACTGGACCTGTACACACAGAGCACCACAGAGTCTTTATTTACTGAGCCTCTGATTTTTTCCAAACCTTTTTGACTTTCTTTATTCTGTTGAACACAATAGAAGATATTTTGAAGAATGGAAAGCAGTAGCCATTGACATCCAAAGTGTTTGTTTTTTCTACTGTGAATGTAAATGGTTACAGGTTTCCAAAATTCTTCAAAATGTTTGATTCTTCTATTCTAAAATTCTTCTATTTTTTTTCGACAGAAAAAAAGAAACTCGTAAAGTTTTTTTAATGACTTGAGATTGAATAAAAATTCTGACTAGATTGCCAAATTTGGCAAACTATCCTGTTAATCCATTTCTGGGTATCCTTTTAAAATTATAATTATTATTATTAGTCAGAATGTAGGTAAAGCATTTGCAGAAAGTCTCTATTTGCGGTCTAGTTTGCTGGCCATCAGTTTTTTGATGTCGATGGGTCCTGCTGCGGCCGCGGCCTTTGCTTTCTCCTCCTGCTCCTTCTGGTAGGTGATGATGGGGCTGATGCTCGGCCGCCGGTTCCTCATGTTCTGCTCCAGCTGTGCTTCACTGAACAGCAGAAGAGAACAGACAATTTTATTGCAAAATACTGCAAGGTTGGTGGCATTTGTTTTGTTTCTTAACATACTGATCCAGAAATTGATATACAGTGGGGGGAAATAAGTATTGAACATGTCATGTTTTTTCCTGGGAATAATATTTCTAAAGGAGCTGTTGTCATGGAATTGAACCAGATTTTTATAAAAACCCAAACAATAAAAATCTAAAAATAAAAAAAATCACCTGAACAATTATGTGTAATATTGAAATGGCACAAGGAGAAAGTACTGAAACACATTTAATAGTTTATATTAAAGGCTTTTTTGGTGATGGCAGCTTAAATACAACTCATGGAGAATAAAGTTGCATGAATTGCTCAGGTGTGATTGTTTTTCACAGACTTCAACAAGAGTGTAAAAATCTTGATGGTTCTGTGGGTCTTGTCTGTCAAATCTGATCTTTATTTTGTATTTTCTATTGGATTCAAGCCAGGTGATTGGCTGGGCCATTCTACAGATGGATGCTCTTTCTTTCATTATCCTGATTATGTAGATGTTGGACAGAAGCAGATACTATTAATTTATACTGACGAAGGGCAGAGGATTACTGAATAACTACTGAGAGATTTGAGCTGCTGTTTGGGCTTTCACTGCCTTTCTGCACCTCCCTTTCTTCTTGTGTTCAGTACTTTTTCCCTGTGTCATTTCATTTTATTACGCATAACTTAATTTGTCAACCAATTAGATTTGTTTTCTTTGCATATATGGATTTCTTTGGTTGTTTCCAACATCTGGTAAAAATATCAAGTCCACGGCACCTTTACAAAAGTTTTCTGAGAAAAATGGTGACATGTTCAATACTTGAAACCCCCACTGTAGAAAAACTATGTAGCAGGGTCAAATAATAACTTTTCCATTGAGGATCAATATTGCTCCCTGAGGCATTTGGTATAATGTTCATAAAGCCAATTGTTATGAGGGCTTTCAGTCAGACAGACTTCAAACTCTTATCACTGATTATCAACAGACTGTTTAAAATTGTATATAGCAGGAATGCATCAAAGGGTAAGGCTCCAATATTATGATGAAAAAAAATCTCAAGTATTGATTATTGTTCTCAATATTTAGTAAGGATTATAAATGTAGATGAATTAAATGTTGCACATTTGTCATGTCATATTAAAGGCATAGTTCACACAAAAATAAACATTCTGAAAATATATATTACTCTCCAATTACTTGTTCAAAACCTGTTTGAGTTTCTTCTGTTGAACACAAAATATATTTTGAAGAATGATGGTTGCTGGGACTTATTGACTTCCATAGTATTCTTTTTCCCTACTGTGGAAGTTAATGGAAGCCAGCAACCAGCATTCCTCAAATTGTCTTTTAAAAGTGTGTCAATAATGAGGTAAACTTCATTTTTGGGGTGATTTATCTCTTAAATAGTGGCAGCTGAAATAGATTTTGTTTTAATCTTGTGTAGAGGCATTTTTTGCCCCATTATCTAGAATTTGTTGTTGTTATTTTTTTCAACGTAAGCTATTTTAAGTTACTAAACTCTTAAAGATATACTGAATAAAAAAGAACAAAATATATACAATTATTTAAAATAATAATAATAATAGTATCTAAATAATCCTAAGATAACAAATATTGCAACATTATCAAAATCATGGTAATTGCTTTTTTTTTATTCAGTTTACCAAAAGTTAAACTAAATAAAAAAATGACAAAAGCACACAAGAAAAATTACTTAAAATAAAATTTAAACTGAAAACATAAATTCAGAATCAAATTTAAAGATATAAAGAAATATTATAATGGTGTCTAAATAATCCTAAAACAACAGTGACTGTTTTACAAGAGCAATATCAGAAAAAAAACAGTAAAGGATCAATTATTGGTGAAAATGCATTTTAAAAATGTTTAATGACTTACGTGAAATTGTGTGGTGCTGGTGAAATGGCCTTTTTCTGTATGTCCTTATAAACTGGTGACTTCAAGTAGCGATAAAAGGTATCCTGAAAGACAAATGAACAATCTTATATTTCTTTTCATAAAAATAGGTTAAAGTAGTTAAACTACCAAAACTAACATGAGCATAAAGTAAAGCTAAATAAAAAAATGACAAAAAGCACAACAAATTGCTAAAACTAAAAACATACAAAACTCAGAAATGTCTTTATTTATTTTTTATATTAAGAAAGAACAAAAAAAAGAGCCATACTAAATACTTTACTAAACATACAGGTCACACACAAAACTATCCAAGAATATGATCAAACCTTCTTCATGAGCATGAAGATGTGAGTCTGTGCTGCCTCCAGCACATAGCGATGAGGATGCTCCAGTCCTTTTACTGTAAGACCCATTGTCCTGCCGTCAATGTTGATCCAGCGTGGAGCTCCTGGGGCCAAAAACGTTCTAGAAAATAAAAAAAGAGAGAGTTGCTCAGATATGGAGATCAGTTGTATAAATTGCCATACATTAAGGCAATAAAAACTCACTTGAAAACTTGTTCAGCTTTTTCTGACATTGCAGCTGCTGAGCCAAATTTCAACTCCTCAGCGGCTTCCCAGAAAGCTAGATTCTCACCTGTAGATGAAAAGAAACACATATTCCAGTGCCTATAGGAATGGTAAATAGAAATATAGCTGCAAGCAGCAATTTTTGGAGTTCAACGCTTTCAAGCCAATATGTGTTTTTGTAAAAAATTATATATATATATATACAGTGCATGCAGAAAGTATTCAAAACTCTTCACTTTTTCCACATTTTTTATGTTACAGCCTTATTCCAAAATAGAAAAATTCATTTATTTCCTCAACATGCTACACAGAATACCCCATAATGACAACGTGAAAAATATTTGTTGAAATTGTTGCAAATTTAGTAAAAATAAAAAACCTGAAATATCACATGTACATAAGTATTCCCAGCCTTTGTCGTGAAGCAAAGTGTCACAAAAAACACCTTTTAGCACAATTGATGCAGAACAATTGATTTTTTTTTTTTTTACACTTGCAGTGTGACCAATTAGGTAAAGTTGTTCAAAAATGTCTTCAAAACTCCCTGGATTTATCTAAGTTTAGGTTTTCTGCAAAGGAATTATGTGTAAAATGTTTTGCAATATACACACGTGTCGCACATGTAAAATGCAATATCGCCCTGGGGTGGCCCGGGTGCCACCTTGGACAAAGACACTGACTGCAGACTAATTTTCGAGTCAGTCGGACTAGTGGTCCCTCAGTTAAAGCTGCCTTCATGTTTTTTTTCTGAATTGTAGAGCCACCCATGTGATCAAACCGTACTACTTTTTTACAGTATGGAGCTTCAGCTGGAGCTCATATGTATGCACACATATGGCAATATCTGGATCAATATGATGAGAAAAGTATTCCTCAAAGTAAAGCATACCGCTGAATTCTTTCTTCAGGAAGACCTTGAAGTCTGCACGGCCTCGTGGGTCATTGAGCAGCTCGTAGAAGCTGAAAGACCAGCGCTCCACTCTCATCTTTGTGGGAACTTCAATACTGCCAAAAAAATCATAGCTAATAGTTATCATCATTATTACCCAATTCTGAGATTTACGTGAAGAACTACAAACATTTGATGTTACAAGTTTTCTAAAACGTCACACTTAAATATGCAAATAAGACAATATTTTATTAAATATGAGCTAATTTGCATACATTTCCAGCACAAAAAAATGTAGCCACATTTCATTTTTTGATTTTCAAACTTTTCCAGCACCTTTACAGGTAGGATAAACAATATATTTACATACATATATGCTTTTGGTTAGAGTAATATATACTATAGAATTGTAGTAGTGTAAAAAACGGCTAAAATCAAGCTATAGGCGCGTGATTTTGGACACTTTATCCAAAATAAGCACTTTTAAAAACATTAAACTTCCAGCAGCCTTAAGAATCATTTGAATAAAAACTTTTGGTTTTTGCAGTTTTGGTTCATGTAAATGTTGCTGAAGAGATTTAAGGCTCAGAGAAGGACAAAATACTCATTCAGAAATCTACAGACACAAATTAATAAAGCGCAACAAAATGTTTGGATATTTTCTCTATATTAGACATTAAAAGGCACCTATTTTACCCCTTTTTCAAGATTTAAGATAAGTCTTTTGTGTCTCCAGAATGTGTCTATAAAGTTTCAGCTGCAAACACCCATCAGATTCTTTATTATACCTTTCAGAATATTGGAATCTTCTGATCTGAACACATTGTAGCTGTTTTTGTGGCCTGTGCCTTAAATGCTAGTTCTCCTCCCCCACCGTTCCCACGTGCCTGTCAGAATGTGCTTCAGTCTCCGCCTCAGCTGTGTCAGATAAACAGCAGTGACAGACATGAAGGAAGCAGATTTCTTGTAACGTTTGTTAGAAACATACACTAAGAACTTTCCCAATGATTATTTGATGTATTTGTTGTGGAGTTAATTCAAACCTTTCTGTCATTAGAATGTCATTAGCATGTTCACACATGCAGACACACACACAGCGCGTGCTTTTAACTTTGTACTGTTTTTGCACGACAAATGTGACAGGATACACATTAATATTGAAGGATTCGGATTTATACCTTCCAATCCGTCTCAGCATGGATCAACTCTTATCCTTTCCTCATCATCCTGTTTTTTCATTATTTTTATTAAAGATGATTATTTGATTATTCAAATGAGTATTTAACTTTGAAATGATTTTAAATAATAAATAAAGTTAACACATTGCTTAATATAAGAATGTTCAGTGCATTTGGCTGTCTCTTAGTAACTGTTTTCAGGAGACACCAAACTAACTAGGTCAGAGGTCATGAGACCTCGAGTGGAAATGAAGGGCTGAGGACTGGAAACAACTGTTTCTATTGTTATTTCTATGAGTTAATACTACCTAAAATGTCTGAAGTGGTTTTGCTATGTTTACGGTTAATTCTTTTAAAGTGATTTTACTTTTTATTCAAGATAGACTTTGTGTAGTTAGAATGTAACTGTCTGAATGTAGATTATAGTGTTTTTTAACCAGTTTTGATAAAGACGGCTGAGAGTACACTCAGCCTTGGGTAAGAAACAGATTTTACTTTAACTGTGTGTGTTCTATTTGATTATAGGATCCATTTTCACAGGTCTGGAGTCAGCTCTAAACAGTCTAGTGGATGTTTGACGTTTATGCTTAAGATATCGTTCAGAATTGTACACATGCACCCATGTGGAAATTTTCTAAGTCTATCTATGTTTTAACCAATCAGGTTGGAACACCTATATGTATGACGCAGTTAATGACGTTATGTGAGAGTATAATTGTTATTGATTTGTGATTGTAAGTCAGAGCAGCCTAGGAACTAATTTTAAGTGTTGAAGCTGGCTTCTGCTGATGACACTGTAAACTATCTTCAGTAAACTTTATTTATTTATTTGAATCTCTGACTCCGGCTCTTCTTCATCTGACAGACTGCTCATTCTTTGGGTTAAAACTGTAAATTACCCCTACAATATCCACTGCTGTATGGATGTGCGTTATGTTAATGTACAACATAAACCTGATTTAACATCCACAAACCAGGATTGAAGCGTCTTTTATAATTGTACTGACATGCGGCTGTGGTGATAAAATGCTAAAATCACTGTATCTCATAACAAACATGCACTGTTTCAAAACGTTTCAAATTTGCAAAACTCATTCTTGATCACATTTGATGATGATTGATGATCACAGAGGGCTGAACAGATCTTTTAATCCCAGTTGCTTTGCGCATGTCCTGTGATTGTACGCGTTACTATTGAGACATGTTAATACGCGGATGTCAATCAATTCGGTGGGTGGGGAAACCGGACTACTACAGTCGTGAGGCTCCTCCTCAGCACTTCACCTTGCAGTGGGCCTCAAAATGGAATTGATTTGGATCCTATTTTAACATCAGGAAATAAAAAAAAAGATTTACTGTATTTATTTATTATTATGTATTTAGATTACTGTATTTATATTATCCCAATATGACTGTGGACACACTATGCCTACACACTGTTCTGCCCAAACAGCTTACTAAAGATGATTTTCATCATAGGTGCCCTTTAAGAAAAGCTTAAAATTGAAAAAACATGTTTTAAGTTGGAAAGGCCTCCAGGGGTCTTACTCGTCTGTGTTCAGCTCCCAGTATAAGTCACTATCCGTCAGCCAGGGATTGCTAGGAAGGGAGGGAACCAGGAATGGGTCGTGGTTATTGAAGTTTGTTATATACTTTAGCATGCTGGAAGCAAAAAAAAAAAAAAAAAGGCATTAATAAGAAAAATCCATTAAAAACTTTTAGAAGACAACTATATGTTAACTAAAAGTTATGCAAGGCTGATTTTGACTTACGCTCCGAGAGACACTGAAGACTTGACCCTTGACCTCATGATGGCCTGTTGTGTGTAGATGTTCTGAAATATAAAATTACAACCAACTAATCAAGCAAAGCAACAACAACAACCAGTCCACTGCATTTGTGTAAAGAAGTGTTGTCACTTACGATCCTTCTGTAGTAATCAAAGGTTTTTTTCTGGGGGGAAAAAAGGAGAAAACAATTTTTTTTATTATATGTTACAATCAAAAATGTACCTGATAAGACACAGCAGCTAAATGCTATCTTGAGAAATGCAAGTGATACACAACAGGGGTGTGCGATATTTGCTAAAAATTAAATCTCTGTTTCTGTGCCAATGACAGATGCGGTAGGTTATGGCAAGTCCCTGTCTTAATGACATTCAGTGAATCATTCATTTAAATTATTTATTTAAAAGAGCTGATTCATTTAATAACAAAGCAGCTGAATTTTTTAGAATGGATCATGGATCATTTATTAAAACGATTTATTTTAAAAAGCGGATTAATTTAATAATGGTGCAACTGTCTTTTTAAGAATGATCACTGAATCGTTTATTCAAAAAATTAAGCTAGTTTCATTTAATTATGACTCCGCTGACTTTTTATGAACGAATCATCGAATCATTTATTCAAACAATTTATTTTAAACAGCTGATTCATTCAATAATGACTCAATTGAGTATTAATGGATCACTGAATCTTTCATCCAAATGACTAATTTAAAATTGCTAATTATTCAGTAATCTTGCAAATTACTTTTTTTTAAATGAATCATTAATCATTTATTTAAACGATTCATTTAAAACAGCTGATTCATTCAATAACGACTCAACTGACTATTAATGGATCGTCGAATCATTCATTCAAATTATTTATTTAAAAGAGCTGATTAATTTAATAACAAAGCAATTGACTTGTAAACATGGATCATTAAATCATTTATTTAAACAATTCATTTAAAACAGCTGATTCACTTAATAATGACTCAACTGACTATTAATGGTTCATTAAATCATTCATTAAAATGATTTGTTTAAAATCGCT
The DNA here is from genome assembly GCA_903798205.1 of Danio tinwini. Taxonomy (NCBI): domain Eukaryota; kingdom Metazoa; phylum Chordata; class Actinopteri; order Cypriniformes; family Danionidae; genus Danio; species Danio tinwini. Next base: position 2,275,232 of record CAIGQZ010032903.1, on the reverse strand, counting down.
GATTCATTTAATAAACAAGCAACTGACCTTTTGTGAATGGATCATTGAATCATTCATTCAAATCATTTATCTAAAAAACAGATTAATTTAAAAATGAAACAGCTGACTTGTTTGTATAGATCATTGTATAGTTCATTCAAACGATTCATTTCAAAACATTCTTTCAGGAACAAAACTTTGCAGTTTGGTTCTGAGATCTGGTTCTGCACAATTGTTCTGATAAATAATCTTATAATAAATAAGTGTGATAAATGACAATAAATTAGACAATAAGTTCACACCCCTATGTGTGAAATCTTGCCAAATACAAATAAACACAAGCCTCTATGAAAAAAAGTCACATAATTAAAGGGACAGCAAATTGGTTAAATAATGGTCAAAGGACTGAAATAACACTCAGGGTATATACAGTAGAAGCAGGGAAGCACTGTGGTTCACTATATATATATATACACACTAATTGATTTAGTGTTTGAATAACTGATATTTAGTGCTGGAATGGGTAGATTGTGTATCTTGAAATCTGGGTGGAAAGGAAAGAGAGAAAAAGAGAGAGTCATATTAACAGATTCATAATATAATTTTTCAAAGCAGTCATATACTCGAGATACATGAGATTGACATGAGATTAACATGAGATATACATGAGATTAATTAATATTTGTATAACTTTTTTGCATTCCAAAAACTCCTTTGTTTTTACACCTTTCAAAAAAACAAGAAATAAATCATGTGAGAATGATAATGGCAGCCAGAAGAGAGAACAATATTTGACCAATTTCAGTGGATTTAACATACAATAATCATGTTGTCACAAAAAAACTACTCAAGAATTTAGCTGTTTCAGCTCATTTCAAATAAGTAGTTTGAACAAGCAATAAAATCATTTTTGGAGTGTACATTACAACACCTTGCATAGTGTTAACTCCTTTTTTATTTGATGCAAGGATAGTGTAATACAAAGCATAGCTTTGAAAAATGTTCATACATTTTTTAAAAAGTCAACACATTAAAAACTTTTGAGGATTTAAGATGCCGATAACCAGTAAACGTGCCATCACCATCTTGTGAAAATAGTCCACATACAATAGAAATTTAATCCATCTTTGCTGAATTCAAGTTTTAATTTACTTTTTTTTTTAATCATACAGGCCACTAAGCATAACATTTTTACTCGTTGTTGCCTGTTCAGTGTTTCATATCAAATTAAAGAACCCATGAAATAAGTTAGGTTCTCAAGCAGTAACGCACTAGTGCTCTCAATATTAAAGCTCACTTTACTGTGGCTTATTTCCTGCTTTATCAGGGGTCGATACAGCAGAATGAACCACCAATATAACTCTGGCATATGATTTACACAGCAGATGCCCTGCCTGCAGCAACCCAGTACTGACAGTACAACCAACACACACTCTCCCATTCACACATTTAGGCCAATTTAGTTTACCCAGTTCACCTATACCGCATGTCTTTGCACTGTGGGGAAAACCAGTGCACCCGGAGCAAACCCACACAAACAGGAGAAGAACATGCAAACTCCCCACAGAACTGGCCCAACCGAGACTAAAACTAGCAACCTCCTTGCTGTGAGGAGACCATGCTAACGCCTTAGCCACCAGCTTGCCCATTATTAAAGCTTCCCTGGTTTAATTCCAACAGGCTCTATAAGGGGAAGGGGTAGGTGGGACGATGGGGATCTCTTTGCAAGATCAACAGGTCAGAAATCCTCTTATATCGCAAAGAAGATTGTGAGAGAATCTCCACGGCCATCCCAGGACTGCGACAGACACACTGCTAATCGCCTCTATAGTTAGAGCCTTTCAGACCACACCGCAACCAGTCCTGCCTGTAGTTGAACTCCCACACACTTTAACATAACTCTCCAAGCTATAGTTTACCCACAAAATTACAATCATGTCATAATTTGATCACCCTCATTTCACTCTTAACCTGTATGACTCTCTCTGTTCTGCAAAACACACCAGATATTTTGATAAATGTGCACTTTTTTTGTTTTCTTTGTACACATTAAAGTTAATGAGCAGCAAGATTATCAGTGTTCTTCAGTCACACTGTTAATGTATTTGCTGACATGAAGGATGAGGGCAGCACGGTGGCGCAATGGGTTGCCCGATTGCCTCACAGCAAGAAGGTCGCTGGTTCGAGCCTCAGCTGGGTCAGTTGGCGTTTCTGTGTGGAGTTTGCATGTTCTCCCTGTGTTCGTGTGGGTTTCCTCCGGGTGCTCAGATTTCCCCCACAGTCCAAAGGCATGTGCTATTGGTGAATTGAATAAGCTAAATTGGTCGTAGTGTATGTGTGTGAATGCAAGAGTGTATGGGTGTTTCCCACTGTTTGGTTGTGGCTGGAAGGGCATCAACTGTGTAAGAACATATGCTGAATAAGTCAACGGTTCATTCCGCTGTGGCGACCCCTGACTAATAAAGGGACTAAGCCGAAAAGAAAATGAATGAATGAATAAGCTAAATTGTCTGTAGTGTATGTGTGTGAATGCAAGAGTGTATGGGTGTTTCCTGGTGTTTGGTTGTGGCTGAAAGGGCATCCGCTGCGTAAGAACATATGCTGAATACGTGGATGGTTCATTCCGCTGTGGCAACCCCTGATTAAAAAAGGAACTGAGCCGAAAAGAAAATGAATGAACAAATGAACTTAGGATGAACCACCCATAAAAACATACTATAGTAATTCCCAGTAAATACTATATTGTTTTTGAACCATACTATAGTGAAGTTGTGGTAATTTTATAGTTGCGGTGGTAATATGACAACTATAGTAATATAGTAACAACTCACTCAACACTATACTACATTTTCTAAAACTATAGGGTATATTATACTACAATAAACCTGTTTATTGTAGTAAAACCCAAAGTATACTACAGTATTTATTACAGTTAATCAGTTTACTATTGTTAATGCTACAGAATGCTGTAGCATTTATAAACAAAGAGTTGTAAATGCTATTATATATACAATAGTACACTTTACTATAGTATGGTTAAAATTTATTGTAGTATTTTATCATGCGGGCATTCATCAATCATAGTGTGTTAATGTTAATTTCAATATTAAGTTGTGCTTGATAACGTTGGTTAACGCACTTTGAGTTAATCGGCCAAACAATTAATGACTGTATTTTCATGAAGTAACATTTACAAAGATACAGTAATAAATGTATTGTTCACTATTTTTTGCCTTATTAAATACATTAACTTACATTATTGTTAAGTGATATCAAGGTATCTTCTTTAAAGTAATTCACGCAGTTTTAAAACATGAGGGAGGATGGGTAAATGATGACACAATGATTATTTTTGGGTGAACCGATTGCTAATTAGTTCTGTCAACAGATATCATATAGCAACTTACCATTTACCTCCTCTGTATTAGGATCAATATGACGATCCAGGCCATAATCCATTGCGCTGTGAGTTTGTGGCTGTGGAAACGATGACAAAAAACTATGTCTTCATCACTTTTTTAACAACAACACAACAATTGTAAGCTGGCATCTTCTGTTAGTTACTTACTGGAGGCCTGTGGACTATCCAGTATGCTCTTTCCTGACAGTCAAACACAACTCTGTCTGCTTTCTGACGTGCCTTACCAGCACTTCAAATACAGAAGATAATAACATACGGTAAGTACCAATAACAGTAAAGTACTGTAGTAAAAGGTCAAGCCACACTGCATAAATATATCTCTCAGACATGGAAAAAATGTACTTTTGTAAAGACAGGAGAGTACAGAAACTCACTGGTACTGCTCTTTAGCTTGCATCACAATAAAATCCCATTTGTGGTTCATCCATTTGTGCAGTTTGTCGTATTCCTCCTATAAAAACACACATTAGTGCTCTGGTATAATTAATTTATTTAATAATGTCAGCGTTTAATGGGAGTTCAACTATTTTTAATATGCAGCTTTTCGCTAGAAAGTTATAGCTTTTTAGATTATGGCAGGCCATAGCAATTAACCATGTTTTTTCTACAAATGAAACCAAACAAAGATGGTTTTTGTGGTAAAACCACAAAATGGTAACCACAAATTAACCATGGTTTTGCTGTACTAAGCATTGTTCAACCATGGTATTTGTAGTAAAATGTGTGGTTTCTAAAATTAGTAATTTACACACCCAAAAGATGTATGATTACTACACTTTTGTTATAATAAATCAATGATTAAGTTTCATAAGGGTGGGCATTTTCACAGTGGATATGTTTCACTCAAAAAGTGGTACACTTCAAATCATAAGATTGTACTTTAAATTATTAATGAGATGTACATTTTCCATCACTTTCTATCTGGAGAATAAAGTAAGGAGAATATAATGACAATTATATAACAATGATAAAACAATAATATAAAGAATTTTTTTCAATCTGCAACATTTTTCTCATTATTTTTTTTTCATATTTTATATTCCGCTGTAACAACGTGAAAAAAAGAGAACATATTTATACTATATATTTATTGCATTTCTGGTTGTCTGATTTTATTGACAGTATGATGTAACTCATGAATAATTCACTAAAGCAGAAAATCTGTCAAAATGTTGGAACAAATCACTATTTAACATCCGCATATCGATGCAGAAATAATCCTGTTTTGGGGTTATTGGATTATACATGCTTTTAAAATAATACTGATAGACTTCAGTAGCTCTATTTGGAATGAATCCATAAGTTTAGGTAGGGTAATGGATTTTGTAGGGGAGTGCATCTTTAAATTATATATAATTAACAAATTATAATCACAGATAAAGATAAAATCAACAACATATTTATGTTTTTTTTTTCTGAGGAGGCTAACAGTATTCAGTTCCTGAAAATGAATAATCCTTAAATACAATATTCATTGAGTAAATCCTTAAATAACATTTAAAAAACTCAAAGTAGCAATGCATAATTGTCAATGTGCATATTAAATTACACTCATGTTTGTTTTGTTATAGAATGTTTTAAACCCACTTGGAATGATTACGTGCAAACTATAAACTTTTATAATAATATATACTATTATATATAAGCAATATATGGGTGGCATGGTGGCGCAGTGGGTAGCGATGTCGCCTCACAGCAAGAAGGTTGCTGGTTCGAGCCCTGGCTGGGTCAGTTGGCATTTCTGTATGGAGTTTGCATGTTCTCCCCGTGTTTGCGTAAGTTTCACCCAGGTGCTCTGGTTTCCCCCACAGTCCAAAAACATGCGCTATAGGTGAATTGGGTAAGCTAAATTGTCTGTAGTCTATGTGTGTATGTCCTGGTCCTCCAGGCTGGGGAAACAACAACATGGTTAAATGTCAACCTCAATATAAATGGCCCTGGGAGTAAGTATATATACAATACATACACCATTATTTATTTATTCATTTTCTTTTCGGCTTAGTCCCTTTATCAATTTGAGGTCGCCACAGAAGAATGAACCGCCAACTTATCCAGCATTTGTTTTACGCAGCGGATGCCCTTCCAGCGCAACCCATCTCTGGGAAACATCCATACACACTCATTCACACTCATACACTACGCACAATTTAGCCAACCCAATTCACCTGTACTGCATGTCTTTGGACTGTGGGGGAAACCGGAGCACCCGGAGAAAGCCCACGCGAACGCAGGGAGAACATGCAAACTTCACACAGAAACTGACCCAGCCGAGACTCAAGCCAGCGACCTTCTTGCTGTGAAGGGACAGCACTACCTACTGCGCCACTGCGTCTCCATAAACCATTAAACTTTTGTTACTATGGTATTAAATACTTATTATACTTATATTAAATACTTTGCAATTACTCCAAAAATCAATGGGATGTTAACAAAGTTACTCCCATAATTCAATCAAATCTTCAGGAGCTGTAGAAAGAATTTGATTGATCCTATTATGCACAATTCATCCAATAATGTTTTATCAAAATGTAGCTCAAACTTTCATGGAAACTTGATACAGATAATTTAACTTGCACAAACTGCACCCACATTCAGATCCCACCCCACATCACAGCCTTAAAATGATCTTAAAATAATAACTAATCAAATTAATTTCTTTACATACCTGTTCATGAGCATCAAGCGCCCCCTTTTTTCGAATATTTCTCTTTGCCAGATAAATTGCTAAAGTGATGAAAAAAATGTATTAGCAGTTGAAGACATACAAACGTTATTCAGAGAAATAAAAAGCACAAAAGAAAATATTACATAATACATATTTACATATTACATACATTACATATACATAAGGTTGTTGGTTGACAATCGCCATTGACACCCTTAGTATTTTAGTCTATTTTGAAAGTCAGCGACAATGGTCATTTGCTTTGTTTCTAATATTCTTTCCAAAATAATAAAGAACAAGTAGTGAGTGAGTGCATTTTCATTTTTGGGTGAACTATCCCATTAAATGGTTATATGTAAAACCTCTAGCCAACAGCTTTTCAAATCTACCTTTAATATAAATTGTAATTCTGAACTGCACTTCATAAAATATCTTAGCTATTAGATATGCATTATGTTGTCGCAATCTGCACTGCACTCAATTTACATAAGTTTACAAACCATAGTCGATGTCCTCAGCGGTCCACTTCTGCACAGGCCAGAAATAAGGGGTCTAGACAGGGGAAAATGATCTCTGATTAAAATGCACTACTATTAAAACACTTTTAAATAGGCACGTTCTCCTTACCTGAAAGCGATACAAACTGCCATCTGATTTAAGGACAAGCTTTTTGTGGTCCTGCAGAGGGTAGATGTATCCATATGCCACTAACATTGTGCCAAATGCTTGAGCCTCTGCCAAAACGCCATCCAATGACATTATTGTGTTTAGTAATGAATCCAAATCCACATTTAAATTGTATTATTTCAGATCGGTTTTGAATAACTCTAAACAACACATTATCACATTTACCATTATTTTCCATGCTCATATGTTTAGCGATCCATGCAATAATGTCCTGGTCTATGAAGACAAACAGAAACATGGTAATATCTAAACATATAGAAAACAAAGTGTGGTAAGAACATGAAAATGACCAGAATTGTTTTCCCCCCAAACTATAATCAACTACTGAGGAAAAAATGTTTCATATTATATTACAGTAGCTGTCTTTAACTATTGTACACTTACTGTATGTCAGAAAATGTAATAGTGAGGTGCAATGTACTTTTTGGGTTTATGTTGCATTTTGTTCCACACTGAGATGCAATATGTTATCTTTAGAAAGAAGTTTAGTGGAAATAAAAAGATCCCAAAAAATTTACCTCACCATACTCTTACTTTACTTTACTCTCATGCCACTGGCTTGCTTGTTTTGGGACTTGTAGAGCTGCACATTGATGGATATGCTCATCAGTGTTTGGACTTTCAGGAGTGAAATTTAAACCACACTGAACTATACTTCAACTCTGAAAACTGGACTGACAGTTTCAATTGACTTAAACTTCTATCTTAAGATGCTTTGACACAATCTACGCTGTAAATGCGCTATAGAAATAAATATAAATTGAATTAAATTGAGATGAAACTTAGTTCTAAACTTTAATGAATTTCTTTTTTTCTGTTGAACACAAAACAATATATTCTGAAGCATATGTTGGAAAAAACAATGGCATCCATAGTAGGAACATCGTCATGATCATGTATTTATATTTGACATAATGTCAGAAACAAAGGCTATTTTTATATTATTTCATTAATAACTCTGCATTTAAAAACAAAAAACAAATGAACACATAAATTAGATAAGATAATATATTTAGTGTTAATACATGAAAAAAGTTTCCTGGTGACACTTTGCTGAAAATCTCCTTGAGTCCCATAGTAGGAACAAAACACACTATGGAAGTCAATGGTTGCTTTTTCCAACATTCTTCAGAATATCTTCCTTTGTGTTCAACAGAAAAAACTACTCAAATAGGTTTTGATCAAGTGGAGAATAAGTAAATGATAGATTTTTATTTTTGTGTGAACTGTCCCTTTAAGGATTAACAACAGGTTTGAGTGTTGCTTAAGGGCAAGGGCAGTGAGCAGGTACTTTTAAATGTAAGCACAAAACAAAAAATAAAAGCATGCATATAAACAGCAAGTTCACTCTCTCAATTGATTAATTCAAAAGGCATTACAAAGTAAGTACTAGCAATAAAGTAAGTCTAAAAATATTTCCCTAAATGTTCATGCAATTTCAATGTGAGAGAGTGTTTTTTAAATCTCATTACTACAAGACCTAGTTAACTGTTTGATGAAGTTAGACTTCTTGGCTGACTAGATTTGACGACAACCGTTGCACAGATTAAAGAGCAACTTTGGATCGTAAAGTAGCAAAGATCTCATCCAATTGAAGGCTGCTGTATATAGCCAGGCGTCAGATTATGATCTGGCAGCACAACGCTTGTGTCTGTATATAGACCTTAAGGTAACATACAGTTTACAATACATGATCAGTATAAAGATTCAGTGAGAAGCCAACAGTCCTGCATTACAAAACTCACCAGTCATGACATGAGGAATGGTTGTAACGTTTAGCTTCTGATCTGATCCTTTCACTCCAGTCGATGGGTCTTGCATTTGAACCACTATGGCCTCCAGCTGAAAAATTCAAGACATTTGTTTAATATATAACGGGGTAAACACAATGCTTAGGTAAGTGTAGGATCAGTCTCCAAAGCTATTATAGAACAGGTCTCCCAATTAGGGCTGGATGATAAATCAAAATTAAATCTAAATTGTGATTTTGCAAAAGCTGTGATTGTGATGATTATGTTGGAAGCACAGTTTTGGGATCAGTGGTACATCTGCTTAGAAGGCGCTCTTGTGTGGAAAACCAAAATATGCCCTGAGGAAAAAAACAAGAAATGCCTATAGAGGTTGGTGAATAAACAGAAGATTTAACTGCTTCCATTGATTCAATGTGACTAATAAACAACTACAACAATAAATGGTTTACCTGAGTTCTTCTTATTATAATGTTTCCTGATAATAAAGTGAATAATAATGCAATGATTTTATTTCTGCTTAGAATACTTTGAAAAATATTGTGTGCTTTGTCCTATGTAAGAAGCAACAGCCTTTGACAGAATGCAGGGGTTGCAAAATCGCTAACCCAACATTTTGGAGATGTCTTCCTGTTGGGCTACCAAAAATTAATACACCCTGCCCATGGAGCTGTTTTATTGTGAGGAAATAATACATGTTTAAATGCTTTTCATTCTCTTACAAATTGAGTAATTATGTTGTATATGTGATAAAACATGGGTTGAATCCAAATGAAGCTTTTATTAGAATCATCAGACAGTCAAGGTTTAAACAGGGACAGATGGAAGCATGTAGATAATCCACAGAGTGGTTGATATAACAGGCGAATGGTCAAGACTGGAAGAAACAAACAATGAAACAAACAAGGGACAAAAACATAGCTACTAAACAAAGAACACATTAGTAATGTTCACTAGTGAAACAAGACTCAGCCAAGATGTCTGCTTGTGAGGTGTGTATATAGTCCATCTGATTAGTCCTGAACAGTTTTAGCTGTGTGTGTGAACCTGGTGTGTGACTGTGGGGCATGATGGGATATGTAGTTCAATTAGAATGACAGGGAGTGTTCTTCAGCAGCCTGCAAGGGCAACACTGCTGGTGATCATAGCAGAATGTAAATTTTTGAGCATCATGAAGCTATTATGTATGTGTCTGGATTTGCGTTTGTGCTAACTGGTGTTGTCAAAAGAACTAATATAAAAAGTGCAATATAAAAAATAAAACAATAAAGGTCCCAACCAGGCTACTGGTAGTACTGAGGGTCCAGTTCTACATGTGATAAAATAAATCCATGATATTGGGCTCTCTTCATATCAGCACTAAGATATGGTAACCGGCTGTGCTACTGATATGGCAGCAATGATTCCACGTCTTGATATGTGAAGAATGTCTTTTCTATTTGGGTCACCTAAAATATTTTTCAGGCTACCAAAAATTGAAGAGTGTTTGCCCAAAGAGCTTCCAACAATTTTCAAAATTTTCCAAGCTCTGAAAAGGATTTATTTTAAACACTTGACTGAAATAGGGCAGCGCGGTGGTGCTGTTGCCTCACAGCAAGAGGGTCACTGGTTTGAGCCTCGGCTGTGTCAGTTGGCATTTTTGTTTGGAGGTTTGGAGTTTGCATGTTCTCCCCGTGCTGGCATGGGTGCTCCGGTTTCCCCACAAGTCCAAAGACATGCACTATTGGTGAACTGAATAGGCTAAATTTGCCATAGCGTCTGAGTGTGAATGGGATGTATGGTTGTTTCCCAGTGATGGATTGCAGCTGAAAGGGCATCCTCTGTGTAAAACATATGCTGAATAAGTTGGCGGTTCATTCCGCTATGGCAACCCCTGATTAATAAAGGGACTAAGCTGAAAAGAAAATGAATGAATGAATGAATGAATGAATGAATGAATGAATGAATGAATGAACTTGATTGAAGTGAGTTTGGGTTCATTAATCAATTTCTGTGCATTGAGATTTATGTAATTTTTTTCTATTTAGTCAGTTAAATTACTTACTGAGTAACTAAGTTATATTTTAGACAAAGTAATTAGAAAAAAAATATTTCACATACAAATGTAATAATGTAACTGGTAATTAAACTTTTTGAAGTAACTTTCCCAACACTGATAGCAGCATTTACTATACAGAGCCGTAGTTTATCTAGAAGCCATTATCACAGAATGATTATCTTTGATGTCATGCTTGTCAGTGAATTACGACTCTGTGTAGTAAATGCTGCTCCATCTGAAAACACATGTTGGAGATTTACAGCTGATTATTGAACTGGCTTTACTGACAAAATGCACATGAAAATGGCTTTAGATTAATAACATGGCCCTGCAGCCAATTATGCTATATTTCATAAAATACACATTTTTTCATATTAAATACATAATATATTAATACACGTTTTTTAAATGATTGATTCTGATTGCCTGATGAACACTCTAATGATATATAAATGTTTTAAAATACAAATAAGTAGTTCATTACATTTGCAAAGGGTGAGATGAAATGCATAGAATATTAATAATAATAATAATTCCTTACATTTATACAGTGCTTTTCTAGGCACTCAAAGCGCTTTTCATCCACCACCAGTGTGCAGCATCTACTTGGATGATGCGACGGCAGCGATATTGTGCCAGACCCCACACCAGCTGATTGGTGGAGAGGAGACAGAGTGATGAAGCCAATTATAATATGGAAATGGTTAGGAGGCCATGATGAGCAAATTTGGGTAGGATGCCACCCCTAATTATATTTTTGAAGGACATTTTGCCATTTTTAACAATCACAGAGAGTCAGGACCTCAGTTTAATATCTCATCCGAAAGACGGCTCTGACTGAGCATTATAGAGTCCCCTTCACTTTACTGGGGCATTAGGACTCAGAGAGACCGCAGGTTGAGCACCGCCCTGTTGGCCCCTCTAACACAACCTAGCTTTCCCATGTGGTCTCCCATCCAGGTACTGACCGGGCACAGCCCTGCTTAGCTTCAGTGGGCAACCATGTGAGAGTTGCAGAAAGCTAGCTGCTGGCTAGTAGGGATGGCTGACGTGAAGCTGACGTGAAACTGACGTTTCGACACAGTGTCGAGATCCCGAAGCGCAAGTGTTTTGAAACACTGCACCGAAGCATGGTCTGAAACACCCAGGTCACGTGACTAAAGTGTTTCGAAACACTTGGTCATGTGACTAAAGTAATTCAAAGCATCGATCAGCTCAGAAGCGTTTCGAGACCTGACGAATGTGCATTTGACTGACAGGGTCTGACTTTTTTTTCTGTCTGTTATGTCCTAGAGGTCTGTGCGTGCGCATGTTGTAACTGAGCTTCAAATTTTTTTGGGGTTTGAATCCCGACTTCTACAAATACTCTGAAATCATGATTTTATGTATTTTAATCATGTTACTGTTTTATGGTGTAGTCTAAATAGGATACAGCTGCTGATACGCCATCAATACAGCATCGTTTTTGTAACACTGTAGAACAATAATTCATTTTTTACAGTACTCTGATGGTTGGGTTTAGGTTTTGGGTAGACATAAATAAAATACAATAAATGGGAAGTTTAATGAATAATATAAATTATTCTGGTTAACTTCTGGCCACAACCGTGTCTGATCTAGCAACAACCCTGTTTTTTGACCAAAACAAGACATATTTATTCACAAAGTGTTTATTCTGATGTCAGACCAATGTTGAAACAAAACGATACAAGAACAGAGCAATTCAAACTGATAATAAAGCATTTCAAAAGAGCTGTCTCAGCCTGGATTCAAACCCAGTATGCCCACATGGTAGTCAGGAACCCTAACCGCTTAATAATAAAATTTAATACCTCAATTTGCTCAACTGTTCTTTGCTGACGCTGTTCCAGTGCAATACATAAAAAATGACCACTAGGTGTCACCGTAGAGTGGGGTTTCGAAACGTTTCGAAGCTTCGACACATTTGCTTCGACTGTTTCAGTGTTTCATGAAGCCTCGCTTTGCCCACCACTACTGGCTAGTCCATCAAGAGCATTTTATGGACAAAAGCTAAAAAAGTCAACTTAGATGAGCTTCAGATGTCCTGCTTCAAACTGATTTTAATTTGTAAGTTCCCATTTTGATTAAATTGAAATCTTGATTTGATTATTTACTTGACTCACTCATTTACTTTCCTTCAGATTATTTCCTGGTTTATAAGGGGTCGCAACAGCAGAGTGAAACACCTTATTCTTGATTCAATTTAATCAATTTAGTTTGAAAATACATGTTACTGTCATTGATATTTCTAAAAATCATCAATGAACATCAGTTACACGGACCACAAATCTATTTCAAATGCAAATAATTTGTAGTAAGAATATGAAATACAGCATATAGAACAAAGCCTACTTCAAAACTATTGAAAATCAATATTTAAATCAACCATTGTTGGCCAGACTACATCAGGTGTGCATTAATCATTAATAATTCAAAATCCTGTCATCAGTTACTAATTTCTTCACTTATAAATATTAAAACATGTATAATTATAAAAATTATTTAAAAAGTAGATGAAAAAACTGATTTTACTTTTAAAAAACTCTTTTTCATTCAAGTTTATTTTCCCACTGCACATGCTATTTTACTTGATTTTTTTTATTATTATTAATTAGTTTATTAATAGTTTTCTATATGTTTTATGTTGGCTCTGTACCCTTTTTAAAGACAATCAGTTTTTAAAACTTTGAGCAGTTTATTCATTATAAAATAGCAATGAAAGGCATTCTAAGCTTAAAAACAATTAACTTTTATCCAAGTTATTTGTGTCTATGAATAATCACTGAATAAAAAAGGTCAGCAATCAGAAATAAATTAGTCTAATTCAACTCTCAATTCAAGAGTTCAGGTTTTAATGTTATTGTGTGACTGAATATAAGTTTATACAGTACACAGGTCTACTAAGGTTTAACCGCTAATACAAGTAACAATAAATCCACCTCAGCTTTGACCTAAAACATGTTTGACACTCGTGTTCTACGGCAACATGCTTGAACTTTAGAGTAAGACATGAAGATCTTAAGGCAAGCTGTCAGATGTGGCTGGAGGCCAGGCTAATTGGATTTGAATCAGAAAGCTCTTTTACAGTGAATCTTTTCAATGAATTGAAGATCTCTCTAAGAAGTTGAAAATAAACCATAAAACAGAACAATAAAATACAGATATCTATATTTGAATATGAACATACTGAGATAAAGTGGCATTGATATCTGTTTATGGCATATTGATGTTCATTTGTCCATTTAGACACATTTTTACTACAAAAGCATGGTTAAGCTGTGGCTATTTCGGCAAATCCATGATTAATTTGTGGTTTAACTACAATAACCAACCATGTTTAATTTGAAAATCATAGTTCATTTAAAAAAGAGATACGGCTGTTAGGATTTATATTTTAGCTTTAATAACTTTTAAAATATAAAGAATATATATATATATATTAAAAAAAGAAAATATGTATAAAAGAAATACACAAATTTTAGGAAGTACTGCAAAACAATGCAAACAACAGATAATTATGAAGTAAACAATGTATAGAATGTCTGTAAAAGTGTTGATTGCTTAGTAATGTATCTCATCAATTGTTTACTTTGCCTTAAGAATGAACTTTACCTTTTTAAGGCAGGTCATCCGTGGCCTATAATGTTGTCCATGGTCTCGGTCCGATCTTATTGTCATTTTGTATTCCGAAAAAAGAAAAAAACTATGGTGTAAGTACAAAATTAATCCAGGTGTCAACAACCCTTATGAGAAAGAAGTTTGTTTGTTTTCTGAGTGTTGGACAGTGCAGGTAACGCGCGCGCGCACCACACCAGTGAGCATTACATATAAGAGTGAAAGCAGACCAATCACAGCGCAGCTCCGTCCTGCCCTGCGCACACAGTCCGACAGGCGGCGGCACACACTCACACAGGCAGTTTTTTTATTACAAAATTCTCAGCAGAAATAGAAAAAAATGTCCGCAGATTCTGTTTGGCCCTAGTAATCACTTGTATGAGACTTGGCCCAGTTATGGTCCTTTATTGGCTCTTGTCAGAAAGCCAGACGTGGTCCAATCATGTACCGTAATTCACTGTGGCATGTGGGCCAAGCAAAAGCTGATTTTGTGGGCCAGAGAAAATTTGTTACGTGGGTTTTTATTAGGAAATTATGAAAGGTAACTAAAGGTAGAAAAAAATTATCTTGATGGAAAAGCATTCATTCAAACCGAAATTATACCTACTACCTTAATCTTGAAATGATTAGATGATTATGATTAGTTTCAGTCAACAGAAATTCCCCACACTGGAAGTGCATGTCTCTATTTGGTAAAGATCTTTTTTTTGTTATGTGTTTTTGTGGCTCTTATACTAACAGGAGTGATTAAACGTGTGGGTCACATTTATAACAAAACAGCTATTTTTAGAAGACTTATAGACTTAGTCATGTGAGTGTACATCATTTGAATATTTCACAATAGTGTTGTTTTAAAGTACTGTAATCACACTTGATATATGACTGAATTACAAACATGATTAAAGCTTTGCTGGAAAAAAACTTCCACAAACAAACAATAAAATTTTATTTATTTATTATAGTGACTTTCCAGTGCTCAATGATGCATTACGGTAAAGATACAGGAAGAAAAGATGAACACCTAAAGGATAATGTGAAACATAATGACAAACATCACATAGGAATGACAACATATGGAGAGAGTTGTAGAACAAAACTTAAAATTGATAACATTAAGAAAACTGGTGAGTTAGAGAGCCAGTTTGTGCAATTATTTAAAGGTGAACAGGAAAAATTAGTAGTTTATGTACAACTAAGCCAATGAAGATTGAGAGCTTGGTGTGGGTGAGTTGTCTAGCAGTAGAATTTTGAATGTACTTTCATGCTTTCATCTCAGTTGATACTCTGTTGGAGAGCCATTTATTGTAAAACTATAAAATGTTTCAGGATGTGGTATTTTTTATATAAAATATGAGATATGTAAAAACATAAACAATTAATGCTTCAGAAAAGGCATTCATTGGGCTGACAATAGGCTTTTAAAGATTATTTGTATATTTCTGAATCATCATTATATTACATTGCATTATACTGTATGTCTCCACAATGAAAACTACAGAACTTTGATCCAAAAATTGACTATATATGATCTAAGACATTTTATGTTATTATAGGGTGAAAGGCAAGAGGTCCCATTTTGGTGCTGAACCAAATTTATTAAAGAATGTATTTGAAATATGGGATATTAGAATTTAGAACATTAATTCATTCATTTTTTTCTTTTCGGCTTAGTCCCTTCATTAATCAGGGGTTGCCACAGCGGAATGAACCGCCAACTATCCAGCATTGTTTTACGCATATATCAAGCTTTGCATGGTCATTAGAGTAAACAATGATGTACAACAAAAACAAAAAATCTACTTTAAGTAATGAGTGCAACTTTAAGTAATAAGCAACTCTCTTTGATGCACATTTTGCCCTACTTGTTTAAAAGTTTAAACTTTGAAATTGATTACATTCAATGGAGGGAAATGTGTCTATTATTACCACACTAAATACTGCCTATGTTATAAAATTATAGAAGATTCCCAATAATATTTACCTTTGTAATTCACTTTTGTTTAAAGAATGTGATGCAGCTGATATATTTTCACTTTTTTATTCACCTTTTTAAGCACGTGTCATTGTTTTATTGATTGAGTTTATTGATTGAGTTTTTTGAGTCTTTTCAATGTTAATATGCAAGGTCATTTGCACATTAGGGATGTTATTTGCTAAATTGGAAAAAAAAATCTTCAAAACTGTTTTGTTAAGTAAAACATTAAATTAACACAATACTTTATAATAAAAATATGATGCGATCTTTCATGTACCTTGCTCGATAATTAACTAATAGTTTTTTTCTCGTTTTCTTAATCCCTCTTTTATCCTGTGTGATATTGTGTGAAAATAACATTCAGTGTATTATTTTAAAGCAATTGTTCTAGATTCCTAAAAAATGTGTTTGGATTACAATGTACTGTGTTTTGAAATATTAATTTTTGTATAAAATTGGGAAAAGAACCCGCCCAAAACTTCCATCCGAGCACTGCGCGCGCGCCACTTGTAGTAATAGCGCCCCGCCCGCCACCAGCACTCAGGCGCGCGCAGTTTCACTCCCTACTGTATCGATGAAGTTGCACAAAGATGGCGGATTTCCTGCCGTCCCGGTCCTTTCTATCCGTTTGTTTTCCAAACTGTATTCTCAACAGCAGCGAGGCGGAACAACTAAGGAAATCTAAAGAAATAGACCGAGGACTTATCAAAGACAAAACCTATGTAAAACGCCTAGTGAAGATACTTTTGCTCGGCGCCGGAGAGAGCGGCAAGTCCACTTTCCTCAAGCAGATGCGCATCATACACGGGCAGGACTTCGATCAGGGGGCCAAAGAAGAGTTCAGAGGCACCATTTACAATAATGTTATGAAAGGTAGGAGGCCCGTTTCCCATCTACAGACATGTGCGAAGTCTAGCGAGGGCTAAACTTGACTTTTAGCGTCTTCGGGAGGGATGAGAGGACTAAGAAGTGAGGTTTAGCTAGCGTTAGCTGAAGTTGCGCTGTAACCTGCCCAGGAGAAACGCCCATGTTATTCTCTCAACTTTTCACCGTCGCGGTCTTGAACAAAAGACATTTGCTAAGAGCTGGTTTCTGTCTAAATCACTTCCTAGATGGTATGCGCATTCAATTAAGGGATTAAATCGCTCTCGTGGTTTCATTGTGCGACTGGACTCGCTTTTGAATTTCACCAGAAATGACCGTTAGCGCTTCATAGTTTGAAACGCTTCATAAAGAGCACAACTTCTTTGACTGTTTAAACTGTTCAAAAGCAACCATGAAACCACTATTAATAATTTAATTATTGTGAATATCACACTCAATATCACAGTTTTGACGTTTTACCAGAATCTCGTGGCTAT
The DNA here is from genome assembly GCA_903798205.1 of Danio tinwini. Lineage (NCBI taxonomy): Eukaryota > Metazoa > Chordata > Actinopteri > Cypriniformes > Danionidae > Danio > Danio tinwini. The sequence continues at coordinate 2,257,722 of CAIGQZ010032903.1, read as the reverse complement.
TTAAAGAGCTGCCTCGTGCGCGTTAATGGTTTGTCTGCACGAGTAACATTAAATGCCATAACTAACGTTAAAACTGGATTATGTAAAATAAATCAATCCAATAAGAAAAGCCCGGCTTAAAATGTAAATCAGCAACTCTTTCTTGTTTGTTGGTATGCTGAGGCCGTCTTATAAATAACAAAGAGACTGGTGTCTACCGAGAGCATGGCATTCGACTCGTATTCAAAGCCTAGTTACATAGTCGTGTTTATTTGCTCATTTTAATTTTAAATGAAAGAGTGGTTTTATTTTTCAGAGATGTATATTTGTTGGTACAGACGTGTGCGAATTCACGTGTTTTGGGCATCTGTGAAATAAATGGGTCGAGTCCCGAGCTCTCAGACTAGCACATGATGAAAACATGGGTTAACAGTGGCACTAACCACTAATACCTGTTAAAGAAACTAACATCTTTACTGCTTTATGCTGTTGCTTTTGCGCAGTTTCAGACAGTTTAACAATAGCCAGTCTTGCCTGATGATCTTTAAAGATTTAAAATTGTGTTGCATGTGAACCATTTTTTTATGCACATGTCTTTTTCTATTGGGGATTGGGGTCAGGCTAATTTCCTATTTACTTTCTTTTTAAAAAAAAGGAATTAATGATCAGTGCCCTCCTTATATAATATGGGTCTCCCCATGTGGGCTGCCTCAGCTGGGGATTTCCAGTGCATATTGCTTTGAAAAGATTTAGAGATTTCCTGTATGAGATTAATATGCCACATCGGCCATCGTTTTTGAACGGCATCACAATGACAAATGCTTCAACTGTGATCTCGTGGAGATTCGTCTGTAGTCACTAACATCATCATATCCTTCCCTAGCTCAACTTAAACAGGAAGCATTTAGTCAGATGGCAGCTTGGATTGAATCCTAAGCCATTCCAGAACACAGAAATTTCTCCTCATAGTGCCTGGAGACTGAGAAAAAACACTTAAACAATCAGTAGTTTTTCTTTTGATTTTTTTGCATTTTACTCAAGATTGTACTTGCATATATTTGCAGAAGTGTTTGGTTGAAGTTAAATGGTTTCTCAAACTTTGACAGATCAGTTTGGACACTGATTGCATCTTTTAACAGTTAATTATGTGAACCAGTTAGCCTTCATATTTTAACACTGCAGCTGCCCTGTGATCTGGTGATGTGGTAGCTAGTATCTGGTGACAGAGAGCATGTTTTGTGTACATCACCATCTTGATTGGAAAGTTTGAAAGCTATTTAAAATGAAATTGTTAACTTAAAAATATTTTCTATCAATTTTAATTGATTTGATGCATTTTTGCTGAATAAAATTGTAAAAAAAATGTTCAAAATCGACCCGTTCTTTTCTTACAGATCCCAAACAACAGCAAACAAGGCTATAATGTGACACTAAAAATATATTTAACATTTTCCTTAAATCCTGATATCTAACCGCCCCCTCACCTCCTAATTCATCAAATTAATAAAATGTTGTCAAAACAAAATAAATACTGTTAAATAATACTAACAGGTTGTTTTTACATGACGTCATTGATGATGCACAAAATAATACGTTGTAGTATTATACATGGCTTATACGTTATAGTAATTTATAATAATAGTAGTGTTTAATGTGTACAACTCTTTGATAATGAATGCTACAGAACACTGTAGTATAGTAAACTGATAAACTGTAATAAATACTTTAACATTAGTGTAAACTGTGGTACATTGTGATTGTGCTTTTAAACAGTATTTACTATAGTATTTTTCATGTAACTTAATAGCTTATACAGTATATACCACCTTGATGACAGGCAAATATGTTTTAGTCCAGTAAAAAACTCATGATATAAGGATAATGCCCAACATATGTGATTATCTCCTGAAATATGGCACAAATTGCAAAAACACACTTTCCTCAGTTTCACATTCTGTTTTTTACTTTCAGCCTTCCTTCTGAATTTCCACCAGAACCACATGATTAAAAACAACTTATAGTTTAGTAGTAGTTAAAATAAAATTTCATGTGTACATTTTAACAGTTATGTTCATTAGGCCTGTCACAAAATATTTTTTTTGTTGTATGATATATTGCACCACAAACTATATTACAATAAACAATATTATTGTAATTCCAAAGAACACATAATATTTTATTCTAAAAAATATTTAATTAAATTAAAGTCATTTATAACAATTTAATAATTAGGCATTGGAATCGGAGTGTGAAAACGGATATTATTAACAAATAAATAATAATAAATGCAAGGTAAAAAGTAACAGAGACCAGGTCTATTTTCTGTTGTCAGACACCCACATGAAAATATGCTAAAGTAATTCATAGTCAAGTCAATACTACAGTGTTTTTTTTAACCATACTGACACCAACACCTTCAATAGAGAGAAAGAGCAGTTGCATAATCATCTAAAATGTTGCTAAAATTGGTTCTTATATATGGGCGATAAATATTGCCTCACCAAAAATGATTAAGGTGTCATTCCCCATGTGTTGTGCGATAAGTCGATATATTAATTATTGTAACAGGCCTAGTGTTCTTATCACATAAAAATGGCAGAAAGTCTTGTAATGTTTCAAATTCAGACTGAAGATGTTTTCTTGTTCTCATATAGTCAGTGCTAAAAACACCCAACCCCTAAGTGAGTGTGTTGTAAATAAAACGATACCATGTAAACATGGAACATATAAACTTTTTACCATTTATTATTCTCAGACAATAGTTATAGCAATAGTCTTCATTTATTCATAAAAAGTCTGCTAAATTCTGTGACTTTGCACAGCTTATTCAGTTTTTCAGACTATTCTGTAATTTCATCAAAGAAATTCTAGGGCTTATCAATGTAAGTTGGTCGAAAGAAATAGCTTGAACATGTTTTCTCAGGTATTTTACACTGTTTCGCTTTAGTAAGGAAAGGTCAAGATTTAGGTGTGAACTGCATTTGATGCATTTTGAATTGGGATTTTTAATGCAGCGTTGTAATTACTATTATTTAATTCCTGTATTTAAATTTGTATTGACATTTATGCTTATTCAGTACTAGACATTTCTATATGATTTCACTTGAGAACAGAATAACAGTCTTGAGTGTTCACATTGTATAACCAGACTAAAACACCAGCTGTGTGTCGACGCAGTTTACTCTGTGTGTTTAGTGGACAGTATGGATGAAATCCTTCCCTGTGGTTTCTCTTCCAAACTATAGCAGGTCATTTATCTTTTCTAACTCGGGGATGATTCTGTTTATAATGTTAAATAGTAGTGTCCTGCTATTGTATATAGAAATTGATGTTTTGTGTAGATCTCATCAACTAAAAGTGCTGTAAGTTAACCTCTTCTTAAGATTCAAAGAGCTGTTTTTGAGAGACAGTTTTAAGGTGAAAGTGCACATGTGCATATATCAGGACACAATCAGAGCAGCAGTCACATGGATGCACCGCTTCATAACAGATGTGGGATGAGTCAAACAGGTTATGCTTCTGAGCGCCTCTTTGCTTTCAGTTTCCTGCACAAAAGACAGCTTGAACTTTTTTTTTTTTTTTTTTTGTCTCATGCAATGCATTTTGTATGGGGGTTGACTTAAATTGACTTATCCTGTGATCTGGTATGCTGTATTTCACCTACAGCTGGAGCTGCTCAATTCTGGATGAACTTAGAATCTAAATGTTTGCGATTATTAGTTTAAAACATTTGTGAACATCAATAAATTAAAATAAGGTTAAAAAAACATATATAAATAAAAACAGAATAAAACTAGTTTTCCAATACGTGAAATCATTACCAAATAAAAATTATGAAAGTGAAAGTAAATTCTGAACATCATGCAGAGATGTTTATCAGTGCTGTTGCAGGGCTCACAAACACAGACTGTTTATGCTTTTTGAAAAGAGCTCAAAATCCTCAGTGATTTCACTCAAACAGCTGTATATGTGGTGCTCCACTGTTTTATATAGCCGTGTAGGAACTCATAATTGAGTTAGGTTTGTTCCGCATGTAAGATTGCTCTTAATACACGTTTGCACAGAACCGAAAGTCCTGTATCAAAACTGTTCAACAGGACTGTCACTGTAAGGATGTTTCTCTTGCAGTAATTTTAAGTGTTTTTTTTATTTAATTTTTTTTTGCCGTTTTAATGTAGTTTAAATTGAAATAACTTACACAGCTTTGTAGTAGAATTGATTCTTCTGTCTGATCTCCTTAACTAGGCAGGCTGTGTAACAGCAGTGGGCAATAATGATGTGTAAAAAAAAAAAAAAAAAAAAGAAAGGTAAAGAACTTCAAAAAAGTGAACACTGAGGTTGCCATGGCTTGCTTTATTTTCTATGCGGTTGGCTTGACAAAAGTGCCTTGTACTCTTTGACTTTAATACATCAGCTGTTACACCCAAATAATATAAAAAATTTGGGTGACTAGCTTGTATTTTTGTCGTATTGTTGTAACCGCTTGAGGTACCACTAAGTAGGTTTGTCACAGTTCCAAAATTTCTGCATTTAGTACCAATTCCAGTGAATATACACAATTGTCTGTAATCATACTTCACTACGTACCAAATCACACAGATTATGACTAAAATTTTAGTTGTAATTAACATTATTTTTGTTTACTTTCCAATAAACTGTATAACATAGGTTTATACATTCAGAAGTACTTGTGTACATCATGCTTCGCACATTAAAAGACGTGATATTAAGGGCCATAAAGACATTCCTGATTTTGCTGATGACTTGGTACTCTAAATTCAGTGCAATTTTTACATAATGCTTTTTTTCTGAGGCAAGAATGATGACAATTTAATGAAGTGGATTTACTTTCAAAAGGTGATTTGATTTATTTAGCTATTACACCACTGTCTGCTTGTATGTAAACTGTAAACGTTTGTCCATAGTGCGAAGTACTTCCGTGATAAATAAATTTTTTTGTAACAGAAATAATAATACTGTGTGGTTAAAAGGACTGTTGTATAAACATAACAATTGTATTTATTTACTCATCTTTCACTTTTTTCAAACATGAGTTTTTTTCTTCTGTTGAAAACAAAGGAAGATATGCAGAATGAAAAAAGCAGCTATTAATTAAAGTATTTTTCTCCTACTATGGATGTCAATGGCTGCTGTTTTCCAATATTCTTGATAATGTCTTGTTTTGCCTTTGCCAACAAAACAAAAACATTTATAAAAGTTTAGAACAATGGTCTCAAAGTCAGTTACTGGAGGGCCTCAGCTCTAAATAGTTTAGCTCCAACCATCTTCAACTCACACCTGCTTAATAGCCTCTAGTAGTTTTAAACACCTTGATTATTTGGATTGGCTGTGTTTGTTTAGAGTTGGGGCGTACTCGCACTGTGTACCGTTGCCTTGAACGGGGCCAAAGCACGCTTGTCCCCTCCCTCACGTCTCCCCCGACGGCCCACACTCACATTACATTCGGGCCTGGGCGCACTTGCGTCATCGATGATGCGCTCCTCAGTAAGCGCTCTCGCTCAGCACAGTGGAGATTTCTTTAGTTATATCGTTTAAGTCGTTTGATATGCAGTGACACACAGTCAAATATTTTGCCATACAGATTAGCCACTTTTGACGCTCCTAAACAATCATAAAGTCCTCGTGCTGCAAGAATTAAGAGGTTTGCTGAAGGCACAGCTGTCGTGCAGTGAGGGGTTTGCGTCTTTAATAAACTACAACGTTTATTGCGTTCATTGAACAGTACGAGGGGTTAATTAATCCATATGAAACAGTCCCTTAAAAGTCACGTCTCGATTTCAGTTTCGGACTCAGGCACACTTGCACTCGCACTGCAAGCGTACCACGCCTGAGCCCAAGTAAACCGCGCTCAGGCCCACCTCTTCCAACAGGGCCAGGGCCACCCAAGTAAACCATGCCTGAGCCCGATTCAGAGCACTTACACTTCTCAAAAGATCTGGGAAACCGGGAAATCTGTGTCCACGGTGTTTTAAAAAGTCTTCATGTCTTAAATTTCAAAAGCAAAATTTTAGGCCTTAACTGAAATTCACTAAAATGTTGTGTTGTGTGTCTTAAATCATTTTAAAAGATCTTATCTTTATGTGACCAGTTATGCAAAAGCTATTTACAGAATTAAGTGGTAGTGGACATAATATTTATGAATAGGCATGAAACTTAAGGTTTTATAACAAAAAAATGATTTAATTAAAAAAAAATTGACATTAAAACATGTGGCTTTAAAATAACTACATTTTGATTATTTCTTTAATTTTTAATTTAAATTTTTTTGGCAGGCAAAAAAGTATTTCCATTCGCCCAACTGGGCCCTTGCAAAAAAAGTGTTTAGCTTCGTATAAATCTATGATTTCATTGATAATGGTCTTAAAAGGGTCTTAAAATCTTAAATTTTACTTGATGAAACCTGCAGAAACCCTGGTTGGAGCAAAACTGAGCAGAGTTGCGGCCCTCCAGGAATCGAGTTTGAGACCTCTGGTTTCCACTTGAATGTGAGGGAATTTTTTTTTTTTTTTTTCAAGCTGCGTTCATTTTCATGCTTTATTAGATAATTATAGCTGAGTGGGAATATTTGTTAAAAGTAAATATTTAACACTTATAAAATTATTAAAAAGATAAAAATTTCTTTGTAGAAGCAGGTCTTGACATTTAATGGTAGTCTGCCTGAATGTTTTGGAGGGACAAATGAAAGAAATATTTACTTGCCCAATTGTACAAGTAACTTTCTTAAAAAAAACATTGTGATGTATCCTTTCTTATATAGCCACAGAGTAAACTAGATCAGAGATTGGAAGCAAACTTGACCAATGAGAATTCGATTGTATTTTAATTTGTCCTCAGGCAGAGGCTGTTAAGCACGTACTTTTAGTTTCCTAAAAAGCGTTGTTTCTCAAGCCCTGTCAAGCACCTGTTAAAGCATCAATGCAAAAAATAAAACATGGAGTCTAATACAGATTTAAAAAAAGAAAATTGATTAATTCCTGCAGGGATGACTTTGACTGGGTGCACTATGAGAAGGATGGTGTGATGCATTGGATTGGATGCACTGCATTCTAATTTGGCAAAAAAAAGATTAGTTTGAAGCATTAGGGTAGCTTCAATATCTTAAATTTTATAATAAAATTGATCTATTGTAATATTAATTCAGTAAGTTCTGTCGTCATACACTTTAGAAATGTAAATGGAATTCCATGGGTAACAAAATCTACATGTTGTCACACAAAGTGTAGCGTTCTGGTTAAAAGATGATTAAGTCTTTCACTGATAGTTCATGATTAATTTATTAGTCACAATCCATAAAATTATTACGCATCATTTCATCATGAATCATCGCAAGAGCTAGAGAGAAAATAAACAAACAAACACACATGAATCCCGAACCCTAAAACACTAAGCCAACATCAACAATCAAACATTAATCTTATACAAATAAACCATCATAATTCAAAGTCATAATTTACTTGCACTTTCCACTAAATTGTCATTCGATAAACAAGTATTAGTATACTGTGGTGCCTGTTACAGTTTCAGAATTGTAATTCAAACTGACTTCAAATTTGCATGTTTTGATGTAACTGTGTACGTTTAACCCCTAGCCATAGAAACAGAGACAGTGACACTGGAAATGCAGACTGAATTACATGTAACATGCACACAAACTGGCATAATACCATTGCATATTATAAACACTATCCTGTGTTTTGTGTATCTATAATAAATCATTGTATTGATGACTATTTATATTTATTTTTTCCCTCTTGGCACCCACGCAAGTATACTTAACACTGCCCCGAGAAGGCTATGAAATGAAATGGTTAGTTAAAATTGACATGCTCTTACGCTGTAGTACATAGACAGAAACTGCACTGTATGTAGTGCATGAGTATTTGAGACTGAATGGCTATTTGCTTTCGCTAATGTGCATCTATGGACTGCAGTTATTGATTGTGCTGCAGAATGTGCATATAATAATGACCGTTCTCTGTACTTGGAGTCTTGTGCTCTACTTATGGGCTTTTGCTCAGTCATTGCTAGCATCCTAAAGGGCCTTTGGTTAAACACTCTTGACCTAACAACACTTCATACAGGAATGTGTGGTGAGAACAATTAAGGACTCATCCTGTGAAAAGACCCCAGAACTGCCCAATAACTCCATGTGACATTCAGAATGATGACGAATCATGTGCAAAGTCTTTTGTTAAAATACTTTGCAAGTTTTAACATAATTTATAACCTTTATCGCTCCTTGTAGTTTCTGATTTAATAAAAAGAAAATAAGTATAAGAATTGTGCTGTTAAATTTTAGCTTTGCATCTCTCTATCTTATTTTTCTAGATAAAGTCTGTTTGTTTTGCAAACGTCAATATATGATTCCATGTTGATATGTGGCTCGACTTCAGAATGGTGGCCCTCCACAAAAGAAGGCAAAAACATACAATTTCCATCAAGATTAGAAAGATGAATCTCTTTTTACAGTGAAAGATAAGTGCATTTGTATGTTGTATAGTAAATAATCAAATTAAAGCACAGGAGTCATTTTACTGCAGACATCAGCCTGCCTCTGACTGGCTGTTTCTTATTACAAGCCAAACAGCATGGAACTTGTGGACAGTAGCTATTCAGTCACTTAACAGTGAGTGAGTAACTGCATTTTGCATCACTTTTAGATTAGATTAGATTAGCTTTAGATTAGATTCAACTTTGTTGTCATCACACATGTACAAGTACAAGGAAATGAAATGCAGTTTAGGTCTAACCAGAAGTGCAATAGCAGCAAGTGCAGGATACAGGTATAAGTTATAAAGTGCAGTTACAGAAAAACTATGGTGATATTTACAAATGGATGTACTATGAACATTATATACAGGTTGTGTTAGCTATGAACAGATTTACAATAGATGGATATATGTACAGGTTGCTATTAATTAATCAGAAGTGTGCAGATAGATAAACATAATTACAAATGTATATGTACAGTGGGTATGTACATAATTTACAAATGTACATGTGCAGTAGGTATGTACAGTTCAAATAAGTGAATCAATCAGTGCAATGAATATGTGCAATTTTTAAATGTGCAAATGTTAAGTAGTGCAGTGATTATGAGGAGTCTGAGTTATGAGGAGAGTGGTGGGGTGTATTGGGGGGCAAAAAGTCAGTGGGGGGCAGAGTTCAAAAGGGAGACAGCTCTGGGGAAGAAGCTGTTCTTTAGTCTGCTGGTTATTGTCCGGGGGAGCCTGAAGCACCTACCAGAAGGCAGGAGAGAAAACAGTCTGTGAGCAGGGTGAGAGGAATCTTTAAGAATACTGCGTGCTCGGCGCAGACAGTGTTTCCTCTGGATGTCCTCTAATGCTGGCAGTGTGGTCCCTGTGATGCGTTGGGCAGTTTTCACCACCCGCTGCAGAGCCTTACGCTCCGCAACAGAGCAGCTTCCATACCAGACTGTGACACAGTTGGTCAGGATGCTTTCTATTGTACAGCGGTAGAAGTTCACCAAGACGGCTGATGACAGCTGGTTCTTCTTAAGTTGCCTTAAGAAAAATAGGCGCTGGTGAGCCTTCTTGACCAGGCTGGAGGTGTTTGTGGTCCAGGAAAGGTCCTTTGAGATGTGGGTCCCCAGGAACTTGAAGGATGAGACAGGCTCGACGGCCATCCCATTGATGTGGATAGGATCATGTGAGCCTGTTCGTCCCTTCCTGAAGTCCACAATGAGCTCCTTGGTCTTGTCGGTGTTAAGGAGCAGATTATTGTTGGTGCACCACGTGGCCAGATGCTGTATCTCCTCCCTGTAGGCAGTCTCATCATTGTTGCTGATTAGACCAATCACTGTGGTGTCATCTGCAAATTTGATGATGGTGTTGGATCTGTTCACAGGCCTACAGTCGATGGTAAAAAGGGAGTAGAGGAAGGGGCTCAGCACACAGCCCTGTGGTACACCAGTGTTGAGTGTGACGGTGGTGGAGCAGATGTGGTCTCATCTCACATTCTGAGGTCTGTTAGTAAAAAAGTCCATAACCCAGTTACAGAGAGATGTGTCTATATCCAGGTCTCTAAGTTTGATCATTAACTTAGAGGGTATGACAGTGTTGAATGCTGAGCTGAAGTCAACAAACAGCATTCGTGCATAAGTGTTTTTATTGTCCAGGTGTGTGAGTACAGAGTGCAGTGCTATGGAGACTGCATCTTCTGTGCTCCTGTTGCCACGGTAGGCAAACTGATGTGGGTCCAGTGTGGATGGCAGAGAATCTTTCAGATGTGCCAGGACCAACCGCTCGAAGCACTTCATGATGATGGGTGTGAGTGGTACAAGGCGGTAGTCATTCAGGCATGTTGGGCTGGAGTGTTTAGGCACTGGCACAATAAAAGGTGGTTTTAAAGCATGTTGCCACAGCTGCTAGGTTAAGGGACAGGTTGAAAATGTCTGTGAATACCCCAGCGAGATGTTCTGCACATGTTTTGAGGATGGCCCAGGAATTTACTGGTCCAGCAGCCTTACGCACATTGATCCGACTCAGTGCGGTGTAGACTTCTGAGGAGGTGAGTGTGATAGGTGAGTGGTCGGTTGAGGAAGTGATTCTGGTGTAGGGTTCATTATTGTCTCTTTCAAAGCAGGCATAAAAATCATTAAGCTCGTTCAGGAAGGAGACATTTGTGGCTGTGGGTGTGGACTGGCTGGGTTTGTAGTTGCTGATGGCCTGTATGCCCTGCCACATGCGCCAAGGATCAGAGTTGGAAAAGTGCTCCTCTAGCTTTAGCTTGTAACAGTGCTTGGCCTTTTTGATGCCCCTCTTTAGATTAGCCCTGGAAGTGCTGTAGGCCCGTGCATCCCCTGATCTGAAGGCAGTGTTGCGTGCCTTCAGCAGGAGGCGCACCTCCTTGTTCATCCATGGCTTTTGATTTGGGTATGTGGTGATCTGTTTCTGGGTTGTAACACTGTCAATGGTGGTGTTGATGTATTCCAGAACAGAGGAAGTGTAGCTGTTAATGTCTGTGTGAGAGCCACATGTGGCCTGGGAAGCAAACATTCTCCAGTCTGTGTGTTGAAACCTGTCCTGGAGTGTGGAGTCTACCCCCGCTGGCCACACTTTGATGGTCCTCACTGATGGCTTCACACGGTTGATGAGGGGTGAGTATTTGGGGGTGAGGAACAAAGAAAGGTGATCTGATTGACCCAGGTGGGGGAGGGGGGTCACAGCGTAGGCTTCAGCCATGTTTGTGTATACATGGTCCAAAGTTTTGTTTCCCCGTGTGTGACAGAATTTTTTTTAATGAAATTTGGGGAGCACTGTCTTTAAGTTTGAGTGATCAAATTTGCAGATGACACCACAGTGATTGGTCTAATCAGCAACAATGATGAGACTGCCTACAGGGAGGAGATACAGCATCTGGCCACGTGGTGCACCGACAATAATCTGCTCCTTAACACCGACAAGACCAAGGAGCTCATTGTGGACTTCAGGAAGGGACGAACAGGCTCACATGATCCCATCCACATCAATGGGATGGCCGTCGAGCCTGTCTCATCCTTCAAGTTCCTGGGCTCCCACATCTCCAAGGACCTTTCCTGGACCACCAACACATCCAGTCTGGTCAAGAAGGCTCACCAGCGCCTATTTTTCTTAAGGCAACTTAAGAAGAACCAACTGTCATCAGCCGTCTTGGTGAACTTCTACCGCTGCACAATAGAAAGCATCCTGACCAACTGTGTCACAGTCTGGTATGGAAGCTGCTCTGTTGCGGAGCGTAAGGCTCTGCAGCGGGTGGTGAAAACTGCCCAACGCATCACAGGGACCACACTGCCAGCATTAGAGGACATCCAGAGGAAACACTGTCTGCGCCGAGCACGCAGTATTCTTAAAGATTCCTCTCACCCTGCTCACAGACTGTTTTCTCTCCTGCCTTCTGGCAGGCACTTCAGGCTCCCCCGGACAAAAACCAGCAGACTTAAGAACAGCTTCTTCCCCAGAGCTGTCTCCCTTTTGAAGTCTGCCCCCCACTGACTTTTTGCCCCCCCTAATACACTCCCCACTCTCCTCATAACTCAGACTCCTCATAATCACTGCACTACTTAAAAATTGCACATATTTATTGCACTGATTGATTCACTTATTTGATCTGTACATACCCACTGCACATTTGTGATTATGTACACACCCACTGTACATATACATTTGTAATTATGTTTATCTATCTGCACACTTCTGATTATTAATAGCAACCTGTACATATATCCATCTATTGTAAATCTCTGTTCATAGCTAACACAACCTGTATATAATGTTCATAGTACATCCATTTGTTAATATCACCATAGTTTTTCTGTAACTGCACTTTATAACTTATACCTGTATCCTGCACTTGCTGCTATTGCACTCCTGGTTAGACCTAAACTGCATTTCGTTTCCTTGTACATGTGTAATGACAATAAAGTTGAATCTAATCTTATCTAAAATTAAAAACTATCTGCAACAATAAAAGCAGCCTCCGGGTGAGCAGTCTGTTGTTTGCTGATGGCCGCATGAAGTTCATTCATAGCAAGCTTTGCATCAGCATCGAGTGGAATATAAGCAGCGATTATAAAGGTGGAGGTGAACACCCGTGGCAGATAAAACGGTCTGCATTTGACCATCAGAAATTCCAGGTTAACAGAGCAATGTCTCCCAACGATGACAGAGTTTGTGCACCAAGCTTTGTTAATATAAATGCATAATCCTCGGCCTCTGGTCTTACCGGAGTCATCCGCCGCTCTGTCTGCTCGGAATGTTTTATGCTCAGTTAAAGATACAGCGTTGTCTGGTATCCCACTGTTTAGCCATGTTTCTGTGAAAATCATGACATTACAGTTCCATAATCTTTTGCTGTGGTTGATGCGCAGTCGAATCTCATCCATTTTGTTCACCAGGGACCGTACATTGGCGAGGAAGATGCTGGGTAAAGAGAGCCGGTGTGGTGTTTGCTTTAGCTTAGCTCTTAGCCCGCCGCGCTTCCCCCGTCTTTGTTTACGATCGCACCGCCGCCTTCGAGCACTTCCGCCCAGCCGGGCAGAGCGCTCAGCCTCGGGTGTCCGGGCAATCTCTGGGATGAGTCGTAGATTGCTGATAAAACTGTCCGAAATGCACAAACCAATATCCAAGATCTCCTGTCGGGTGTACAATGTAAAGACATTACTGTTCTCCACGAACAGACCCAAAATGAGCAGGAAAAATACTGCAAAATTGCAGAAACTGGAGAGACGCCGAGCCTCGCGATGTGATCTTGGTCACACGATCATAAATAAGTGTTACTGTTAAACCGATAATGCCTGGTTTAAATTGTATTTCTAGGTTGAGTGACCCATGGCTAGGGCCAGACAGAATCTGCAGCCATTTTTGATATTTCTGCTGAGAATATTGTAAAATCTGCAGATTTAAGCAGAATATTTTGGGAGTATTGTAACTAAAAACTTAATATATGAAATAAAAAATAGTTTCTTAACTTTTATTCAATGTCTACAATGCAAATCCATCTAGATCCACATTGGTAAACAAAGCAAGTCTCTCATATAATATATGAACTAATAGAATATATTACTTTACAGACTGTATTGTAAATAAATCAAATGAACACTTATGTTAGTCAAAAATATTACTGACATTAATTTAAAAATGGAATAAATATAAATGTACACACATTTACACAAGTAAATAAATACTCAATGATGGGCTAAAAATCTGCACACACAGATTCCGTGTGGGCTTACCCATGGTGCATACCTTGCGTGTAGTTGTGCATTTATACTTTTACGTGCTGTTTGTGTTGATTTGCAATAACACTTTTGGTTTTTATGTTCCCCTGTATCGAGTTTCTTTGTGGGTGTTTTGTTTTTCTGAACGCTATCTTAATGTTCAAGTAGCTAAGACTCGCTCATTCAGAAGCTGGACCCAGCGGACGTGCAACAACTAAGGTAAACAATCATAAGGTAAACACAAAACAAAAGTTTCCATCTAGAGCTACTTCATGGGACTCGACACTTGTAAACACTTGCTCCATCTGGCTCGCAGCTCTCAGCACTGCCTGCACTCGTCACAGCTTCCAAACTGACCAATTACAGAGCTTGCGCTTTGCGTCATTGTGAGTGTAGTTAAATTTTTTTGGGAGGTGAGTCGGCATCAGCCACTGTGAGGGCTATGCGACTGCACGAAGGCTGTGCCGAAGCTTGACACAACAATAAATCAGCCTTCAGTGTTACAAAGGTTTGTTTAATATTATCGGAATTTTATTACAGTTTATTTTTAAAACGCTAATGTAGTACTAGGGTTCGGCCGATAGACGATGCCATCGTCCATCGCTGATGGCCAATAAACTTACGGTCTTATAATAAAATAACGGTCTTTTCAAGAGCTGTGTTAAATTTTACATATAGCTGCCGCTTGCACGGCTGACAGCATCGTGAGGTTTAAATGAAGGATTATACAGTACCTCTTGCGCTTAAAATGTGTAGATTCAGTGGCAAACGTTGTTACTAGGGATGCTCAAAATAACCGTTAACCGAAAGGGTGCGTTTGTAACCGATTAATGGTATCAGTTAAACGATTAAAATATATTATTTTATATATTTTTTAAAGTTTGGCTGCATAAGGGACCGTTCACCGAAAGCGCTTTTTGCGAGGCGTGTATTTTGAATGGTTTATTAACGGCTCCGAGTGTTTACGAGCTACGTATGCGTCCTGCGTGCCTCACGTTATGCCATTGCGCGCTGTGTGCTCCCAGTTAAAATAAAAGCCTAGGGCGTCAGAGCAGTGAGGGCGGCGTCCGCGGCGCGTCTCCACCCTTTCGCTTTCGTCCGCAACAAAACCTGCATCATCTCAGCGCCCCTCGGTCTTCGCTTTCATCTGCGACAAACCCTGCATCATCTCAACACCCAGCTCCGCCGCCCCTCTCCCCACCCTCCGCGTATTTTTCGGATTGAAGGCAGCATAACTTTCGGTTTGTGGCGGAATTCTCGTCGTTTGCCTAGAGCGCCAGTTGAGCTTGCTCCGGTCCTGTTTAGAGATCATATGTTGCGCGGCTCCGGGCAAATTTTAATTTGGAGGGAAAATGACCAAAATGTAACGTGATGATTGAAAATGACTGGAGGGAAAATTAAAAATAGATTTCAAATCTCTGTACATAACAGAAAAATAAACAATGATAATGCAACACAAATAGTACATTTTTATTGTAGTGGCAGAAGTATGTTTTTGGACAGGCCTTGTCAAAAGTCAGCGGACTCTTTCACTAATAAAAAATATAGCACTTAAATTATTTCATTTTAACAATAAATTACACAGTGGTTTTATATCAAACGTAATAATGACATAAAATAGACTACATGTTGATGGTAAAAAATAAGCTTTTAAGCAATGGCTTTTATTTGTATCAGTATACAAACATTAAATATTGAATGCATCAAGTTAAATAAAAAACCAATATAAAACACATATCAGGATATAAAGCATATAAAGGACTATTATATTGAGCAAAATGAGCTCTTTTTATCTTAGTATTTTTTTATCATTTTATTTCTGTTATTTTAATATATTTTTTTCTCTTCATAATTAACTAACGAGCTTTAGACAAATTCCCGCTTGACGTTTTAGAAAATATTTTGCGCAGCTGCCTAGTATATATTAAAGATAACCGAGAACAAAATAAAACAGAAACATGTTACATGTCCCCAAATGTCCAACTCATTTAACTGAATCATATAATGGCCTATAGCTGAAACGTTACAACTGATCATTTTATTTTTATAAAACATTTGTCAAGACATTGATATTTTTTGAGTAAAAACAATACCGGCATTTAACAATCCATATTTATTTTATTTATTCATTCATTTGACTTGTTTATTGGTGCATTTATAGGCTATAATTTAAATCCAACACAATCATCAGCACCTCGGACAGGGCCACTTCGTAAAGCTTTCATGTAAAGTGCAAAAAACTTAAGAAAGATTAGACTTTCTCCGGTGACGGCCGACACGCCATAACCGTCTTTCAGGTGGTATAGCTGGCATTAAATTACAAAACGAGCATGCTGCAGTCTGGTCTTTGAATTAAAAAGTGCAATTATTTCCTCGTTGTTCAAGGAGTCTGCAAGTTCGTGTTTCATGGATATAGCGATCTTAAGCGTGTCTTTATTCGATGCGCAACAGGGAAAACAAGTTTTTCAGCAGTGCATGTACTCGTTGGTAAAGTTCTCAGAGCGAGTTTTGTGCTACCAAATACAGCACAGCCTGCAATAAACTCACATTTAGTCAGGCAATATAAACGTCTCTGCCTAGCAAAACAATAGGCAATTTTATTATTTTAAGATTTTAGATGACGGGTTCATAATTATACACGGTTAACTATATTCACGTCAATGAAATAATAACTTTGATAAAATATGTTAGTAAGAATGTGGTAAGCCAGTGAAAACCCCTTTTTAAATTGTATTGTTTAGACCTGTATCCGTTTTTTTTTTTTATATTAAATGTAGTGTAGTTTACATGTGGATGTCTGATGACTAGCGTGCTTCCGCTGAGCCAGCTGTGGTGGCAACAGAGCCAACACACAGAATCTGTCGGCACAGTTCAGTTGTCTAACCGTGCCGAGAATTCCATGCCGAGAACAGTTTGTAATCGTGCCGCGCCGTCCCAGGCTTAGTGGAGAAACAATAACCGTACAGAAGTGTTCTTAGAACGGTTTGGCACAATAGGAAAAGCGGCTATTGCCTTCATCACATGCATCGCGCGCACATGAACGGTGAGTGAAAAGAGTGAGACGGAGGAAATAAGTCATTATGACAATCTTTAGACAAATGACTTCTATTAAAAATGTTGAAAGGGGTTTTGTGATATAATAATAATAATAATAATAATAATAATAATAGTGGAGCATTAATTAAATGTATATTTTCCGTGAGGTAGCCTGATATTTTTTTTGACAGAAAAAAAAAAAAACATGATTGGACAAACAGCCTTTGCTGGTTCTTAAAAAGGATTCAGTCAGTGTTTTCGTTTTGTAAGTTAAATGTGTTATTTAAGTGAAAAATATCTAGGGCAAGACTATTTATTTTATTCTTTTTTTATTTAGTTTATTCTTTTTTTCTATGCTGTTGGAAACATACGGGTGTGTAAAGATGCTCTGTATGTGCAGTTTGCATGTTAAAAAAAATCAGTATTTTAAAATGCTATATTTAATGTGTCACAAAATAGACACGTTTTTTTCTCAATTAAATATTATTTTAATATTAATGTGTTAAAGGTTAACGGTTAATATCCTGTTAACAAGGAGCAGTTGTCAGTTAGTAAAATTAATCGAAATGAGCATCCCTAGTTGTTACCTGCAAACCCCTTCCCAAAGACTACAGTGAATTGCTTTAGTTATTTTCATAGCGGACTTGAAGCCACTGGAAGTCTTTTATCCACTCTTAGAAAAGTTTCAATGGTGGATTACCATTCATCACATGATCACTAATAGGATGTTCCATTGTTAGTAACTTTTGGTGGTTTCTAAAACAAAATCTGTCAGTATTATTTTCATTCTCTTATCTTCAGCTCTTTACATTTTCGCGGTTGTAGCTCCTGTCATCTGAAGGCAGAAGGCATTGACTGAGGGATTGACAGCTGATATTACCCAATCCATTCACATTCAGTTCTAAAGCATTGGGCCAATAAGAAGAGCACAAAGGTGGGGAAAGCATTGCAGACTTTTTTTTTTACCTCAGCAAGTTCACATAACTGTTTTTATCTGTTGCTTAGTGCTGCGTTTGGCGTTATTAGGTGCAAAGATGCATTCTACATAAATGTCTCCTAAATCTTGGCACATGGTGAGCATTTTGCAGTAAAAATTCGCACGTAACAATTTATGCACTAGCACAAATGCTTCCAAATATATTTTTCGGTCACATAAAATTTTGGGCGCATATGCGACCAAAACGGTCGAGTCCTAGCATCTTGTTATTATTTCCTCATAATATTAATAATTATAAAATAAGGAAGTTATCATCAATCACAATACAAATTTCAGTGAACTCCAAACAAATTCTAGTCTCCTCTGCCAGCTGTGGGGAAAAAGCCATTATAACGACACAGATCACTGTGTCTATTCATGCCAGAGTCCCACAGAAAAAAGTGATTGACAGGTGGTAATTTGTGTGTAACTTTATTTATGGTTTGGTTATGGGTAAAGCAAAGACCATGTGGGTCAGGTAGTGAAAACTGTAGGCTACAATTAATTTAGTTATTAATGATATTTTAAAAATATATATATTTAATCCCTCCCCACCCCCATGTCCATCGCGATGTTTCACTTTAGACATCGTACAATGCCAAATTGGTCAACATCGCACAACCCTATTTAGTACCTGCAGAAATATCAAGATTGAAAATAATTTTGTTACCAATAACTTTTTTTACTAACAATGACAGACTTACAGTGTTGTCAGTGGCATTTCTAGCTTGAATGGCACCCTGGGCGAAACACTCCATACGGTTCCCTCCACCACTTAATTTCACCTTAATCTAAATATTCAATATGCTAAATGAAAGGTCTCAAGTTGGAAATGCATTCAGCTTTTTTCTGTCAGGGATCTTGAGCTTAAAAATATTGGTGACCTTTTGTTTAGAGGGAGCAGTCTGGTAATCTGCTGCTTGGTTTACCAAAGCATGGAAGATAACCACAAAGCAACACTCCACTAATTTTTTTATTACCATGCTTAGTTTCTAAGAACTTGAAACCTTTTCCACCAAACCGGTCATAGGTCAAAAGAGCTTAGAGTCTTTGTATGTCATTGCTTGTGGTTGTGTCAAGAGCCGCCAATGGAAACAGGTTTAACAGGTAATTTTTTTGAAGAATGTGGGGATGCCACAATGATGACACTCTGCTACAGCGATAGACTGAGTGTGCCGAACTGAACAACTACATCACTACTGTTTGCACTACTAATACCAGTAGTGGTGTAGGAACCGAATGGAGTTGCCACTTGTCATATGCTTTTATTTGTTGCCCAGGACTTGCAAGTAAAACCTTATTTTGTGTGATTAAAAATAATTTTAATGTCAGTGATGTATTGTATCAGAAAAGTGGACTAAAAGCATTCAAGGACTTAACCAAAGCTGTTCTGGTCGTGCCTTTATGTCTTTTGTAGGACACATGATGGCTCTGTTGATTTTTATGAAATAGTTTTTTCAGCCTAAAGGCAATCTATGAAACTAAAATATACAGAGTTAATGCAACCAGACTTTAATTTCTATACTTATCAATTATAGGGTTAGTTCACCCAAAAATCTAAATACTTTTATTACTGACACACCCTCATGTCGTTCCAAAGTCAGTGGGTTCCAGGGTCAGTGCACAGGTGGTGAGAGTACAGTTAGCAAGTCTGACTAAAGCAATTGAGTGAAATTTAGTGGGCAGCATTGACTTTCTACATGCACATAAATGCTATAGTAGTGCTATTGGTTTTTGTTGTACATCACAATTTTACTTCTTCTATTGAAAGCAAATTGCACCCAAGATGTGATTTCTCTCGAGAAAATCTGCTTTGCTTTCTGTACATTTTTGCAGCCATGTCATTAGTAACAGTGAGTCCAATGGCGCTTGTAATTATGCTTTAGTCTATAGTCTTCCTATTTGTCCATGCTGTAACTGTCACTTTAGTTTAACTGCTACAGTAAAACCACAGGTATAATGCTTTCATTCATACAGACCTTTTTACTTGTATTTTGGTAAACGATAAGCTTGGGATGCAATGTCATTTTTGCATTACTAATGCTTTGTGAATCGAAAGAAAGTAAAGTTGCTAATCTTCATAAATCAATTTACTTGATGTTACTCTTTTTACCTTCACAGGTGTACGAGTGCTTGTGGATGCCAGAGAAAAGCTGCATATCCCATGGGGAAACCCTTCAAACCAGACACATGGAGACACCATGATGGCTTTTGACACACGGTCGACCATGGTGTCACAAGGAATGATGGAGACCAAATTGTTCCTGCAGTACCTGCCCTCAATCCGTGCCCTCTGGGCTGACAGCGGCATACAGAACGCATATGACCGGCGCAGAGAGTTTCAACTGGTGAGTTTTCTGAGATATATATTTTCTGGTATATAATTTTTTTTTTTTTTTTGAGTAAAATTGAGTATTTAGCAGGAAATGGGACTGTTACAACTGTTGTCTGTGACTGTTATGACTTGTGTCAACAGAAATGTTGTTTGCCAACGTTTTGGCTGTTTACATTGTCATCACATAATCAGAATTCTTTTTTTTATTTTACTTTTATTATGCACAAATTCTCAAAAGATCCTTTTTTTTTGCTTATGAGAAACATAAAGCTTATATACACTCATCGGCCACTTTATTAGGTGTATATATCGACCACTTTAAATGGTACACTGTGGCCATGAAGGGATAGACATGGTCAGCAACAATATTCAGGTAGGCTGTGGCATTGACATGATGCCCAATTGGTATTAATGGGCCCAAAGTGTGCCAAGAAAATCTCACCCACACCAATCAGAAATCAGAAAACCAAATCAGACCAAATCAGAAAACCCACACCATTAAACCACCACCACCAGCCTGAACCGTTGATACAAAGCACGATGGATCCATGCTTTCATGTTGTTGACGCCAAATTCTGACCCTACCATGTCATAGTGTTTTTTTTATTGTTGTATTATGAAGTAGGGCTGTGTAATATGATAATACCAAAAAATATGGTAATTCAAACACAATTTCTTTATCTTGTTAATTGGTTCAAAATGCATTCAATTTAATATATTTTACCTAATCATACTGGCAAATATGATAGTATCACCCAATTAAAGTTCTTGTATAAGTTTCTAACAGTGTAGTCTTTCACAACCCAGTAGTCAATCATGCTGAGTAAAGCGATCACCAACAGACAAATTTTGGGTAAGAATTCATGTAAAAACAGATATTGGACACTAGCTGAGTGTAAACTTTGGATTGGCTGAAATAATCCCGCAGCTCTTTAAAAAGGTGGAACTCTCCTTCCTCTCTCCTTTGTGCTTGTGAATGTACTTTTTAACATATTGGAATTTAGGTTGCAGGGACCTGCTATCCACTATAAAGAGTCTGTGGGTTGTTTTGGCATTTGTGGTGTACAAACACTTTTTAATGTTTTTAGACAATAGTCATTTTTTGACCTCCAGCTGAAAGTTGTGTGAATTGGTTTGCGAAGTTGTGTGTATGTCTCATATTTTTCATCCATCTGCTTTTGAGGACTTTCCTGCCTTATGGATTATCAGAGGAAGATGCTAGATTACAATTCCTGCTTTACTATTCATATCTAATAAGTTTGGTTTTGTAATTTTAGATTTTCCCAATAAATCTCAAACTATCCATCGTTAGCCCCTGACATAACAAGTGCCATCTTAGTGCACTTCAGACTTCTCTAAATGCTCTCAGTTCCTAATGCAGTACTTCCCCATTTTTTAAGTGTTGATTTCACCAGAGGTCTTTACACCCAGTAACCGATTAGTGTGATTGGTAGAGCTCACAAGAATGAAATGTTGCAGATATAGACTGATCCATGTGTCAGATGCTTCTCAGTATGTGTCAGGGTTCCCTCTGGTCCTTAAAGTCTTAATGTCTTAAATTAAAATCCGGGAAATTAGGGTCTTAAATTTTCTTAAATTTACCGTAAAGTTGCTGTAGGTATTAAATTTTCAGCTGGTGTGCTTAATGACGATAGGGAAGCATGGTGGTCCACTGTAAAACATCCAATAGTTGATTAATTTAGTATGTGTGAAATAGGAGTGAAATGACAGTCTCCGTGATTTATTAGCTTATTACGGTAGGTCGGCTACAGACGCTGACGTCTGTCTGCACCTGTGTGCTGCCATTACGCGGTTGTTGAGGTGAGGTGACCATGGGGCTCAAAGCCATTGACTCGCACATGAAAGGAAAAAAGCACCAGTGGTACGTTGCAGCAGCTAGTCATAGCGGTTCCAGGTTAATTTTTGCATTGTTTGCAGCTCGGCCTTACCATGTTACTAGTTCAGACGCCACCTCACAGTGGGCTATAACAAGTTTCATTTCACTGTTAGACACCCAAAAGTCAGAGGTACTATGGGTTCTCCATTCCAGGGGTTTTCAAATTTTAGGACACATGCCCCCTCAGGTTTGGCCAATTTCACTCGCGTTTCACTCTCCCCCGAGCCAAAATTATAATCCATGTGCAAACATTCACTTATTACTTGCTGCTTTTAAAGTGCGTAGCACAGGGGCGTCGCTAGACCCAATTTGAAATGCTTTGAGATATGATTTACTTCATATGCAAAGTGTATTTAATAAGACTGGTAATCCTGAAATAAAGATGTTATTATCTATGTGCAACACTGGTGAAAGCAGTGTAGTTTGTTTATTTATTTATATATATATATATATATATATATATATATATAATCTGTGTTTGTTTGTGTGTGTGTGTGTGTGTGTGTGTGTGTGTGTGTGTGTATGCACGCACACACACATACCAAGATGGCAGAACTTATCACTAAATTTAATTCCATGAGAAAAAGATGCAAGGAAAAGAGAAGGGAGTTGTTGGACCTAGACAATGAAATTGAGAACAGAGATGCCACATGTCTTGAGAATTTGGAATGTTACAAAACATGGTTTCTCTCGTTAAAAGTCATGTAATAACATTTGTTTTTTGTAAGTTATGTAGATTACTTGTCAACATTTTGGCTTGTGAAAGGCTGTTTTGAGGACTTTCATTATTGAGCTTATTTTCAGTATTCTATTCTATCTGGTTCCTTCACACAAGGCATTGTGTTGTTTAGTGTAATCCAGCTTATCTATGTTACTTTGCCTCTGTTCTACATCACAATGAACAAAAAAAAAAGAAAACGAAATGGGTCTCAAAGAAAAGTATTTTTACTTTTTTTTTTTTTTTTTTTTTTAACTTACCGAGTTTACACGTTGCATATAATTGATACCAAATGGAAAACTTTTCAAGTTTTGTTTTCCATTGTAGGAGGCAATAAAGGTAGTAACCTATTCCAAAGAAATTATGACATTTTTAGGTCTTAAATTATATTTGTTGAGGTGTTAAAAAGCATTAAATTTTACTTTTAAAATGGTGCAAGAACCCTGTTTTTGATGAGGCCGGCTTGCCCTCTGTATTGCTGCCACCATCATTTTTGTATAGTTATGCAGATAGTTTAATTGTGTTAGAAAAAAGACACTACAATATAGGGTGGACAATAATTCAATATCAGTATAAATCACAATAGGATTTTTTTTGATAATGGTAAGGTCATTTAGGAAATTTCCAGTGTTCTAATATAAATTATGTTGTTTATCTGCAAATGACGTTCACTTAATTCTGGCTAATGCTGTATTCACACTACGAGCGACTCACGGTGACAAGTGACCGTTCATTTCAAAGGAGAGCGAGCAACTTTCGGTGACCTCTGTTTACGCGAGTGTTAGTGGCCATTGGCGACAAGGGCATGTTGTGCGACGCAACACAATTGCAAATCCTTCAACTTTATGCAAATGAAGAGTGACTTTCTTGAGCGACAGCTAGTACGCGCATCAGTAGAGCTCACGTGATTTTCTCAGATCCTGCAGAGACCGTTGAATTCTCAGTGCTGTAGATGGGAACCACTAATGGTTTAAATCGCCAGCTAGAGTGACAGGCAGCTACAAAGTCACTGCTAGTGTGTATGAGGCATAAAGCAGCCTATTTGTTATTTCATTGTAAGAGTAATCAATCTATGTTTTAGTTTAAGGATAAAGAAAAGGTGAGTCTAGCTATTTCATGTTTATTTTATGGTGTATATGTTTATTTTGCATTTCTTGTTTGTATGAAGCCTAGGTACAAATAAAAGGTGAATATTAATTTATTGTACACTTTTTTTATTTCTGAATTGTATTGTTTTATAGGAGGAGGACTTGGAAAATTATTTTTGAGACTTTAAATAGATGTAATGTAAAGGCAATTTTTTTAGGCTTTTTAAATATTATATTAATATAAAATGGTATTGTATCGACTGAAATGAAGAAATCTATTGTAATATAAATTATGACCATATCATCCAACCCCACTACAAAACAGGTTTACAATAAATTAGTGATTTAATACAAGTGTATCTTGCTGTGCCTGCTATTATCACACCTTCTGAAAGACTTTATAGCAAAGTAGTCATGTGAACACGCGTCTCTGAAACCAAGCAGAGTGTATATGCAGATATTTTTGTCCAAAAACCTATAACTGTTTTAGTATGGATGCTGAAATATGACCAAGCTATCAAGCCATGTTTAGAATGTGTTAAGACTGCAAAAAAGCACTGCTTTTTTGTTTGTTGTTTGTTTTTTAATGTTCTTGGTGTTTTCAGGTTGATAAAACTATGCCAGTGTACCTAAGTGATGGTGATATTTTTTTTATTCGTTTACATTATAAAAAATGTCTGATTTGTTTTATGCACCAGTAAAACAGGGCTGTTCTCCTTCACATATTCGTTATAACATTGTTTAAATGTCATTCATTCATTCATTCATTTTCTTTTCGGCTTAGTCCCTTTATTAATCCGGGGTTACCACAGCAGAATGAACCGCCAACTTATCCAGCACATGTTTTACGCAGCGGATGTATCATTGGCATTTTTCAGTCATCAATGGGGTCATGTGCAAATTTAGCTTTTTGGGGGGAATAAAAGTGGTCTTTGACCATTTTTAGTGAACCTCTTTGCAGGGGCAAGTTTGGACTTAAGCAGTGCAGTGGATGAATGCTGGTTAGGACAAGAATCAACATAACACTGAGTCGGTTTACTGCTGCCCTGATCAGTGGTGCTGATAACAGAGCAGATCCACTCTTCACCAAGCTCACAAACCCCCATTTCCACTGAGCCAAGGCTGGTTGAACTCAAATTCATCCATCACTTCTGAAGTTTACATACTGCTCACCTATTAAGTAGACAGCCTCTTCTCTCAGCTCTGCCACAAGCTCTGGTGATTTTGCATTCTGCCTAAGTCAAGGCAACAAAACAAAACACTTTTGTGCCCTGTAATCCTCAAACCACGTGTGTCGAGTGCAAAACATTATCAGGCTTCCTGCTTTCACAACTCTGTCCCTCCAGCCTCTGGGGGTTATGGTATGCACTCGACATGCAACAAAACAAAACTTGTTCTAGATTCCTGCTGCCAAGATCCCTGGCTCCTACTCGCTCCACCCCTCCTCTTATTTCTGAGCATTGCATAATCCTAATCCATTGCTTTAGTCTTTACTGTTCTGCTCTCACAATCCCCATAAATGGCTCTGTGACTTGCCTTCTTTTGCTTGTCTTTTTAATGTTTAAAAAGCAGCACACACTTTGTAACTGTCAAATTCAGTTCGTTGAAGCATTATAATGTTTGTTTATAGTATGTGAACATCTGTCTGAGTCAGTGAGTTTCAATTAAACTCCATTTACCAAAGGATTAATCTGATTTGGGTGATTCTTGTGAGACCCTCTCCCTCCCTGCAATATGAACAAATCTTCAGAACTGGTCGTCTCAGCTGCGGTTTCTGCAGAATCTGGGATGTCTGCCGATTGAAGCCACCGGAAGAGATGTTTTGATAGGAGATATCTACCCAAGTGCCATCTTTGCTTTCCCCACCCCAAAACACTGACTGCTGTGCTCTGCCAAATACAGTAGTCAACATTCAAAGTGAATAAAAAATATTTTTCAGAATTGTCCTAGAAATGGGTGCTGTTCAAATATTTTAAGAGAACTTTGATGAAAGTTGATGATACACTTCAAATGTTGACTAATGTATTTTAGGTTTGGTACTTTGGTTTTAGGGTCAAAGTTTGATATGGGTTTGGTAGAAGAAATATGCAACAAATCCCCAGTGCTTGCTTTTTTCTGTTTATTTTTCATAGGCAGGTGTTTCATTATCCGCTACAGAGCTGAAAAGCTTCCTGTGATACGAAAGTAAAAAATATATTGAATAATGAATGTATAGAAAAATTTATAAATAGAGAAAAACAACAAAATTATATAGATAATTATAACTTATAAATCATTTGGAGACTGTATTAAAAATTTTAATGTTTAGCTCAACCCACTCCTAAAAAAACATAAAAATATTAATTGTGCATAAAATATGAGATTTAATAAGCTTTATAGCTTAAATATCTTTTAATGAAAATGCTAGCGTGGAAAACTGCTTATCAACGTCCGTTTAAAAGCAGTGACCAATCAGAAGAACTTGTAGGCGGGGCAATCTTTGCACATTTCTGCTTGCATTATGACAGTAATTACAAACATTTTTTTAAAACATTCCTGAGCGCTGCTTCTCACTTTTTTTAATGCAAAGATGCATTCTGTGTGAATAGCTCCTAAAGTTGTTGCACTGCTGGTCTTTATCTTTACGTTTTCTCCGGCTTCCACAGGTACATACTAAACCATGACACCTGTATTGTGACAGTTCATATAAACATGTACAGTTACGCCCCTAATATATATATATATATATATATATATATATATTTTTTTTTTTTCTGTAGTGCTCTTGATAAAGTAGGATTGTAGCATTGCTGGAGGGAGAGCGCTATCAGGCCTGTGGTCTTAGGCGTATTCGTCTTCTGTCTTTCCCCTTCCCTTCATCGTAGCCTAAGATTAACAGGATCTGGATGAAGGATTGTGTGATCCATGAAGGAATGTTGAGCTGTGAATTAAATAATAAATTTTGTGCACTCCTGCAAGTATGAGGCCCTGGAAAAGAGATTTTTCTGACTTTCACATTTGCTAATTTTTAGCTTGTATGTATTACAGATAAACATTAGGTTGTTTTATTAATTACTATGTCTGCCAAATATCAGGCCTCTCAATGTGGGTGACTTCTGTGTGTGTTACTGAACTTACACTATTCCTTAAAGCTACTAATTCATTATTAGCTATTTACTGTAAAATGTGGTCCTCATTTGTTGAAAATTTCCAGATTAAGTATTTACTGGATTAAATAGTATGCATTTACAATAAACTGAATTGATTAGAATTTATTAATTGTTTTTTATTTTTCCTACTTGCTTTAACATATGACAATCCAAAAAAAAACGTTAATGTGAATGAACTATCAACAATTATTAATGAATGCAAATGTGTTGTATTACCCTCTTCATTTACAATGCATCTTGGTACTTTATAAGCAAACAGAAAAGAACAGGACTTGAAAACAGAGTAAATCAAACTCGTTACTCATTATAAACAACATTTACTCTAAATGTCAAGCCTGAACGATTTAGCTTAAAGCTAAAATTAAACTACTGGTGTGTCAAATATTTTATTTCCATTTCATAAGCACTTCATTTAATCTGCAAAATACATTATTAATATTTAGACATTTTGTAGAAAATTTTGTTATATACATTAATATTTTTTTATATTACAAGAACCACAAAA
Organism: Danio tinwini; assembly: GCA_903798205.1. Lineage (NCBI taxonomy): Eukaryota > Metazoa > Chordata > Actinopteri > Cypriniformes > Danionidae > Danio > Danio tinwini. The sequence continues at coordinate 2,230,301 of CAIGQZ010032903.1, read as the reverse complement.
GATATTGTGTTTGTATGTATATATTTAAAACCTATGAAAGAGAGTGAACAACAGTGGGCTGAGCTTCAGGTGTTGCTGAGTTAACAGGACTTCCTTTTTAGCGTTGCTCTGAAACTGATATCCTGGCCTGCCCTGAGCATGTTGTTCCTTAATACCCACACCCTTCATTGAAGATGAACAGCACAGTGTGGCTGTGGCTTCATGCCCAGCTGAGGGAGGGTTTCCAGAGGGTTTCTCATAACATAATCCCCTCCCTATTAAAAGCCACCTCAAAAGACCTGCCTGTACTACTTATAGACATCAGCTAACTCCATGATGCTGACATGTTTTCAAAGGGTAGTTTAGGTTAGAAATGAAGACTTTCACTTTCCCGACTGCACCCACTGAGTTTTGCTTTATAGCTTCATTTTGCACTTAGAAAGATGAGCATGATGCTTGGAACGGAGCGAAACAGACCCCCTTCCTGCTGTCCTGTCAGCTTGCCAAACTGTTGAAATTGCAAGAGGCTAATTGGTCCGTTATACATCCAAGCGTCACGGAACATTAATTCAAGGCCTGTTGCTGTTTCCTGGGCAGCTTGTTTCTGTTACTCAAGATTTTCATTTTCCAAACCAGAGCATGTCTTGGTGTGGTTCTTTCAAAGTTAGGCTTGTCAGTTTTCTAGTGTCTCGTGTTCGTTGCTGGCGTGCGCACAGCACTGAGTGCAGCTGTTGCGAGTTCAGGACTAAAGCAGGAGGTGGGGCTTGTCCATTCCTACTACTGGGTCACTAGTATGAACTCTCGGAAATGCTGAGTTCCCTCAATGGGAAAAATAAGATGCTATTTACTTTTGGAAAACTGTCTGTCTGTGATTACTGATATCCTGTTAGAGGCTTTTCACTTCTGTCAGTTCCCATGTTAACAAGGCCCTCATTTCTTTAACTGCTTACCTCCACACTTTTTGCATGTCAGGTTTATTTGAGAACATTTCACTGTAATAACCCTGTGTATGTGAGCACACGCTTTGCTGGAGTGTACAGGCCCAGATACATCTAATTATGAACCATGGAATCTGAATTGGTTTTCTTTTTACTGTGCTTTAATAACCTGACCTATTCTCTGTTGTTTGTCATCCTCACAGGGTGAATCTGTGAAGTATTTCTTGGACAACTTGGACAAACTTGGAACATCGGTAAGCATGTTATCATGTTCTGTCTCTGCTGGGGTTTCTTGCCTCACATATTCTTCGGAGACTTAATATCAATGCTTAGTAGCATTTCTAAATCCACTCTTTGGGGGGGGGGACAACAATTTTAAAATGTAATTCGTCCAAAATGTACTTTACTGTAAATGCGTATTTAAACTTTTTTTATTCAGATAAGAGGTCATGCAGTTTCTGTTGCCCACATGGTATGCATTTGCAGGTCAGAATTCAACAAATTAGAATTTTGTGGGCACACATTCCGTGTGTAAGTCTAGAAATTGATGAGATATAGATGACAGTGATCTCATTGATACACGTTGATTGTAGTTTCAAAATAGTTGGCTATTGTCATTTTGCTTAGTGGTTGAAGGGATGGTTCACCCCAAAACAATGGTTGCCATATTTCACTGACCTTGATGACCCAAATTTGACTTGCCTTTCATCAAACACCTTTGAAGCACAAAACAGTAAAAAAAAAAAGTATAAATATTTATCATCATTTCTCATGAGAAACCCTATAAAGAAAACTCTATATCTGCACTAATGAGACTGATGTGTTCCATTTTAAAATTGTCATGGTTTACTTACTCTTAGGGCTGGGCGACATGGCAAAATGCAATCTCAATTAATTATCTTCCATATTATTGAATGATAACGAAATATATTTCAATGTAAGTTAAGGCTTCCAGATTTAAAAGAGTATTTCAACAATGACTGAAGCTACAAATTACAGGGTCAATTAAATAGCATAACATTTTCGGTGGCCAATAATTTTTGGCTGCCGAAAATTCAGAGCGTCTCTAATATCAACACACTTTCAAGATTCCCATTGTTTCACATTTCTGCTTTGTGATTGGCTCTTAGATCAATATATTAAAAAAAGTCCAGCGCTTAGCATTGTTATTGGCATACATTTTATCACGATTCGATATAATATTGTTTATTGGCCCAGCCCCACTTACCCTCCACTTGTTTTAAACACAAAAAGATGGTAATTTAGATACTTTTTTTCTGCTATGAAAGTCAGTGGCTACCTCTTTCCAAAATTGTTCAAGATATCTTGTGCTCGTTATTGAAAAGAACCACATAAAGGTTTATAATCAACTTGACGGTGAGCAAATGTTTCATTTTTGACTAAATCGTTTCTTTAATGAAGTACTGACACCACTGAAAAGTTCTATAATATTCACACACTCAGATCATACATAAATCATTTTATACAGCAACAATGATTCATTCCAGAAGAGCCGGAATGAAGGAAATGCTGGCAAAATCTGAAGATGATGTGAGAGACGAATGCCTGTCTGTTAGTTCCCAATGACAGGGCATGACAGGGTGTCCCTGCTCATCAGCCAGTACACGGAGAGAAGTGAAATTAGCTCTGCTGACATAAAAAGTTATGTGTCAACCCGTTCCCATAATACTTCCTATAGCGACTTTTTTACAGAATAGTTTCTTCTTGAAATCTCTGGTTTTAACATGTACATTATTTTTAAGAAGCATGAAGATCAAGAAGTGTCATGATTAAAGACGTCTTTAAGAACTCATCTTATGGGGTTTTCATGTGCACACACTCATGATGATGAATATCAACAGTTTAAAATAAAGTTGTCTTAACCATTTTAAAAGTAAAGCGAGAACAATTTCTCTGCTAGATTTGCAAAAGTTTATGTAATGTGCAACTATAGACCAACCAACAAGACTAACTGACAAAAAGCAGCTTTGTGCAAAGTATCCCATTACAATGTTCAATACGGAGCGGCACAATGGATGAAGCACTTGAAGCATCATTTGAGAGACATTTTGCAGCTCTTCAGTATCTGCTGCCACTTTGAAAGCATAGTGGCTTAAAGCAAAGAAATCAATGCGATGTATATCTGTGTAACATCATTGAGCCTTTTCTTTTGAATTTCAGATACTTTGTGGGTAAAGAGCAGTTTATAACGCTCTCTACTTCAGTTTTACCATTAAACAGACATTAAACAGGCAAAATGTAACATGATTTAGAAACCGCAACAAACTATTGCATGTCTAAATAAAGTCATTTATTGCAATACTAAATGCATTTCTCCACTGATCATTTAAAATAATAGAAACAAGTCATCTTGGTGACAGTTTTGTCCAGTTGGCCAGCATAACCGAACACGCCACGCAGATTTAATTGTGAATTAATGGAGATAAATTGACAACCACAAAGGAGAGAAGCGCTGACGTAAACTTGAATGTAACCACTTTCTATAGTTCACATTAAACTGTCAAATAAAACATTGGAAATATAGCGCATGAATTTTCTAATGCCATATTACTTTATCATGGCTTTTGTTGGGCTTATATATTTCACAGAATAGTACATGTGCAATATTGGATTTGGATCGACCCCATTTGACAGATGACTGATCCAGCAAAAATGTGGTGTTGAAAAGCTGATACCGCATATAAATCAAATATTCAAGTGGAGGCTGCACACTGGTCGTGGTATGGAGAGACCCCTCCCCCCTTCATAATTGTGAAGCACTTTGGATGTATACACAATAAATGCACTATTTAAATACACACATTACATATATTAGAAAAATCTGACATTGCAATGTTTTGGTTTGCAGCAATATCTATTGCCATATGAATACAATTTCACCAGATGGGTTAAATAGCACTTAACAACAGAATCAACTGCCAATAATCTGCAATTCTATAAAATAATGTGTATTAAAGTTACAAATTATACACTTTTTTTTGTGCCTGAATGCTTTAAACTCTCTCACAGGCCTTAAAACATATGGAAATGATACACTTTTGCTCCATTATGGTAAAAGATGACTCTAATCTCATGTTCTGAACTGTGTCTCTATAATCACGACTTTACATTGCAGATTCTGCAATGTGACTATTGCAAATGCACATATTGCGATATCTATCCTGAAACGATATATTGTGCAGCCCTGAGATATTTATGGTCTTTATTCATTTGGACATTATATGCAAAGTTAGCTGACACTTATTTGGGACTTACATCTCCACTGAACACATCAATGTGCTTCAAAGAATCTTTGTCTGATGCACAAGAGCCCAGTTCAGTTTCTTTACGTCACGTGACTCGCCGCCTGCCACTCGTTCTCTCTCTCTCTCTCTCTCAGTACTAAACGGATGTTTGCGGTTTCATGCTTTTTCTAGACGCTGCTGACTGCAGTAAATGTGACGATTAGTATCAGAGGTTCAGCTCCAGACAACTCTGTTATAGGACGAAGGATCAGATAACCTGTTTTAAAAAGTGTCATCCTGTTAAAAGCACTGATGCCACGTCAGTAAAAGAGCCTAAAAGAAACGGTTCATCAAGTTCCTTGTATATCTGGCTTTCTGTATTACGCTCATTGACGTCACTCTGCCGTTCGGCCTGGGTTCCTGTGTCTGCCAGTCTGACTTTCTGTTGCAAGAAAGAGGAAGTGGAGTTGAATGTGTGCTGGTCTGAGCGTCATGCATCAGATTGGTGTTTTTTTTTTGTTTTTTTTTTTCCCTCCACAAGTGAGTGGCTATTTGGACACGTCACAGCAATGTGGACTCACTTCAGCAATCACTGCATCGACAAACAGGAAAAGGAAATACTGCATGCTTTCGAGTGTGCTCAGAGAGGGAAATGGCCACTTGACTCTGTTGGAAAGTATGTGTTTATTATTTTGCCAGTTTACATTTTTGTCTCGACTGAGGTAGTGTCAGTTGTGTTTAGGGAGAGACCGACCTCACTGGCACAGAGGAGATGAGGAAGAAGAGTTTCCTCAGGCATGTGACATTCAAAATACAGGCACACAGAGTATGTGTCAGGTAGAGATGTGCTTAAACATTAGTTTGACTCTTAATCTCTTAAACATAAAAAAGGATTGACAAATCACTTTTTCCATTAAGCAAAATGAAAAACCATTTGAGCTCTGTTGGCAGTGTTACAACGGGGTTTAAAATTGTAACATAAGAGAGACAATGTGTACCAAGTAAATTGAAAAGAGAAATTATTTATTAACAAAAGGCATAATTAACAAAAGTATTTAAAGCAATCAATGTCAGTATAAATGGAGGTCAGTAGTGAAAAGTGTGTGCATGGTAATGAACTGAGCTCATGATCCAACGATGTCAAATGTTAGACTCTTTATAGGCACCACATAATGGGTCTCAGGTGAGATGACCCACAAATCAGCAGCCATGCAGGCTCTGCAAATCACAAAAAGAACCAAAACAATTTATTACCCCCACAAACAATACCAATGTATATTTTTTTCTTTAACTGCCTCTCTTTTTCCTTCTAATCCTTTACATTAGTACAAACATCCTACAAACATTAGTACTGCTAACAAAATACTTTGGGAGGAACAAGTGTGTAAAGAAAAGTTACAATTTGGCATACCCCTGCCCCATCTTCCCTCCAGCAATCCGCATCCTGAAAGCATTAAAGGAGAAGAAAAGACCTAAGACCACCAGCAAACAAGAAACTCACTCACCCACTCAAACAGTCACATCACACAGAATGAGCATCTGCCGCATGCTGATATTTGCTTCAGATCTTCAATGTTGACAGTCTCTCAATGACATTAAGAGAAACTCAATTTAATTCAATTAGAAATGTCTGGCAACAAAAATGTGGTATGCATCAAAATATGGTTATTGGAAATATGAATATTTTAAAAATATAAATCACTTGTCTTAAGTTTTTATGCTCTTCATGAATATAAAATAATTTTTGTAAATAATTTGATTTGACATTAAAATGGGATATTATTTCTTTTCTTTTACTTGTGTGAATATGGCAAATTTTTAATTTGGGTATGAAGGCAAGAAGTGCTGCACAATATTAGAAAATTTTAACATCGCCATATCTTTTTATTCTGCGATTTATTTATTTATTTTTTATATATTTATTTATTTTTAACGATATAAATACAATTTTACTAGATGAGTTGGAAAACTGTTTGGAAAGATTTTATAATTTATTTGATTGGGATGATTCTGTAGGGAAGTGCATAAAATATAATAAACAGTCTACAAGCATAGATAAATTCAATATGAAAAAATGTGCAAATTTAATAAACAGCATTTTATTGTTTTCCGAAGAGTCGAAATGTGTTCATGTATACAATAATTAAATAATCTAATGTAAAATAATACTGCATAGTCGTCGTTTTATAAACAATCAATAACATTAACCATTGTTAATTTTTCAAGGTTACAAACGGTAAATATTCTCATGCCTGAATGCTTTTAAAACCCTCACACAGTCACAGGCCTCAAAACACTTTCAAAATGATCAATTATAATCCAGACTCAACATTGGGTATATTCTCGATGTGAAAAAATCTAATTGCGATATTGATGCTGAAACAATATATTGTGCAGCCCTAAAGGCAAGTGTTCTTGATGTATACCATCCTCCTGTCTGGAATTTCAGAAATGCATCTTGAGTCTAATGCACAAGCACTAAGGTTTTTTTTTTATTATTTTTTTACTTGCGTATAGAGTTTCATCAAATGCATTTTGTGTGCATTTTCCTAACTCACGCTATTGCTCAGTGGTCTGGTGTGGATTCACCTTTTCACTAATGCTGCCCCCCACCCCACCCCCCCACCACCTCCAACTCTGGTATGCTAACAATGTGGAGAATGAGTCATGAGCTGGCCATCACTGTTGTTTTTTCCCTCTCTTGTCCTGTCCCCACAGTTTAAGTTTTAGATCATAAGAAAAGATCTAAAGATCTCCCCCCCCCCATATGAGCAAGACAAACATGGAAGATTGAGTATAGATGCCATATAACGTTTAACTGAGTTGTTAATACAGTAGATGGTTAACTGCTTAGTATTTAGAAACGATACGCAAGTTCAGCCTATTTTTTGTGCAATTGAAGTTGACAGATTTCACAGAAAACCAAAGTAACAACCTACGTTTACAGAAAATCACTACAATTACTCATTCTTTATAACCTTGTATAGCTTTGAAAGTGTATGATGCCCAGTGTTTTAAATTCTGTTCATATTGCACAAAGTAGTGTTAGGCCTAATCCTAATTCTACCCCTTAGCCCTTCTCCCTACCTCTCATTTTTTCCCTTTCGTTGAAAGGGTATGGGTGTCTCAATTCTCTTTAGCTTGAAGATGTAGGGCAAAGGGAAAGGGCTAGACACCCCTTGAAAAGAAGATTTTTCAGAACCACACTTAACCAAGGGGAAAGAAATTTTCCCAGAATACACTCACTACAACTGCAGCATAGCTGCACACAGAAGTCCACAAATTTGTATTTTTTTCTCATTATTATGAATTTTTACAACAAACAAGCATATGTTTTAATACATTCATAACCACACACTTGTTTTACCGTCATGCTTAAAAAAAAAAGAAAAAAACGCTAAAATAAAAACCGCTAAATTTCACTATCTATAATCTCTAATAATAACTCCTGTATAGTAGCCCCACAACATACTTTCACATCTGGCATTTAATGACACTCGAATCTCCTGTCAGAAAGTCTAGTGGCTGTGAATAACCTTTTTACAGTGTCTGCTATAATGTTATTGTTGTTTTCGTGTGTTTACACAGAAAATTATGACCACGGTGTAAATGCACAATACAGTTTCGATGTTATTGCCACATTATATCGCTATAATATCATTGCCTTCAGTGATTTCCTGAAGATGAATACCAAAAAATAATGCAACTGGAATAACTACAACAGTCGCGATCGTAGATCTCATATGAAGCAAAAGATTACAATGACATTTGATAACGTGTGCAGGTGTTGTAGTGGTGTCCCATTTCTTAGCTGGAAATTTTGAAGCCCTTCCCCTTCACTTTCTGTTTCACGGGCCAAGGGGAAGGGAAACGAGTGCAAAAATAGAATTGGGATTGGGCCCTAGTGTACTCTAGCTTATTGCTAGTGATATTTTAATTTCACATGATTTGCCTTCATCTTATATCAAACACTACATGTCAGTATTCATGACTAATTCACGTACCTGTTTAAAACCATCCAGCTTTATTTAGAAGCTTTACACAGCAGCAATATCTGTTTGATTCCTTAATATTGCTTTGAATCTTGGGTTTTTGTTCCCTCACATCATCTCTGATAAATAAATAATGGAGCCTCTGTGTCTCTACAGGACTACTTACCAACGCAGCAAGACATCCTGCTGGCACGTAAGCCCACCAAAGGCATTCATGAGTACGACTTTGAGATCAAGAACGTGCCCTTTAAGATGGTGGACGTTGGTGGGCAGAGATCTGAGCGCCGCCGGTGGTTTGAGTGTTTCGACAGCGTCACTTCCATCCTCTTCCTGGTCTCGTCCAGCGAGTACGACCAGGTGCTAATGGAGGACCGGCAGACCAACCGTCTCATGGAGTCGCTCAATATCTTCGAGACCATAGTCAACAACCGCGTCTTCAGCAATGTTTCCATCATCCTGTTCCTCAACAAGACAGACTTGCTGGAGGAGAAGGTCAGAACGGTGGCCATCAAGGACTATTTCCCTGAGTTTACAGGGGAGCCGCATAGCCTGCAGGACGTGCAGAACTTCCTGGTGGAGTGTTTCCGAAACAAGCGCCGAGACCAGCAGCAGAAGCCCCTCTACCACCACTTCACCACCGCCATTAACACAGAGAACATTCGCCTGGTCTTCCGTGACGTCAAGGACACCATCTTGCACGACAACCTCAAACAGCTCATGCTGCAGTGATGCCAGTCCAACCCTTTCCTTTCAGATCTCTCCAAAATAACCCTCTTCTGCTCAGATGTTTGTACTCCACACAGTAACCTTTCTGAATAGCTCTGACGTGCTTTTGTGCGAGGAAGAAGGCCTAGCCTAGCGCTCTGTCATGAGCATGGGAAGGCAGGTAGTTTTTCTCTTTAAGAGCAGGTCTACAAAAGAGAGTGCGTTCGTCCACTCACACAAGAGTGTCCTGCCAGAGAAGCTGTATGTCATTGAGTGCCACCCCCAGCCTGAAGGTGCCAAACGCTCCCTCGAAAAGAGGACAAAAGCAGGAAGAGATCCTAGCATCTGTTACTTTTTGAGCCTTGTATTACTGACCAAATAGCAAGATGAGATGCAAATGCTGTTTTAACCTTTTAACAGGAACCATGTTCTGAGCCTTTCTGTCCATGTCCTACCTGGCCTTAATTTTTACCCCTCGGTTTGATTGGTGTTTTTACCCTGTAGATGTCTAATCATTTGTACAAAATTTTAGGATTCAGTTGTTGTTGTTTTATATATATATATATAGATATGAATATATTTACCAACAAACTTAAGTTATGTTTCAGAACGTTTACACTCTGATTTTCCTCTGCTGATGGATAAAGCTCACGTTTTATACCACTTGATGATAAACTGAACTTATACTGTGGTTAGCTATGCTGGGCGAGCTGATAGATCCAGTGTGCATACGGCATAAACTCAGGGCTGAATGTAGACCACTTTAGCGTAACTCTTCAGGCGCCGTCGAGAACATCCACTAACTGTAGCTCTCCATCAATAGCTGGAAATCCAATTTCCTTGCTGGCCTGCAGACGTCCTTCTCTGCCTTACCCAAGCAAGAGTCTGGAAGAACTTTTTCCTCCATCAGGGAACAAAATATGGTGTTTTTTAATTTAATTTAATTTGCTTTGTTTTAAATCATTTTTAAGTCCACATACCAAACTCTTCCGACTCCTTAGTTAGACCCCACTAACAAAAGCGCCTGTATTCACAAGTGCCACATGTTTAAGGTACCAATAATTCAAACAAAGGGATAGATCTTACTGTGTGAACCTTGTCGTTCCCTCAAAGGTTGTGTATAGCTACTTTGTATAGTGCCATTTCTGCCCTCCATACTACTGCTGTAGTAAGTATTTTTGTGTAAATAATCTCTAACCCATATGTAACCTACACTGAAATGTATAGCTTTTTCTTTTTTGCCCACTGCACCCTCAAATCCAGAGATACTGACTCCCTGCCCACAACTCTTGCTCTTGTGCAGTTTTTTTGGCTGGTGAATGGTGCCCTATATACATCGTCTACACATTCAAATGTGTGCTCTTTGTCTGGCGTCGTATTCTGCCTTACACCCCTGGCTGAAGTCCCAGGAGGCTGGTGAAAAGCAAGTATTACGTCTTTACACTGCACTGAGTGTCCTGTGTCTCCTAGTGCCATTCACTGCCAGCAAAGATGCGTCTTGGCATTCGACTTTCATTCTACAAACTGCACAGGATTTTTTTGACTGATTTTGTAGCATCATTTGAAATACTAAGAGTGTCCGCCTCTAGTATTTGCTGCCTTGTTTGGCAAGCGGAGTCTTAAAATGTTGTATTATATGCCTTCCAGATCTTTTTAAACAAGTGTTACGTACTTACCGAAGTGGCAAACATCGGTCTACAGCTTCTGCCAACCCAAGTCCTTGTGCTAATGATGTCACTGGCTGTCAGAGCGGTGCAAAAAGCCACCATTGCTGCCGTCACTCACACACTCACACACACACACACACACACACACACACACACACACACACACACACACACACACACACTCCACCCAAATGCCTCTTTTGGAGGCTTTGGTTTCTGTCGCGCTTCTTACAGTTGACCTGTTTAAAGGAAGGCTGTGGCTGCAGGTCGACACACTACTCCAGCTGTAAGATCAGCGTCATCTTTGTCGTGATTGACGTTCGTTTTCTCTGTTCTTTCTGTAAGGATTCTTGATGATGGTTCCTACTGTAGCTTTCTCCACAATGTGATTCTGATCAGAGGTGGTGTATTTTGATGATTTTTGTGGTATTTGCCCAAATAATCTAATGGAGTATTGATTTATGCAAGTCGAGAATGTTGCCTGTCACTGCTCTGCTAGTGCCTCCAGTTTTGATGCCTCGGACATTTCTGGTCCTTTTTTTTTGTTTGTTTTTTACTTAGGTTTTTGAATTTTGATTAATGCGGATGCTTTGGAGTCCTCCATATCAAAATATTTCAGACTAAAGATTTTGAGATTCTTGTGCTCCGTGTTGGAAATTAGATCTGCTTTCATTGTAGAGTCTAACCTATGCTTCTTCAGTCTTCATCATTGGCTCAATAAAATCATTTTTTGCAAAAACAGGCTTTTAGATTCTGTTGTTGTTGTTTTGTGGTTTGGAATAGCTGTGTTTAAGCAATACTGCAGCTTGTTTTCATTTTTACAATGTAACGAAGTTTGACTTGAGTGCAATTTCTCGTTGTAAACACTAGGTTGTAGTGTTGCACTAAAATTACCCTGATTTTCAATTCACTAATTTACATAACTAAAACAATGTCAAAATGCATAATTAAATGAATATTAATTATAGGTGTAATTAATCGAAACGTTACTTTAATTTGTAACTTAATTTTTCTATAAAATAATTATCATTGTATAAATGAAAATGGACTAATATTAAACTTCACAGGTCAGAACTTTCATTTCCTTACCTTAATTACTGACTCTAATTTTACACAAGTTAACAATTAAACAACTGCAGTTTGTGTTATCCCAGTTTGCATTTTTTTTTTCCTTTATTAAAGGGATAGTTTACCCCAAACTCATTCATTTTTTAAAAACCTGTTTGAGTGTTGTTCTTTTGAGCACAAAAGATATTTTGAAAAATGTTGGAAACCTGTACCCATTGACTAATAGCATTTGTTGTTCCTCTTATAAATGTCAATTGGCTACTAAGATGTGTAAATAGTGAGGTTTTTTTTTTTTTTTGATGAACTGTGCCTACAAGTTTATGCCTACATAAGTGTCATAAACAGCATCTGTTTTGTGACCAGTGTAGTACACCATCAAAACGATGGCTTAGTGACTATAATCTACACTGCCTGCCAAAAGTCTTGTTGTCAATCCCAATTGTAAAAGCAACACATAACTTGACTTTTAGTTGATCATTTGGAAAAGTAGAGGAAGCTAGTTTTTATTTTTTTTTTAATGAATCTGTTGAACTGCATCCCAATCATCACAAATAGTGCAGAAGACCTATTGGAACCAGCATGGACCCAAGATTCTCAGAAACCAGTCAAGTTTGGTGAAGGAAAAATCATGGTTTGGGGTTACATTCAGTATGGGGGCGTGCAAGAAATCTGTAGAGTGGATGGCAACATCATCAGCCTGAGGTTTCAAGAAATTTGTGCTGCCCATTACATTACAAACCACAGGAGAGGGCAAATTTTTTAGCATAGCGCTCCTCATACTTCAGCCTCCACATCAAAGTTCCTGAAAGCAAACAAGGTCAAGGTGCTCCAGGATTGGCCAGCCCACTCACCAGACATGAACATTATTGAGCATGTCTGGGGTAAGATGGAGGAGGCATTGAAGATAAATCCAAATAATCTTGATGAACTCTGTGAGTCCTGCAAGAAGGATTTCTTTGCCATTCCAGATGACTTTATTAATGAGTCATTGCAGAGATGTATGGATGCAGTCCTCCAAGCTCATGGGAGTCATACACAATATTAATTCTTTTTCCACTGCACCATGACTTTGTTCTATACTGTACATTATTTCTGTGACGAGAGTTTTGTCTAAGCAAAGTCAGACCTTATTGTCCTAATTGAATAATTAAAAATCAAGACATGATCATATTTTATTTTGGTCAAATAAGCGTAATCTAGAGGACTATGCCTTTCATATAAGCCACATCTGATACCAAATGAACAACTAGAAGTCAGGTTATTATTTGTTGTTCCTAAAACTTGCATAGGTGACAAGACTTTTGTCAGGTAATGTAGTCTTAAACTGAGCTTGTTATCTTGGGACTCTTTCCACCGCTCGCTTCACTGCAGCACACACAACACTGCAGCGAGTTGATGGAGAGGCTTCTGTTCTCCTGATGACTCAGCACTGCTCCACAGTCACATGACCTCAATAAACATAAATCAAGAGGACAACTCGGTTATACAAAACATCACTGAGTTTATTCTACATTTAAACATTCTCTCAATGCATTATTCAGAAGTGCAGCATGTCTCAGGCAGAATCTATATTTCATCACAAATAATACAAATCAAAGGGGAAAAAACACACAGAATGACTTATCATTAAAAGTACAAAATAAACTTAAAATGTGACCAAATAAACAAGTGTACAGATCATAATAGGAGGTCCATAAGAGTTCAAGTCAAAAGATAAGTGCTGCTTTTTTCTTATGGAGTTCACCTACAGGCTCCTCTCATACGCATCTTTTTGTATTCTGAAAACACTCCGTTGCTTAATCTGTGTCTTTTAATCAAACCCTCCATTCATGTAGTGTTTAACAGAACAATCCTACAGTCTATTGTTTTTTTTTTCTCCAGGCATCTTCACACAGTCAGGTTAATCCTGCTCTGTGCATGCTCATAATTCAGAGACTGCTGCATAATATCCAGACTAGTAAGTATTCCATTGCAGCTGCTGTGTAAATGCAGTCATGCCACTTCTGAGCAGCATTAAACAGCCAGTGTGAAATATGCCACTACCTCACCATCTTTGCAGTAAATTTGGGGCTGCTCAACAGAGAACAGTCTGCTGTCGTGTTTTTATGACTGACTGTTGTTTAGAAATACATTTTGGTCACCACTTAACATTTTTTAATGTCAGTCTTTTTACAACACTGCTTGCATTTTTATGCTTCTAGTTGCATTGTTTTATTTTCTATTTCTTTTTCATTCTACGGCCATGCTTATGATTGGCTTTTCTACTCTGTCTATTACACTGGATCAGAGTCTGATTTTCTGCTTACAGGAATGATGTTCAGGGTTATTTTTTTTACTCTTAAACTCAAAGATTTTTTTAACATTGTTACAGAAATTGTCTTTTGTCAAATACTTAAAAACTAGAATCAGAATACTAAGAACGGGTACCAAAACCTAGTTTAGGAACGGAATGTAGGTTATTTATTACATAAGGATTAATTAATCATTAATTAAAAAAATGTTGATTTTGTTGCTCGATATTGTAATAATTGATCTCGATGAATAAAATGCATATAAAAACAATAGGAGAAACCACATGTTGGTCCACGATGTTAATTCAGCGCTATATACAGCGCAAAAACAAACTGTAAAACAAATCTCATCATTTCAGCACTTTCTGTTTCTAATTAGAGTATTTGTTAGCGGGAAATCTACAAAACGATTTCATTACTAACCAATCTAACACTGAAGTGTCTGTAAACTCAACAGAAATGTGCTTGGTTGGTTTTAAGGCTCAGTGTTGCAACAAAAAAGTAACCCTAAATTTCAATTTCCACTTTTATCACAAGAGCTGTAATAGTTTCATTTCAGTGTGCAGAGGAATTTTTTGGCCTCATCTAGAATTTCATTGTCTTTTTGTTTTTTTTTCACCATAAGCCGTTATCAATTTGGGATCCTACGCTACATCGTTAAAGATTCAACTTTTAGCGAGTCTTCTTTTCTTTTCTATTCCTCTGCGTCACAATGAATAAATGTTTTTCTACATAAACCAGCAGTCAACATTTGAAGTGGATCACCCTTCATCAAAGTTGTCCTAAAACAGGACAGCACCCATTCTTGTCCTAGGACCATTTTGAAAAACATTTTTGATTTACCTGGAATGTTTACTACTGTAAACATGCACTAGTTTGACGTCTATTTCAGTTTTTCCCAACATCTTCCACCTGAGTGCCACATATTTAAAACGCTGTGTCCAAATAAACACAGCAAAACTGTGTTCTGAGTGAACAGCCTCTGAATTAGTTTCTTCTTTTAGTCACAAGCTTTTTGTGATTCTGCAAGGCACCGACGGCTCCCTCCAAACGACAGTAGTAACTAGACATTCTGTAGCCATTGGAAACTCTAGATAACCTACTGTACATCTCTGAGGACAGAAACCTTTCATTTAACCTCAGTTTCTCTTGAAGGGAAGACTTGCCCACTGTAAGGTCTCATGCAGGACATCTTGACTTTTGCTTGCATCATGACTTTCATTTTCCATCTGCAAAAACGATTAAATAATTAAAGAAGAAACCCTGGAGAGACCGCTCGATGGAGTCTTATCTTCAACTCTGAATGAGGCTTATAAACCTAAATACACATCATGGCCTTAATGTTAGCAGCAAAACAGCCTGAGGTTTCTTTTTTAAATAGTAAAGCTGAGAGTATTTTGATGGTTAGTGCTCGATTTTTAAAATAAAATAAATAGATAAAGCTGGAGACTTTGGTAAACGAGCTTTGAATCTTCAATAAATAATGTGTAGTAACAATAGAGATGTAAACATATTGCGGATGATTGAATGTTCAGCAAAAGTGCAATTGAAGAACGATTAAACTACTTTAATTGACGTAAAGTTTGATTTGTGAGGATTTCTGTTGGGATGGGGAGTGTGTTTGGCAGCATTTGGAACCGATGGTTCAAGTGAAGGATAACAGGTGATCCTGTATTCATACTGGCCATGGTTTGCTCTTTGCGGGACTGTTGTTAGTGTCCATGTCCACTTCTACAAAGTCAGCAGGGCTGTCATCACTGCCCTGTAAAGAAGCGTCTCTGTCTGCTGTTTGCTGGTCGTTTCTCCTCCTCTTCCCAAAGCAGAGGCCGGTTTTCGCTGGACGCACCAGTCCTAGAAACAGAGCACCGACTCCCATCCCAGCCGCGCAGGAGTAAAAGGCAGATCCATAATTATTAGTCAGGTCTACCAGAAAACCTGGAACAGAAGATCATCAATTAGCTTTTTTTACTTTCACAAAACAAGATAATATTAAATCAAATAATAGTGATAACTGTGATAATCTTCTAAACAAGTGCTTTAACATTAGTGTAATGGCGTTAGTTTAATATTGTGAATTTAATATTTAGAATTTCAATGCTACGTCATCTATTTATAAATATGATATATTTCAAGTTATATTTATGAACATTTTATAGAATTATCACAATAAAGCATTTTCTGTTTATAAGAAATATGTAGCTGCCTATGTATTTTGTAAGGGGTCACTCAAAAACAGATCATTATGTTTTTAAGTCATTTTAAACATTTTAACGTAAAAGTTTGAGCAGATAAATTCACCCTCGTTGTTTCCTCTAACAATTTAACTTGAGTAGACTATATTGATATTATCTAATATTTTTTATCTAATATTAATTGTTATATTTTATATAAAATATGTTTAATAAAACACTTTATTTACTACACCTTTTTTGTTTATAATATTATACCTTAATATTAAATTAGAATTCATTCATTCATTTTCTTCTCGGCTTAGTCCCTTGATTAACCTGGGGTCACCACAGCGAAATGAACCGCCAAATTAACCAGCATATGTTTTACGCAACGGATGCCCTTCCAGCCACAACCCATCACTAGGAAACATCCACACTCATTCACACACACACACACGCACTCTACGGTCAATTTTAGCATACCCAATTCACCTGTACCGCATATCTTTGTATTGTGGGGGAAACCGGAGCACCCGGAGGAAACCCACGAGAACATGCAAACTCCACACAGAAATGCCAACTGACCCAGCAGAGGCTCGAACCAGCAACCTTCTTGCTGTGAGGCGAACATGCTACCCACTGCGCCACCGCATTGCCTATATAAGAAATTTATTAGAATAATATTTCTAATATTATACCTTATACCTTAATTCAAACATTATACCTTAAGTTTTCTGCATGAAAATCTATTAGTACCCTTATATTTTGGTAGAAAACTCCCTCACAAACGGATCATCATGTCGGGGGCAGGGCAATAGCCTAGTGGTTAGCGCGCCGGCATATGGTGCGGTAGGGCTTCAAGGCATCCTGAGTTCGAGTCCCGGCTCGACTCCATTTCCCGATCCACCCCCCTGTTGCTTTTGATATTGGTAGAATTTTTTTTATATTTAATAATATTGTGATATTCAAGATTTGATACTGCACCGGATAACTCAAAACAGTAACGACAAGTCTCTCCTCCATCTTCAAAAATCTTCGTAGTTGTCTTGACAACACAAACACTGCTGTCGCCTCAACAGAAACTCCGCCTCTGCTTTCATTTGATTGGAGAAACAGACGCGAGTGACGTAACACGCTTTTTCCGCTCTGAGTTGACTTTTTTCAAATGCGAGCGCGCAACAGCAAAAACGCGCGGTGCAGCAGGCAGTTAAAATGCGAGGCGTGCAGGGCACATAAGCAGCGCACAAAGCGCTTTCGGTCTTTAGTAAATCATTTTAAAAAAGCGTGTCTCAACGCAAAAAACGCATTCGTGTGATCGGCCCCTTAGGCATCTACTGAAAATCCCTCTTCTAATTGGTTGCTAAGGTGTTTTGATTGATCTGTAATTACAGAAGCATTTTGTACCTCCTAGAGGTGGACCGGCAAGTCCTGCGAAGCTCTGAATGCAGACGTAAACGCCAACAGCCGATGACATTCTCTGAATCCCGATCACGTCATCTTCAGCCAGCATAGGGATGTGACTAGAGGCCACGGTGCCCAGCAGGAACCCGTACAAACAAGAACAGGACATGAGCCCCCAATAATCTGAGACAAAGGTGAAGACCACCAGTACCGGACACAGCAGCACTGTGCAGATCAGCAGGATGTAGATTTTGCGGATGGGCTTGCGATTGAGGACCCAGCCCATGGACAAACGACCCACAATCTCAGCCACGGCCATAGCGGACAGCATGTAGGTAGCGCTGTTCCGGGATACTCCTCGACTTTTGCTCAGCTCAATGATGTAGATCTGTGGTGCGAAGAAGCCCAGTGTGGCGAACAGACCAAACAGTGCATAGCAATTAAAGCTGGCGTCTCTGAGCACAGAGAAGTCCAAGAGTTTGGTTCTGGAAATGCCAGAGTCCTCCTGCTTCTGTTTCAGAGGCGTCTCTGGCGATTCTCCCTCCTCCTCTTTCTTCTCCTGCTCATTGGCCAGATTGACCTGTGAAGAGGAGATGGACTGGACACCGGAGTCCACCGAGTCAATTGAGGTGCATGTGAATTCATTCTCCACGTTGTATTTGGAGTCAAGGACTTTAAGGGGAGATGTGGACGCCTCCTGGGCAGCAGGCTTGGGTTTGATAACGATTGGCTTTAGTAGAGCCCCGCAGACTATAATGGAGGCCTGCAGGACCCCAATTACCATCAAGCAGTAACGCCAGCCGATCTGCTCCTTCAGGGCATTCATGGCTGCAGGGGGGAGTCAAAACAAATGCATTATAGAAAGACCCGCTTTTCAATGTGTGAAGAACAAACAAAATAACTTATAATCGTGCCAAAAACTTATATGACTATGCAAATTTATTTGATTTTCAAATCTTGTTATTTTATTAAGTTACGCAAATCTATTTTGCTTAAAAAGGGTTAGCTCAACAGCAACAAAAAATAAAAATAATTGTTTAGCTAAATAACCTTATAAAACCAGTATGACCAGGACTGACATTATGCCTAGCAAAACTAACATTTTGTAAAATTGAATAACAGTAAAATTGCAGAACTGATATCTTACTTTGAGTAAAACTATAAAGGGCCAACTATAGAGCAGACTTTAAACCTTTTATTTGGAAAGCTGCTATTTAGTTGACTTTGATTTATAAATCATTCCTCCCTTTACAATCTGAACACTGTGTTGCATTTTAAAATGCATGTTATAAGGTACTCAAACTCAGAGCACTTGCAGAGATAGTTTGTGTGGAGCAGCGTTCATCAGAGCATCACATTGCATCAGTTCACATTTTTATATGACATCACAATGTAGTCTTTGCAAGGTGATAATTGTGCTAAACCATTGTTGTCTCAGACACTTTTAGAATTACCAAGCAACTTGAAAGTGATTCAATTTCACATCACACCGATTTTGACTCAAATTAAGCTGCCGCAGTCACTAGACTTTTCATCCCATTGACTTCCATTCACATGAATGCGTCAGACCAGAAACAAACTTGTCCAAAGATTTATCATATTACGTAGCGTAAAGTTAAAGTTTGGAGAACTCTGAGTCTGAACTGCAAATTCACGTTACATGAATGCTTAAGACAGTAGAAGTTCAAAATGAGACCACTCGACGCAGAAATGTAAATATGGAGGAATCAATTATTTTAGCACTGTGGCGATGTCCCAGCCCTTTTAGTAAAACATTCGAAAGAATTTTGCATGATCAAAAATTTGTTGGACCCCAACTTTAGGCATTTTTGACAAGTGTTAATTTTACTTTTTATTACTTTCATTAATGTGAGGAGCATATGAGGACACCATTTCAAAAATGTCTCAGCATTAATTGTCCAAACTGTTCAAGTCAATGTGGTCCAGTTGGTCCAAAAACTGCTGAAACATTGTTCAAATGATCTTTTTTTTTGTTCTGCAGAGCAGCATGAGAAGGTGAAATGACATATTTATACCTGGTGCCAGGGCAAGCAAGGCGAAACACTCTCCTGTGGAGGCTATAGAGGTGACGAGCGAGCGGTGCTTGCTGAAATACTGCGACAGGATGGTGACGGTAGGCAGGAAGGTCAGACAATAGCCCAGGCCTGTAAATAAACAGCAAAGAGGGATGATGACAGCCACTGGTCCCTTCTACACAAGGGCTCAGGTCAGTCTGAGAGGCTCAAGCACCGCCCTCTTCCATCGGACAAACAGGACAGAGGGCTGAAAGAAAACTGCATTTAAAAGAGACAAAAAAGACAAGGAGAAACAAAGATTGGTGAGATTAGCACCAATTAATGGTGAAGGGCAGGACGTAGATGGATAATTGGAGATAGCTAGCAGTGCATCCGTTGAGATTTATTTATGTGGTCAGTGTTGGGTGTCAGTTTAACCAAAGAGCTTAGAATCACCTAATAGAACGTTCCATTGCAACAGCAGCACCCAGCAACAGCCCTGTGATTCCGCCATTTTGGAGTGAAAGCGATCAGCTGTTCTTTGGATCTTATTGCTGTCATGATGGCAAACAGCTGCTGTTTTTTATTTATATATTTAAAAAGCACATTCAAGCTGAGATACAACCTGAACAACAACAATACAACACTTACTATCAAAAGACCATTATCAGCACTTTTAATAGTTTATTTTACAGACTTAATGTTTATATTTTAACTATACTTATTTTCTTGGAATAGTCACTTTTAGGTGAAATTACTTTAATTTCATAGTTTACGCACTGGCATAATATAAATATAATATTAATAAAATGAATACTGACATGTTAAATTCACTTAACATGACTTTCAAATGGGATGTTGATAACAGATTGACAGTACTTTTTGGTGCAGTATTATGTTATAATAGTATATAGTAATTTTCCAGTGTTGTCTGTTAAAGACAGACTAATAAATCTTTTATGTAAAAAGCCACTTTCTCCAAAATGATTGAATTCTGACACATAAATTCATCATACACACACACACACACACATATACACATCTATGTTAATATAGTATGTTGTTATAAATATGTCTCCTGAATCTAATTGAACACATACGAGGAATTCTGAAGAGACATTAAGCTGAGCATCTCTTTGAGCAACTCTAAAAGAGGGGTTATTTTTGAAGAATGGAATCTTGGTGATGTTATTAAAAATCACGGAGGCCATACAATTCTATGCATACATTCTATGCTCTTTGGTTTAACTGAGAGACCAGCACATCCACAATAAATAAGTAGAGCGAATTAGTGTGGACTGATCATGTAAAGTGTGAAAAAGTCTTTCAGTAGGAGTGAATCTTTGTATTTTTTATTATTAAATTTTTTATTTTAAACTTTTTTGCCTTTATTATGATAGGACAGTTTATATTGACGGGAAGCGAAGTTAGAGAAAGAGAGAGTCTAAGTTGGGACTCGAAGTCATGACACCCACAGCACATCTACACTTCCATCTCACTGACTATGCTATTGGTGCCAATGTGATATTTATGGTCTATCGGTAAGTACTTAAGTCTATGATTGGATATGTGTTTTTGTAATTAATGTGTTATTTTTAGCAGTAAAATAATAAATATACATCCTCTGACATGGCTAAAAGGTAGGGCTAAATCTGAATCCAAACAGAGACTTTCTCTGGCAGACAGTGTGACTGACATCCGCATAAAAGGGACATTAGAAAGGTCTCATGACTATTTGGAATAACATTTTTATGTTACAGCCACTGTATGATAAGACATGAAAACAGTCCACCCAAAAAAAGTTAAGATGTTAAGGGTGTGTGTTAATACAAGTTTTGAGAGATATACCATTCAAAGCACTGCTTGAATACTTTCTGTCTCTTGTTGGGGCTGGTAATATTTCTTAATTTTTTTGAAAGGAGACTCTCAAAAGCTGGATTTATATAATCAAAATACAGTGAAAAAGTACTACTGTTTAATATCTATAATGTTTTTAATTATAATATATTATAGACCATTTTGAGGGATGTAAACAAAAACAATGGTCCCAGTGTATTTCCTGTTTTATATGTTTAATTTCTATAGCATTCAAGAATTCAAAAAGAGCCACATATTGACATATAATGTTATGAAAGCTGTTTTAACATTAAGTTATGATTGAATTGCCTCTTCTTACAGTTATGAAATAGTTTAATAACAAGGAGGAAAAGTCCATGGGCCAATGACATGACCACATTGAAATAATCTATCTAATTAAATGTATTCCTATGATATTAAATCAGAATTATACATATATGAACTTTGAACTCCAAACATCGTTTTTGAACAAAAAGAAAGCAGATTAATTATATCATGTAATGTATGGAAAATCTCTTTCTTTAAATAAAAAACAGCGCTAATCGTTTTTACAATGTCAAAAATGTAATGTAAAAAAAAAAAGAGGAAAAAATACTTTGTTAAATATTGCACTGGTCAAATGATTTGGATCTGGAAAGTGGAAATACAATGTGAAGAAATGAAAGTGGAAAAAGTGAAAGTGAAAATATTATTTAAAAGACAAAATAAATGTACCACCATTTATCTTACATGTTTTGTTATGGGACACGCAACACATGTATTACACATTTAAGCATGGTATACCTGCAACAATGCCCATGGTGATGTACATCTCAACGATGGACTGGGTGAGGGCTGTTGTGATTGTGCCCAGGCTGATCAGGAATCCACCGACCATGACCACAGGCCGATGGCCGAAACGGTTACTCAACAGTGTGGAAAGAGGAGCTGGGGGGAAAGATGGTGCCAATCACAATCACTTATCGTAATAACACTCATAATATATGTGTGCAGTCTCACAGCTCAAAATCAAGCAAATCTAGTCACTTCCTTTCCAGAACGGTCTTAAATCATACATTTCTAGTGGTTTTGATTCTCCAAACAGGGCATGAAGACAGTATCGCTGGCAAGTTTTGCTTTAGGTAATTACTTGTGAGTGACTGACTGCTTCTGTTTGAACAAGAATGATCTTTTGAAGCCCTGTCAGCTGGAAAAAGCTGAATCCATCCATTGAGTCATGAAACGCTGGGGCTGCTTTGTCGTTGTCGCAGTCCTTACACAGCAAAAGTCAGCATGTGTGCTAAATAGAGCATCGCTCACTCTCAGCACAAATTATATGATGAAAGTAAGCAGTTATGAAGGCCATCTGACAGGTCATAGCTGCTGTTTTCTGCACATTTTAAAAGCATCAGTACATTTGTGCATGTTAGAGCAACAATGTAGTTTTCTTCTTGAATGAATCAATTCAATTATTCAATGATCCATTCATAAAAATAGTCACTACTTTTATTTCTAAATGAATCAGACATTTTGAATAAATCATTTGAATTAATGAATAATTCAGTGAAGCAATTGTCGCCACCTACTGGCTATTTTAGGTGTCATCATTTTTTTATCATTATTGCACTGATGCATTCCCAAAAAAACGTTCTGTCGAACATAATGTGTTTGGAGGAACATTTCTTAAAACATCTTCTCAAAATATAGATATTTTTGTAACAACATTTGGATTGAGTTTCTTTTTGGGAGGCTTTCCTTTTTAAAGCTCTAAGAGAAATACAGAACAATCAAACATCTGATGACACAGCTCTTAATTTCACAGTCTGTACCCGCTTTTTCTGGGATATGCCCTGGCTTTTTATAATGACCTATTTCTTCATCGACTTCCTTGAACTAAAACTGGGCTTCGTGTGTTATGTAGCTTTAAAGTTGTGTTCGGTGTTAAATAAAACCCACATTGATAAAGGAGGAGCAAAGATAAAATAGTAAACAATGGATTTACTAAAAATGGTAATTCTGTAAAATAATGGTCCATTAGTTAATGTATTTACTAACATTAATAAACAATTGGTAATATGTTTATTATGGTATTTATTAATTTTTGTTAACATTAGTTAATGTTATTTAGGTTAAATAAAGTTAGTTCATGTTAACACTCAATGCATTAACTAATGCTAACAAGCACAACTTTAAATTTTAATAATAATACATTAGTTAATGCTGTGCTTCCCAGAGTTGTGTTGCGGCTGAAGGGCATCCGCTGCGTAAAATTGTGCTGGATAAGTTGGCGGTTCATTCCGCTGTGGCGACCCTGGATTAATAAAGGGACTAAGCCGAAAAGAAAATGAATGAATGAATACTTAATGTTGAACTGCTTTAAAAGATTATTCATACTTAATGTTAGTAAATGCATTAATTTATGGACCATTATTCTAAAGTGTTGCCCTAAAAACTTATTAAAGTGATGCAAAACTGAAGGCAGCACATGTCTTTACCAGAGAACATTCCTTAATCTTATACTGAGAAATTATTCTGTCATACTGCTCTCTGTTAGTGTAAACAGCATTTGTATAGTGTAAACAATGTTTAGACTGATTTACCTGTGAAGGCCATGACAAAGACGCAGATGGAGACGGCCCAAGAAACTCTGCTGTTGGTTTCATTGAAATCTGTCATGAGGTCCTGGAGGAAGATTCCAAACGTCTTGATGATGCCATAGGTGAAAACCTCCACGAGGAAGAAGGCGGCAGCCACCATCCAGCCCCAGCCTCCATCTGGCACCTCAGAGTACACATTGGGGCTCATGCAGCCCTTCAGGCCGGACATGATGGACACTGATGTTTCTAAAAATACGAGCAGAGCAAGAGAACAGAGAGTTTCAGAAGCGATGCTGCAGTTCCACACTGGCTCTGAAGGTGTGCTTTTGTCAGCTCGACAGCAGGCTGCCCTTGTCTTAATCTGCCCTGCCTGATGGATTATTTACTTTCAAGGTGTTACATGTCCATAATGCATGAATGATTATGTAACTGCTGTTATATATATATACATTTACTAGTATGTGTTTGATGTTAATATTTTGGGTTTAATATTTATTTTATTCTATAAGTTAACTCTAAAAATTGGTTATTTCAACCCTTCAACCTCGAGTTAATTTTCGGAAATGAATTGTATTCCCCTGTCTAAACAGTTAAAGTTAATGTGGTCCAGTTGTTTAGAACAAAACGTTCTATAATCATTGCTCAAATTATCTTCTTTTTTTGGCTCTACAGAGCAGCATGAGGAGGTGAAATGTATCTGTATGCGAGGGCAAACAAGGAGAAGCATTCTTTGAAGCATAGACTGCCTGCTAATGGGGATACTCGACACTGGTATTGTTCATAACTTAAAGTTTATATAATTAGGGTACATTTGTAGTTGACGTTAACTACCATCACATAAAGAGTATGAAGACTTGACACTAGCTTTGTTCGGACAATGACCGGAGACATATCAATTCATAGACTCTGTCGCAAGACAGTGACGTCTAAACTACGTCTGAACATTTGCCGGTGTCACGTTACTGTACATCCAACTCGGTCTAGTCCATCATAGTTACTGTACGCTAAAGCGACTTAAATACCAGAGAAAAGAGAACTACAGTCACACACCCTCTAAGAGAATGTTTAAAGCATATTATAACTTAAACATATAAATGACTAAGTTACATCGTGCATTCGGAAAAAGTCCCAATACAGAAGATAAACTGTTTAACTTACCAAACCGTTGAAGAAAATTGAGAACGAGTTATTGAAAGAAAACAAAAACCAACAGCGCTGGCTGTCTTCTGTGTTGAAGTGTCAAGTAGAGTACAAGTACATCACTTCTGCTTTCAGCACCCGCTGTCACGAGAGAGCGCGAGTCTTCACCGAGTCATGGGCAAATGATCCCGTTCAAAAATATATCGCTACCTAGTTTATGTTTGACTACATTAACAATTCATTAATACCGATATTGTAGCTGGGTCACGTATTATCCAGCAGCTCTCTCTGTCGGTTTCCTTCCCCTGAAGCTTGGCAGATTTTATACCGGCTGAAGCCGGTATTGAGCGCGGGCGCGAGAGCTGTCTGGTGTTGTAGTCGTGCACGCGCACTCCACTCCTCAAATCTCACCTGTGTGTTTGCACAGAAAACACAAACAAGACCTACAGATAATATGTACGAAGAATCAACACATCACAGCACCGAATCATATAATTTAGCTGCGATATCATTAACCGTTATATGAAAACAATTATTTCAAAACGAATTTTAGTTATGAACAGCAGCAATTTTATTATGAGCTACAGTGGAGAAAAACATCGGATTTTTTTGAATTTGAGAATCATCACAAGACGCGTTCTTTAACAACTAAAGGCACGAGTGTGCATGCGCGCGCCGGCAAAAGCTGTGGGGAAGCAAATCTCGTGCACGTGAAGCATGATGAGAACCTACTGGGTAAAACAGGTTTAATCCAGTTCTCTCTCCAGCACACGGTGTCTTATAAGATTGCACACTCAGAGCGTGGGCACCATGTAAATACAGATAATAAAAAATAGCATTATCATTTATTAACACATTTTAGAGAAAATCTCTAAACTATTTTGTTTTTAGTTATGTTTTTTAATGTTGCCGACTGTGACGTCACGTGTCCTCTCTTTTATCACTGACGTGACTCAGCGGCAGCAGAACAATAACCTAAATTGTTGTTTTTATTATAATCTATTTATTTTGTTGATTGAGTTTCATATTTATGTGTACAATTTTCCAACAAAAAAAAAGCTTTCATAAGGAACTGAAAAATTTATCTTGTACTATTTCTTGTACTATTTAACACAGTACTAATAGAAATGCCATTAAAAGTGTAAATTTGTGCTTTATTTTCAGAGTTTTATATTAATGCAAAGGTCCTGCTTGTTTGTAATGGCAAGAATTTTGTTAAATTATTTATGAGCTTGTTTTTTGTGTGTTTTTGTGTGGTTCTTTATTTTTATTTTTTGTACTGTTATTATTATTTACCCTGGCATTATACTGTTTGCTCTATTGTCATGTATCAATTGTTTAAAGTATAATAAAAAATACTAAATAAAAACGTCTAGCGGTGATAATGCAAACGTTGAGTTCCTAATGTAAATCCTCAAACCACACCACCATCTCTACATTTAAAACTGGCTTACTGGTGTTACGAAAGAGAAACTGATAACTTTGGGAACAGCTGAGTGTGCACTTTCTTTTAAAGAGATAGCCTAGTTCAGCACACTTATCTATCCATGTTTAGTGCTGAATTACGAGCCTTTTTTGTATTAACATACTTAATTTATTAAAATGTAATATACTTATTTTTGCATAACAAATTACTTCCATCAAAGTTTATAAAGTAATAGAAAAAAAGTAAAAAAAAAATAACTCCACAATTCTCAAACTTGATAATCACATTTTGATTTGAGATGACCAGTGTCTCAAAATAATTAGCATATTTAGTAGTACTTTAGAAGTAATGAATGAAATAGGTAGTTAATACTCCTTTCACATCTTAATGTTTCATTTTCAAAATAGTTTCATCTTAAACTACAGCCATATCACCCTGCAGCCCAAGACCAGTTACTCACTGAAGCTAAGCAGGGCTGAGTCTGGTCAGTACCTGGATGGGAGACCACATGGGAAAACTAGGTTGCTGCATGTTCAAAGTGTTAGTGAGGCCAGCAGGAGGTGCTCAACCTTAGTCTTTCCCATTTCTTACCCATCATGGCCTCCCAATCATCCCCATCTCCTGAATTGGCTCTTTCACTGACTCTCCACTCCACCTATAGCTGGTGTGTGGTGAGCGCACTGGTGCCGTTGTCCTGTGGCTGCTGTCGCATCATCCAAGTGAATGCTACACACGGGTGTTGTTGTGGAGAGACCCCCCTCATGATTGTGAAGCACTTTGAGTGTATGTCTATACACGAGAAATGCGCTATGTAAATACAAACATTACATTGAGCAAAGTAAGTTAAACAATGTTTTGAATTTCAAGAGGTCTTCTCAATCATTTCTCACTAGAAGTCAACAGATTATCCATTTATATCTAGGCCGTACAAAAGGCCTGTCCTTTATGGTGAGAGATAAGTAACAAGCTAACTGTTACCCAAGAATGGCTTGCGTCATAAGTACAGAGAGGCGAACAAAACAAAGTGTATATCAGATTTCTTAACTGATGAAGATAAACACAGAACAGTCTAATCCTTTTCAATGAACACACTTTATAGAATCACCATAAAAGACAGAACAAAATCAGTCTGTGGGTATCATTAATGTTTTTATGGCAGACAAATTGAACAAGGGATCATTTTCTCTTATGAAAAGGAAATCCATTGACTTCCATAGTATGATGAAATATGTCAGTGGCTGCTGTCAACTGCCTGCTTACAAACAGTCTTTGAACACAGATCTTTTTTGTGTTCAAAGAAAGAAAAAGCTTGTGCTGGATTGGGAGAAACTCTTAATGAAATTTTAATTGTGTAGTGTCCAATATTCAGCCCTATTATCAGTTAACCTACTGTATAAATGTCATTGGACAACAAAACAGTTTTTGTTCTTCTTGCATGGGTCAGTTTTTTTCAGTAGCCAAAAATATATTGTTTACGCCAGGATTATAGATTTTTCTTTTAAGCCAAATATCATTAGAATATCAGGTAAAAATCATTTAGTAATTTCCTACTGTACACTTAAAAACTCATTTTTTGATATGCATTGCTAACTTAACTTGCACAACTTTAAAGGTGATTTTTTTTTTATATTTAGATTATTTTTTTTTAACTATTATTCTATTTTTTCAAATAGGTGTATATTTCCCTTATGTACTGTTGGGGATGTTTTCATCCATTCTGGGGTGATTTTGAGCCTTAATTTGGCCATAACTTTCTCTGTGTTTCAGCTAGTGCTATTAAATTTTGACACATATTTTGAGAAAAAGCTTTGAAAAACAAACAAAAAAACCCCTCAAAAATACCATCAGTTGACACCATTAACCCTTTAGATAGGCCTGTGCAGAAAAAGCTTAGTTTCTGGATTTTATATGGAGTATAACAGCAAATTAAAATGTGTGTATGTGTGTGAGAGTGTGAAACAGAAATTTACGCACTTACCTTGATGTGTCTGAGAAAATCAAAATATGCATCTCAGCTCTCAGAACTACATGAAGTAAACAAAAACAAAGACTGTGTATTTATGCACCTCAAATGTGGTTATAATGGAAGTCAATGGGACAAAAACAGCCACCAACAGTAAATTAGGAAGAAAAAATGAAAATCTAACAATGCAGCAAAGCCAATGTTGTTACTAATCGATCACATGTCCAAGACTGTGATAAAAAGTAAAAAAAATCCAGTCCACAGTTGCTTTTCATATTGAAAATAGGTCATTTTGTGTGCTTTTTTTCACTAAATCAGAGACATCATTTGTGAATCAGGACTGAGGTTGATTAACAGATTTATGCAAAAAAAAAAAAATATATATAAATATAAATTATTTAATTAAAATAAATATAAAAATATATTAAAATTATTATTATTGTTATTATTATTATTTTTAATCTGATGCATTTCTACAGCGGTTTAATTAAGTGGATGTTTTCATCCTGAACATTACAAAAGGGTAGTACATTTGAACAGTGCACAAGGAATATCTGCTAAATATTACCATCCTAACAAAGTATCAATAGAAAACACATTTAATCAGTTTTCAAATTATTTAAAAATCTCACTTTCAAAAAACTGAAACATTTTGACACATTTTGTGCTCTATGCTACTTGAATATTTTATATGTGTATCATCTGATGTTAAGATGTTGAGAAAATGACTAAATCATTACCAAAAAAATAAAAACCTTGATGACTCTAGATATTACAGGCTAATGTTGGTATATATGTCTCTCCATTTTTATTGATTTATTTATTCATTTTTCTAGAACACTTGACAGGCTAAAAAATGATCAACAAGTTGTTGTTGTGCGCTAGATTTAACCATAACAAGACATTCATATGATGATTACATGCTGACTAGGAATGTCTGGTTAAAATATAGCAGTGTCCCGACAGACCTCAACAAGCAAGGTTACAGTGCAACTGCTCTAAATGAACTACTGACGGTCACGGCATTGTTACTTTACTACAGTGTGAAGGCAAGCATGAAAGTAAAGCACTGAGTTAAATGTGCGACCATTTAACACACAAGTCTGATTCATTGATTATTGATTATTATGGGCAGAGAGATAATGGATAATTTAAAATGTCCTTATGTTTAATTTGGTTAGTTTGTAAGTAACGTAATTAATGTAGCAAACAGGCATTGGTTGTGACCAAACCCTACATACCTACTGTGTGTCAGTCTTTTTGTAACGAAATATTCAGTATTTATTCAGTACCTTGGACAGCTCATTTATAACACACATAAGAGTTTTATTTTTAAATTCAAAGTTACTTGCAGATACTCAACAACTCTAAAGCATGTTCGTTTTAAAGTTTATCATTATTACACTATTATATTTCTCTTGGTGGCATCAAAAACCTCAGATTTTAATGGCACATTTTTTCACATTAGGAAGATGACTTTATAGTTCTTGTCTTTATCCTCATCCCTCAGATGCATTTTGCAGCAGTTTAAACAATTTGAAAATAACTTTTAGAGTCCATATTATTAGTCCTGGGCTGCATGGTGGCGCAGTGGGTAGGACAATTACCTCACAGCAAGAAGGTTGCTGGTTCGAGCCTCGGCTAGGTCAGCGTTTTTATGTGGAGTTTGCATGTTCTCCCCATGTTTGCGTGGGTTTCCTCTGGGTGCTCCGATTCCCCCCCCCCCCCCCCCCCCCCCCCCCAAAGACATGCAGTGTACTGTAGGTGAATTGGGTAAGCTAAATTGTCTGTAGTGTATGTGTGTGAATGAGTGTGTATGGATGTTTCCCAGTGATATGTTGCAGCTGGAAGGGCATCCGCTGCAAAAAACATACTGGACAAGTTGGCGGTTCATTCCACTGTGGCGACCCCAGATTAATAAAGGGACTGAGCCAAAATGAAAATGAATGAATGAGTAATTAGTCCCCTTAAGATTTTTTCTCCGATTGGCTACAGAACACACCTCTGGTGTCCAGTGACTAGCCTACACTCAAAAATGACTTTTGCTGCTGGTCAAGTTAAGGCAGCACAATTCTTAGGTTTTCTTAAGTTCAATCCACTTAAATTTGTAAAAACAATTAAGTTAACTTAATTTGTGTTGGACAACATGAAGGAATTGAGTGGGACCCAGGATTTTTACGGTGTAATTTACGTAACTTACCTAGTTAATGTAATTAACCTACACTTTAACACAAAAATCTCTTAATTCCCAATTTTGTGATTCACAAGTGTTCTCCATTTATTTATGGTTGTGAATTGCATTATAGGATCTTGATCTCTGCTCTGTCAACTTTTGATGTTGAAAATTCAACTCTACCGTTTAACAAAGTGACATTTTTTTTTTACATTTTAGAAGTTTGAAATAACATACAATAAATAATAAATTGAGAAATAAGTCTGTAAAATAACAGAAATCGTGCTGGCAGTTTATTACAAGGTTTCTGTACTGTAATACAATATACCAACCCTCCTGTCAACCCCCCCTACACTCCTCCTGTCCTAATGCACCTGACATTTTGTTAAAAAAAATTCATTTGCTTTACATGTTTGTTTCTATGTTTGTTTATTTAAGCACTATTTTCATTTATAACATTTCATTTTGCATCTCATGTTTAAACACACTATGAACAGCAGCTACGCTAATTATTTTTTTTATTCTGTTTCCCTCTGCACTGTAAAACGCAAAAAGTTAAGGTAACTTAAACCGCTGGGGAAACAGATTGCAACAAATCATTTAAGTTCAAAAACTAATCCTAATGAGTACTGTGAACTTGATCCATTTCAGTAAACAAAGCAATTTAAGCACAGTAAAACCCAATAAATGAAGAGAACTTAAACCAACTGAGTACTGTAAAACCCAATAAGTTAAGGCAACTCAAACCATTAGAGGAAACTGATTGCTACAAACCATTTGAGTAAAAAAAACTAATCTATATGAGTACTGTAGACTTACTCCATTTAAGTTGAAATAATGAGGCATTTAATTAACTCATTACCTTCAACACTGAGTTCAAAACTCTTTCCAAATGAGTAG
This sequence comes from Danio tinwini, assembly GCA_903798205.1. NCBI lineage: Eukaryota > Metazoa > Chordata > Actinopteri > Cypriniformes > Danionidae > Danio > Danio tinwini. Next base: position 2,198,794 of record CAIGQZ010032903.1, on the reverse strand, counting down.
AATTAACTTTCAGTCAATTTTGAGTTAACTACACTCACTTCATTTAATTTAGTTGACTTTTGGGTTTTACAGTGTGGGAATAGTCATCCTGAGGCCTCTAGAGATTATATAGTGCCATTAATGCGATTCAAGACCTGTGAAGAGATGATGCCAAGGTCTCCATAATCCTGGACCAGTCCGTATACTGAGCTGATGCTGCAGTGGTCATGTAGGAGCGGAAAGCATGAGTGTGATTCCGGAAAGATGCCAATGACAGATGAGACTCCACATCGATCCCGTGGGCCATCCTGAACACTTGGTAGCTATGACCTACTCATACCTGTCCTGCAGTTCTCCACGATGGACGTCCAGTGTTCTCCAACCTTTGGCACCTAGACTGCAGCTCTGAACAGGAAGTTTGGCCAGAGGAGAAATGGTCGTGCCCAACAGAGCCTAGTTTCTATCAAGGTTTTTTTTCTTCACTTTCATCAATTGGTGAAGTTGGTTCCTTGCCACTGGTTTGCGCATTGTTGGATTTGATCTTCAGTGTTTGGACTTCCAGCAGTGAAATTTTAAACACACTGAACTGAACTAAACTGGACTGACACAGTTTCAATTCACTAGAACTTCTATGTTAAGCTGCTTTGACACAATCTACATTGTAAAAGCGCTATAGAAATAAACATGAATTGAATTGAACCAACCCAGAAAATATATCACTTTAAACTGTTAAGTGTTATTAAGTCACATTTTGTTCTTCGAGGTAAAAAAATGTTGGAAGAAAGATCAAAGTCCCATAATGCAATTCAAAAAGCATAATAAACAAGGATAAAAATAAAAACCACAAAAGACAAAAAAACGGCTAATTTAGGGATATTTTTACAGTGTAGATAAACCTTTAAATTGCATTTCAAGCTAAATGTCAGTATCTTGCAAAATAACTAGTAAAATATTATGTACTGTCATCATAGCAAAGACAAAAGAAACTAGTTATAAGAAATATTTAATAAAAAAAAGGGTTGGAAAAATCTCAGCAGTTGCGAAATATTAGAAACTTCTATATTCTGTATATATAATATGGTACAAAATAATTTTGTGCAAATGTTGATGTTTTTAATGATTATTTGATTACATAATTGACAATAATTTAACCATCTCATAAGAACAGTATTTTTCGAAAGAGAATTGACATCGTAAAGAAATGTAATGAATTTAATGCATTGCTAAAAACAAAAAGTAAAATGGTAGTGTCTGTTTTTTTCCCTTTTAGACAAATAATCTACAAGAGAAAAGACCACAGGAGACAGGAAGTACTTTGCATAATTTCATTCCTAATATATATCCTACATATTCATTTCTCTTTCTCTCTCTTCTTTTTTAATCTTTTGGTCTTGAGCAATCCAGCAGAATACTTTGCACTCTTACAAGTAATATCATAGGCACGTACATACAAAACATCCCGTTGTATTAGTATTCAGGATGGTAACATGTAAACATATTAAGTATCAATACAGCAAAACACATATATAAAAAAGTAATTCCTCTTCTCGTATGATTCCGTATGATGGTGTTATAAATTAAAAGGATAAAATGCTACAGTATTACCACTGAATTAATACAATGTGTTACGTAACTGGAACAATATGTGGTTAAACTTTCAGTCATGCACCTCATTTATAACACACCCTTTCAGGGGATTGAGTAACAACGACCCAACATCCCTGATCAACTCATATTAGGAGATTTGCATTTCAACCGTTCCGTTAATAATTTAGCACCCTGAAGTTTTGTTTGTTTGTTTGTTTGTTTTGTCCTTGCTCATGCACTGAGGATCCTCCTGTGACGCTTGTGGTCTCCGCCTGTTCTCTACCCTCTCACGGTCGTCGCCCTTTGCCTCGGCCAGATCCATCACGGCACCAATTTATCTACCGGAAACCAGAACACAGCTTTATTGTTCCCTCAGCCATGGGTGTGTTATAGACAGATACAGATCTCCACAGGATCTAGCTGAGAACATGTCCGAACTCTATCAGCTGGCCGCTAGGACATGTTTTAATACACCACAAATGACACTTGGAAAGTATATAAAAGCAAAAGCAATGGCATCAGAGTTTGTTAGTTCAAACTGATATCTTAGACATCATCAAATCCTTCCTATACTACAGGAATAAATCCTACAGGAATAAACCACAAAAGTGATCATTTAATGTTCATTTATTCACCCTCATGACATATTTAGCCGAACTTATTAATGTTTATTTAAAGGTCCCCTATTTTATCCCTTTTACAAGGAATAAGACAAGTATTTTGTGTCTCCAGAATTTATCTGTAAAGTTTCAGCTCAAAATGCCCATCAGATAACTTATTATAGCCTCCAGAATTCGCCCATTTTGCATTTAAGCTGAAATACAGCTCATTACTCAACAATAAGTTTATTTCATGTATTTGTGTTGGAGTTTATTCAAGCCTTTCTGAAATGATGAGTCTCACACAAGTGCCGTTTGCAGCACACAAACACACTACGTGGCCATAATTATAGCGGTTAAGAATTACTAAAACAATCTCACGGCAATTAGTAACTGTTTGCTTTAGTGGCTAATTTGTATGAATTCGTACGATCTAATTCTTACCATTTAGTACGATTTGCTCATCACCCAATGACGGTTGGGTTTAGGGGTGGGGTTGGGTGCCACGCCTCCTTTTTAAAATCGTACATTTTCGTACAACTCAACTCGTACGAATTTGTACGAATTAGCCACTAAACTGACAAAACGTAAAATACTTACGTTTCCTCGTGAGATCAGGCTGGAATTACAGCGATTTTACTGACTTTATTACAAACATGCTCTGTTTTAAAAACGTTTTAAACTTATAAAAATCTCAGAGAGTTGTAACAAATATTTTTATCTCAGTTTATTAGCAAAAAAAAGTTCTTTGGACATGTATACATGTCATTATAGAAACGTGGCACCTGTCAAATAATTTGGTGGGTGGTGCGAACTGCACTCTTACGTCACGTTGCGGTGGGCCTCAAAATCAGTGGGATTTTGGTCCTTTTTTAATGTCAGGAAATTTAACAAGAGACTTGTTATATCACTCCAATATGACTGTGGACACACTATACCTACACACAGTTCTGTCCAAACAGCTTACAAAAGTTGATTTTCATCATAGGTGCTCTTAAGTTAAGACGGCGTGTGTCATCACTCCTAGGATACGTTTACATGATGATGAAGTATTTTTCTTTGCCTTTAAAAAAAAAAGAAAAATAGGTTGTGCACACAGTCAAACCAATCGCTTATTTCCAAAACATCATTAAGACAACTGTTTAAATGGAGAGTTGCTGCACAAAAGCTCCACCACTCATGATGCTGTGTCTCTCATACTCTACTCGTGATGCTGTACAAAATCTGTCACTGAAGTGGTACCTTTTCAAAAGGTTCACTTTTGTACTGAACAGGTGGACATTAGTACCTTTAGGGTACACTTTTGTACCTTCAAGGTACACATTTGCACTTTTTATGTATTATTATATACCTTTAAAGACCTGTTAGGAACAAAAATGTACCTTTTTAAAAAGTACCTGCCCCAGTGACAGATTTTGTACATTTATTTATAAAAGTGACAGAACATTCCTCCGATCAGAGTTGCAGTGAGCAAAGTAGTATTTTAGCTCCCGTACTCTCAGAATTTGTGAATAAATACACATTTCATAAGGAAGCTATTGTTTAGAAATACAGCAAACTTCAGCTGAAAATATAAAGTTTTTAATTTGATTGCGTCATTCACAATGCTTCATGGGATTGTAGTTCTTTTTCTACTTGTTAAAGTCGATTGGCCCTCCTGTGAAATTTCAATACATCTTCAAATATTTACCAAGTGACGTTTAACATTGCAAGGATTTTTTTTACAGTATTTCCTATTTTATATATTTCTTTTGAAGATGGTCTTGTTTTTTTTTTTAGTTTGGCTGAAATAAAAGCCGTTTTAACGTTACCATTAAAAAAAAAGATTTCAGGGTAAATATTACTAGCCCTCTTAATTTTTGTTCAATTGTCTACAGAAAAAAATCACTTTTGTCCAATGACTTGCCTAAATAATCTAACCTGCCTAGTTAACTTAATTATTCTAAGTTAAAGCTGTAAATTACACTTCAAGCTGAACACTAGCAGCTTGTAAAATAACTAGTAATCTGTTATACAAAAACAAACCAACAAAATATAAAAATGAGTTTATTTAAATGAGTTATTTAAAGTATTATGATTAGAAATGTGTTTATGTGCTCCATTAATCAGCCTTTTGGAAAATATAAAAAAACACATATACAATTTTACAGGAGGGCTTATTCTGTCTTCAACTCATAGTCTTGCACATTTATCATTTGGTCTGATTTCTCATTTTGAATGAGAAGAAGTGTAGGAAAAGTGCACGGGCACAATGGCATCAATTCAGTTCTGCTACTGCACAAACGTCAATGTCTTGAATATTAAATGTAATAATATTTTAAACAATGTTCCCTTTCCTAACCTAACCAATTGTTTTGCTACACGAGACATCAATAAATGATTAGGAGACGCAGGGATTTATTTTATGTTGCCTGTATATGCTTTTTTGACTCTCAGAGTGACAGCATCTGTTGGCATTTTATAAATCACAAGAGTTTGGCTTAAAAAAAAATCTTTAATCCTCTACATCTTTAGTCACCTACATCTGGGACAGCCCGAGGGTGAGTAAATGAACAGCAAATGTGGGTTTTGGGTTGAGTTAATCTATCCAAAACTCCCTAGTTTCAGCTATATCAAAACACACCAGGAAGTGTTAGTGGTAATGACAAGGCCTGCTGGACAACAAGTGTGCCACCGTCTGGAGTAAAGTGAGCATTGCGTCAGTCTATCTGCACTTTCTCCTTTTGATATTGAGATCTTTTGGACTGTATAAGGTCTAGTGTGTTTAAACTGTTTGTGTGTTGTGTGTGCATAGACGAAATGCATTAGACATCAGGCCATTGAGACTGCAATAGAAAATAAGCTTCATAGTCACATCGATGTTTCATGTAGAAATGATGATGAATGAAACCGATCAAAACGGCCAACAGAATGTAAGTGACGAATGACTGCAATGCTTTCTCATCTTTGTCCTGTCTGTGCACAAACAAACAAATCAGTCAGCATATCTTGTGCTCATGTCCATGTATGCAAGATCAGAAATATTATTAGCCTAAAACAGCAATAGCTACAGTTTGAAATGTATTTCAACACACTTAAGATGGATACAGGTGAAGTGAAACACTTTCAGATGGTTTGTCACTGCCGATATTTTTAACAGGCTACTTTTCTACAAAATGGCTATTCGATACTTTTAAAACAAATATTGAATATTGATATTAATTTATATTAATATTTGATTTGTTTGATATGTTCTATGATAGATTTTTTATTTCACTTGAAATTTCTCAGTTTCTCTCGATTTATGATTTATAGTTATGTGTTTGATTGCACGTGTTTATTTATTGAGTTATATATATATATATAGTCAGTCAAATGATTAATCGCATCCAAGATAAACGTTTGTATTTACATGATATACATGTGTGTACTATATATATATATTAACTCATTCATTTTCTTTTCAGCTTAGTCTCTTTATTAATCAGAGGTCACCACAGTGAAATGAACCGCCAACTTATCCAGCATATGTTTTATGCAGCGGATGCCCTTCCAGCTGCAACCCATCACTGGGAAACACCCATACATTCTCATTTACACACATAAACTTCTGACAATTTAGCCTACCCAATAATGTATATATTTATAAATACACACACATAGTGAACATAAAATACGAAAAGTATACAAAATAAATATATTTACATTTATATATCATTTGTATTATAAAAAACTATTTATATATGAGTATAAACAAGCATTTTATATGATATAGTTATGCATATATTTATATACACAGTACGCACAAATATATTTTTTGTAAATAAGAACTTTTATTTTGCATGCGATTAATCGTCTGACAGCACATGTACAATTTATATTTTTATTATCATTCAATTATCATATATATATATAAATATAATTTTATAATTATTATTATTATTATTATTATTATTACTATTATTAAATGCATCTGGTCTTAATGACCCCCAAACTTTAAACCTTTGTAATTGCATCTAACTGTATATTATTTATATTGCTGAAGCTTAAGTGTCTCATTTTGCCTGTATTCACCTTAAACTTAACAGCTTTTTTTAATTTTATATAATTTTAAATACATTATTGTAGCATTATTTCAGTCTAAATACAGAATAATACCACTGAAATATATACTAAATGGCTTCATATATCAAAGGAGTGATATTTGTCATTTATGTTGTGCTGATCCAACAGCAACATTTGGTCCAGGTGAAAAACAGCACTATTCTGAATGATCTCTACCGTCAGACACAAACAGGCGGCTGTAGGTTCGGTTAAAGATACTAAATCACACTTAGTTTGAGTGCTTGTGGACAGAGGGACAAGACAACCCCTGGGACAATCACTGGGATGCAACAGCGACGCTTGGATTTGGGGAGGTTAGCGAATGCTCACGGGAGGAAATTCGGTCTCGTCGTCCAGGCACACGGGCCCTGCTGCGAACTCGTGTTCAGGAATCACCTCGCCTTTCTTAGCTCCGCCGTCCTCCGAGTAACCTGAGAGGACCACAGATGAGCGATGCTGAGTATGATTTTGGATGTGAGTGTGTGTGTGTGTGTGTTTGAGTGCGTTGCGGTACCTGTGAGAGTGGCTGTAACCGGTCCGGATGTGGGAATGGCCACAGTTGCAGCATAGGACTGGCACGCTTGTGGAGCCTCTGTCATGTCAGATTGATTAGTCTCCTCCGACTCTTTATCTGATCCAAACAACCTGGGGGTTAAAGGTAAAGTAGTTATGTTTAAGTAGATTAATGGTAATGTTTATTCTCCTAAAAAGAGACTTTACAGGGTGTCTGTGGGGTTTTAGATCACAGCAGAGCAATGTGGGATGCCCAGTGACCACAGGTATAGTCACAACCAATATCCCTATTATTTTGAATGATTACATTTTCTAAAAGAAATTAAGTGTTTATAAACTGTTGACCAATTTTGATCTCCACTGTACAGATGCAGTGGCATAGTAATACTGAGGGAACAGGTGTTTTGCAATACACATTTTATTCACACACTAGAAGTCCCAGGTTTTCTAATCCTTTTTAGCCAAGTTGCTTGCTAGCTGGCTAATCTTTTGGCTATCATTAGCATGAATTTATGTGTAAATGTGGTCATTACCTGAAGAACCTGCAGGGAAGTGGGGTGTGAATGGTTGCTGGTGGCTTGTTTGTTTGTGTGTCAGGGGGGAGGGCTGCTAAATGACTGTGTGGGGAGGATTGCAGAGAACAATCACCACTCTGCAGGCCTTGGAATTTATCCTGAGTGAAGTAAAGCCTTGTGACTCAAATGGAGAAGACCTAGAACTTCAGCCGGATTCAGACTCTGAACTGTCTGAGCTTTCTTCAGGTTAAATTTCATTTTTAAATAATTTTCTATTTAATATTTCATTTCAAACAAGAAAGTGGAAAATACAAAAAAGTGCAGCGACATAAATATCTACTCTGCCTTTTTTGTCTTTTCTACTTTTTTGTTTTTGCACTTTGGCAAACATTCACTGTCATCTGAAGTGCAAGACATTTTTCTGTTGTATCTTTTTATTTAAGAAGATATTTTAGACAATATTCTGATACATAGGAGGAGATACTGGAATTATTATTAGTATCTATGCATTCATTTGACTATCCCGTTGCTCACAATTTGAATTAGTTCACACTGCAGATGAGGAGACTGCTCCTCAACCAAAAAAGAGAGCTTGTTTGGGGACTGACCTGACAGATCACAAGCTCAATACTATGGAATCAATTGATCTAAAGTGGTCAACTGTAGGAACAACTGTATCTGAAGTTCTACAAATGTGAGATTTGTGTATGGTTTATGTTGCATCAACAAGTTTTTCTGCTCTAGTGAATGTGCTAAGGAATTGGAATAAATCAGTAATATTACTTACAAAGTAGTCTTTTGCGATAGAAACGATGGCTCTACCATGCTTGTAATCAACCCAAGCTCATTGGAAATACAAGCCTCTACATTTCTGCAAACCTGACAAAACATAACTATACATATGAATCACTGCAGTTTCCAACTAAAATGAACGCTAGAGGCAGATGGAGAGCCAACAGCTAAGGCCAGATAAAGCATCTCAAGTCGCCTTCAGAGCTTCCTATGTTTCATTACTCTTAACATGCTTCATAGCATTCAAGAATGGACTGTTCAACATGCAAAGCAAACGGAGCATGTTGATTGGTTCATGGCCCTCCCTGAACTAATGGCATTTTTGCAATTGTCATCTTGCGGGGTCTCACCAAGGTTCCATCACTACGCAACTGCTGGTCAGCAAACCTGGGAAACTGGTGCACCAGTAATTACCTTGTTTACATAACAAAAGCCTCAGTTCACAGGTGATTTAGGATATTAGCTAAAAGCCTCCCAGCCATTCGGCTGCCCGGTGGGTTTTATAGGTAGAAAAGCCAAATGGCTGCTCTGTGGGACTTCTTTGATTTTTTTTTTTTATAATGCACTACTATGAGACTTCTTGTTCATAAATGAGGTTTTGCTGAGTGAGTGAGTGAGTGAGTGAGTGAGTGAGTGAGTGAGTGAATGAATGAGTGAGTGAGTGACTGACTGAGTGAATGAGTGAGTGAGTGAGTGAATGAGTGAGTGAGCGACTGAGTGACTGATTGAGTGAGTGAGTAAATGAGTGAGTGAATGAGTGAGTGAGTGAATGATTGAGTGAGTGAGTAAGTGAATGAGTGAGTCAGTGAGTGAGTGAGTGAGTGTATAAGTGAATGAGTGAGTGAGTGAGTGAATGAGTGAGTGACTAAGTGAGTGAATGAGTGAGTGAGTGAATGAGTGAGTAATTGAGTGAGTGAATAAGTGAGAATGAGTGAGTGAGTGAGTGAGTGAGTAAGTGAGTGAGTGAGTGAGTGAGTGAGTGAGTGAGTGAGTGAGTGAGTGAGTGAGTGAGTGAGTGAGTGAGTGAGTGAGTGAGTGAGTGAGTGAGTGAGTGAGTGAGTGACTGACTGACTGACTGACTGACTGAGAGTGGGCATGTCATTTGCTCAGCTTAAAATGAGTCAGTCTCATTCACAGAAATGCAATAGAAGGGCTACAAGTAATAATAGTGTAATTACTGATTACAATGAACTTAGAAATTAGGATTAGTCTTTATAGGCATTAGTTATGTCCTACATTTGACCGAATAGGATTAGAACAGAATATTGTGTTATTTTACTTTAATAGTATTAACTATATTTAATAGTATTACTATAATTTGTAATAATTCATTATAATAAAATGATCTAGTTTTAGGTAACAACAAGTCATTTGTGGGGGAAATACATGGTTTATCTTAAAAACTTTTTCTGCCATATCTTAGAAGGCTTATAATGCAAATGTAATTTCAATGTGATTTTGCATTCTTTCCAATGAATCACTTCAGGCACAACGACTATCTTACAACAGACAAAAAGTCACTTGTCACCACCTTCTGGCATCATGATGTATAAAAAGTCATTTTAAAGAGCCCCTATTATGGGTTTTTGAAAATAACCTTCCATGCAGTGTGTCACACAGCACAAAGTGGATGAAAACATCCAGCTGAGGTTTAAATCTGAAAGTGCACAGTGTTTAAAACTATTGATTAACGAAATAGTCGACTCAAAGTCAAATAAATGAATCGTGTTGGGTTCGGATCTTTTGCCTGAACGCGTCAACGTCGATACGGTACATCACCAAATATGTAGTGCAAGATCCGGTAAAATGTGAATGCGCCTTCCCCTTCAGACACTAGCGGAGTGCAGAGGATCACGGGACTGATCATGACACGAAGATGACGATCACTGACAGATGGAGATTGGGCTGCGGGGAATAAAGGGTCAAAGTTTATTTTCACAACAATACCACAGTATAGCCAACTGTGTGCTGTGTTTGTTTCTGTCATTTTTCTAATGATTAATACAATAACCTATGCAGCAACGTGGAATTCGTCGTCCATTTGCTATTAAAGGATGGATGGGACTTTGTCTGACTTTGACAGGACCAGTTTCTTTCTCCTCTGGATCATAACATGTAAGAGTCATTAAAATTGTTGCCTCGTTCTCTGTAGTTTGCAAATGTATTTAATTGTGCGTTGTAAATTAGAATCACCCCACGCAGCTTGAAATCAAATATCTATTATAGATTAGTGCTTGTACTGTATCTCTCAGGTTAAATCTGTATGGGGCTATTTCACATATTGCGTCCAAAACCACATTAAAAAAGCAACATGTGCTTCTTCCTTTACCGATTTAAATGCGTTTCTAAACTCGTGATCCTCTGCTGTTTGTTTTTGCTATGGCCACCATCAGCTGTTCCTCAAGGTCAATTTTCAAAGAAGTTCAACTCTTGCCACTGTGTGGATTAATACTGAATGTGTGCTGTTGTTTTTACTTGGGGTTAGCATTAAGAGTAGAGTACTATGCTGGTGTTTAACTGAATTGCTTTATTGCATTGCTGCATTGGGCTCTCACATACTCTGTGCTACTTTATAGCTGTGGTGGCAATCACAACAGACTGAGTTATCGGACCAATCAGCACAGATTAGCATGGCACTAAGGAGGGGTTTGGGAACAAATAAATTGCTGAACAAATCATATAGGAGTCGTTGGGATAATCAGGTAAAAATAAATGCATATTATAAGACAATGAAAGTGTGTTTTTTGACCTTGCATGCATATCAGCCTGTTAATGGAGACCCCCAAAACCAAAATATGACCTTTTATAATGCAAAATAGGGGCTCTTTAAGACAAAACAAATTAGTTAACCAAACAGATTTCAATTTGCTATATTTAACTGCATAACACAGTTGATGGTATTAATGGATTTGTTTCTGAAGAAGTGAAGACTCACCTGTGCTTCTGCACCAGCGTGCACTCACCCCCATCTTGTGGATCAATGTTATAAATGAATAGCTGCCCATCAGAGGAGGCCACAAGTAAACGTGGAAGCTTCTGGATTCTGATTGGTCAAAAGTGAAACCCTTGAATTAGTATTTTTTTGTCTCAGTAATTATTTTAGACCGCTGTGTAAAAACTGCAGGACTCACGTTGCCAGGGCGCAGACATTTCTCTGACCAGCCATCTGGAGACGGACGGTAGCGAAGGCTCGGTCTTGACTCATCATGCCTGACACCTGTGCGGGGAGGTAGCTGCTGGCGGCGGTGAACATCTTACCTACATATGCGGACCAAGAGGGAACTTCCTCCTCCCCACTGTCAGACACAGACAATGTACAGATGTGTAAGTAGAAATATGGATTTATTTGTTCAGTTGTCTATAAAAGTGCTCCTATTAAAGGGATAGTTCACTCAAAAATTGTTTCTCACGCTCCACTTGCTTCCAAACCAATTTCTTTCTTCAAATTTTTATATTTTTAAATCTATAGAAAGTTGTAAACTGGCAGCCATTGACTTCCATTGTATTTTTCCCCCATTATGAATGACAATGGCTGCCGGTGTCCAACATTCTTCAAAATATCTTTTTTTGTATTCAACAGAATTGGAACCATTTTAGGGTGAGTAAATGATGAGTATATTGTTATTTTGTTGACATTTTCACTGTCACACATGACAAAAATGAATATAATTTGTATTGTAAATAGCAGTAAATGGTTAAACGCTTCTTTGTTTTTCATGAACGTCTTGTTATTAAAACCACTATGTTATTAAATCTTTTACATTTTTGAGCCAAGCATAAATATCTCTAATAAACTCAATAAAATAAACACTCCAGGCCTAATTTTACAAGTGGCTATTTGAGTAAATGGTCATCTTTTTTTAAAAAAAAGATTAAGTTATTGGACAACAAAGAGTTGTTCTGTAGCCATTTGAAAAAAAAAAAAGAAAACTGCTTTTATTACTGCCCAACTAAAACACATAAACTATAGGAAACACTGTAAGAAAAATCCTTGTACCAACAAACATCACTTGTGAAATATTAGAAAAATAATCCAAATTTCACATGATGGCTAATATTAGCTGTGTCTCATTTCAGAGGCTACATCCTCCGAAAGATGTAGACTTCTAAGGTGAGCCCTTCAAAGTCCACACAGGCCAAACCAAGTGTTTTGAAATGAGACGATCTAGCCTACAAAGCACTGATCTCGTCACTTAGCAACTGTAACAGCTGCTGTAAATAAGAAGTAATAAAATGTGAAATAACTTTTTCTCAAAGTGAATTTAAAACTTATATTAAGCGATCTGAAGGTGAAGCAAGGTTTACAAAAACTGGAACTATATGTCCTTTGATTCATACATGTACACATAAAAATGTCTATACAATCACTTTTTAGTCAGACATGTCATATTTTTTTGTTTGTTTTTACATGTGTTTAGATATCCCAGTAAAATAAAGCCTAATTCATTTATTCATTTTCTTTTCGGCTTAGTCCCTTTAATAATCTGGGGTCGCCACAGCAGAATGAACCGCCAACTTATCCAGTAGATGCCCTTCCAGCTGCAACCCAACACTGGGAAACACCTACACACACTTTCACACACATACACTACGGACAATTTAGCTTATTTAGTTCACCTATACCACATGTCTTTGGACTGTGGGGGAAACCGGAGCACCCGGAGGAAACCCACACAAACACAGGGAGAACATACAAACTCCACATAGAAATGTCAACTGACCCAGCCGGAGCTTGAACCAGCGACCTTCTTGCTGTGAGGCGATCATGCTACCCACTGCACCACCATGACGCCAAGCCTAATTTATACATTTAAAATTGTAATCCGAAGACTTCTTTTAAAAAATGTCCTGTTGTTATCAGCGAGTAATGAATCTTGGGATGTGTGAGGTCGCGAAGGATCCACCAGTTGTATCGTTCATTAGCTGCGAAATGAAGGATGCATTTAGAGGCTGCATTTAAAGGAGCCTTCAAATTTTTTAAAATGAGACAGATGCAGGTGATGCAGTGGCGCAGTAGGTAGTGCTGTCTTCTCACAGCAAGAAGGTCAATGGTTTGAGCCTTGGCTGGGTCAGTTGGCGTTTCTGTGTGAAGTTTGCATGTTCTCCCTGCAATCACGTGGGTTTCCTTTGGGTGCTCCGGTTTCCCCCACAGTCCAAAAACATGCAGTACAGGTGAATTGGGTAGGCTAAATTGTCCGTAGTGTATGAGTGTGAATGAAAGTGTATGGTTGTTTCCCAGAGATGGGTTGCGGCTGGAAGGGCATCCGCTGTGTAAAACATGTGCTGGATAAGTTGGCGGTTCATTTTGCTGTGGCGACCCCAGAATAATAAAAGGACTAAATCGAAAAGAAAATGAATGAATGAATGAATGAGACAGATGCAGCACCCTTCGAATGCATCCTTTGGAGGATGCAACATCTGAAATGGTACACAGCTAATTTTGCCTTCAACATTATGTATTATGTATTAGATAGTAAGTTGAAATCACAAAAATTGAAGATCTTACATCCTCACAGGATGACACCTAAAATAGAGGTTTTCTACAACATATTTCCACAGATCAAGGGTCAAATTGCACTTAATTGTTTTGACTAAAAGTTTCATTTCATGACATTACATCGTGAAGACAGTGACATTACTGCACAGCTTGAGTGTCAGCTCTTTTCTCACAGTTTCATTCATTCATTTTCCTTCAGCTTAGTCCCTTATTTTTTAGGGGTCACCACAGCAGAACAAACCGCCAACTATTCCAGCATATGTTTTACATCTACTCATCCAGTCGCAACCCAGAACTGGGAAACACCCATACACACTCTCACATTCACATACATTCATTCACTACAGTCAATTTCATCCAATTCACCTATAGCACATGTCTTTGGACTGTGGGGGAAATCGGAGCACCCGAAGGAAACTCACGCAAACACGAGAACATATCATTCAACTCCACACAAAAAACACCAACTGGCCCAGCCACGACTCGAACCAGTGACCTTCTTGATGAGAGGCGACAGTGCTGCCCTTTTCACAGTTTCTAAAATCAGGGTTCATACACATTTTTACTACTAAAATTCCATGACTTTTCAAAAATTTCAGGTAAATATTTATGACCTAATGTTTCATGTATGTATGGTATGTTTCATGCCATGTCTACGTACACTACGCGAAAACATTTTCAAATTTATTACAGCATATCAATAAATTTGACAATCTTGTGTATTTTTTTATTTCTATTTTAGAAAGTATCTTGCTGCCTGTGTGAAAATATTTTAGAAATGTGGCTTGTGTTTTCATAAGATTTAAGAATAGTTCAAATTAGCTTTTAAAACTGAAACTGCGTGTTGCTTTTTTTTTACCCCAAACAGAGAACATCACATCGAGAGATGAACTGCGCAATTGTATTTAAAACTTACCCAATATTATCCCCTCAAATTCATTTCCATGACATTTCCAAAATATTTTAGGTTTGTTTTTTTCCCCAGAACTTTACCAGGCCTGGAAAATGCTTTGTCAAAATTTCATGACTTTTCCATGTTTTCCAGGATCATATAAACCCTGTAAAATGATTATTTCAAGAATCAGGTCTTTTTATCTAAACTCTGAGTCTACTCTATCTTTTGTCCCATCTATTGTGTGTGCCAGAAACCATTATCCCATCTGAATTTTAGCTCCTGGTGTTTCCTTAGCACTTGTAAACAAAGTGATACAAGCAGTCAATTTCACCATATCAATGCCATCCAGATCCTCATTCATTGAAGGCTTATGCAAAGTGTTTTGCTTTTACATCACAAAAGAAAACAGCATCTTCTGAAATTAGTGAAATTACTGACAAGTCTTTTATTTATTTTTTTGTCTGGCAATTTTTTACCATTCCCAAACAGCTACACTGAAATATAGTCTGAAAAGGCACAATAGGAGCACTTTAAATGAACCCGAACTGCACTGGTTGCAAAAAAACATTTTCATTACCTTGGGCTGTGTTGTTCAAGCTTGAAAATGTGCACCGTCTCTGTATTGCTTGAGGCACACAGGAACTGAGCATCCGGGCTGAAGGAAAGGGAGCTGATGTTGACATACCTTTAATGACACAGAGACACAAAAGGTCAACAGCGAATATAAATTTACTAACACACACACACACATATATACAACATTTAATTCAGATGCATCTCTTGCATATGATCGAAGTATCTTCACTGTTTATTATGGGCTTTACATTATCCTCATTTTACCTTTTCATCCCTCTTCTGAACTCAAACAGGCGCAGTCCCTCTGGGATGGAGAAGACTCGAATCACTGTGCCCTGAGATGGCAGAAAAGAAGAGGACAGATGCTCAGAAAGGTGCATGAATGCTTATATAACTGTTTCAGCCTCACCAAAACACATCTGGGTCACTTTTCACACCATAACTGAACAAAAAAATATATATCACTTTAAAATTCCTAATCAATACAGGCCTGTTTGCAGAACATTAGAATATTTTCTTCATTATATTTAAAGATTCAGCATTCTTGTCACAAATTCTGAATCCTCCTATTTGTCTGGACATTGTATGCTGCTGATCTTAATTCCATTCAGGGTCATTGATTTTCTACAACGGGAAATAGAAACCTCTGAATGCCTTAGAATAGCGTAAAACATGACTCAAATATGTTCTAGAGCAGATTTGTTCAATTTGCCAGTCTGTGTTTCTGTATAAACAGTGGCTCTTTACCCTTTCAGAAGCGCTGGCCAGTTTGGTGCCAGAGGCGCTGAAGGTGATGGCGGCCAGTGGACTGTCATGAGCTGGAATCATGGTCACAGTGCTCTGAACAGACAAAAAAAACCCACACACATGTTCATATGTCACGTCAGGACATTTCTCTCATTTATAGTAACTTATTCAACCAAAGGGACTGCCAATATGAGCAGCTAAACTGTTCGTTGGCCTGTATTTTTTTACCAGATTGTTGGCATCATAGACAATAATTTCTCCGATGGTGTCACTGCCAGGATATGCCAGGAAAGAGTTGGAATGGTTGATGGAGAGAGCGCAGAGACCTACAGAGGCACGTGATTCACATGTCAACACAGTAAACAGATTTATATTTAGATTTGGTGTGTGTATTTATAACTTTAATTCAATTTTTTACCTGACGGGTTGGATGGTGTGTTCAGAAGGGTTTTCAGGAGTTTCATGTCCTTTATATTGTGGATATAAATGGATTCCTCCAGACAGACAACCAGTCTCTGTTGTGAAAATGACCACAAAAACATTTGTTCTCAAATCCCATCATCACAGACACACAGGTTGCCACAGAAAACTCATCAGGTTAAAAGATAATCGAAGACTTTATATATCCTAAAATATAAAAATGTATTAAGGTGACAATTGAAGATGGAACAAAGCAAATTGTATAACATTTTGTCCTGGCAAAAAGAATCTGAAACCTTCGACCTGAAGGGAGAAGGTTAAACTTCCCAGAAAGAGGGTGAGAATACAAGGATTGAATAGTCAGCTGTGAATTCCCCAACCAACCTGCTAGACCACCTAATAATCTGGCTCAGTCTATTCCTGTCTCTAAGGGTCAGACTTACAAACCATGCTACCAGAGCAAAGGATAAGACTCTATAAAAGTGTGATAAAAAAAAAAAAGAGTAACCATTTTGGGGCCAACGTGAAAGCGTTTTCTGATGCCCCTTCTTGCACACAGCTTCACACTTTGCCTCAAAGTTTAAAGCACGGCCAATGATGGTACCCAGATATTTGTAGTTCTTCACGCGTTCTCTCATCTTATCTCTCATAATTACTAACCATTCAAATGTTTTTCTGCCCGCTAAACCAACTGTTTATCTACTCTGGAAGCTAAATAACTGATGATTGGCGGATTTGCAGTGGCACAGCTGTGTTGTGTTTACCTGTCTGTTGAGACGCACTGCAAGAATGTTGTTCGAGTAGCTGTAGTTGCAGATCTCGGTGCCCTTTTTGAAGTGGTAGACGTTCATGCGCCGTGGCATGGACTGACTCACCACCACAACCAGGCTGCTGGAGAAAAGCCTTTCCACGATGTACACTTCTGGAGTTTCTGCTGAAGGCGAGCGGAGAAAACAACACATTAGTCGCCCTACAGACTAAACAGGCCTTGTACAAACACATGCACAAGCACTTTGTGGTAACAAGCAAAAGTTTTTTTTAAAGCTTATCCCATGTTTAATAAAACTTAAGGAATTTACTTAGAAGATCCTCAAAAATATATAAAGTTGCTATAAAAAGGAGAGGGGTCATGGTGGAGTAGAGAATGTGTTGGACTCCCACACCAAACATTTGTTTTTCATTTTGGTCTATCTGGCAAAGAAATGTATACTTTTATTGTCGTCATCTCCTCAGGTACCCTCCTTTAAAATGTGGTTGTCTCAAGTATGTGCCTTATTTCCACTTGAGAAACTCACCTATGATATACATCAAAAGTCAGATGACTTCTGGCAGCTTTGGACACCTCATTGGCAATACATTAGTAATTTCTCCGGATTTTCTATTCTATGGTATATATATTTTGCTCCTAGCTTGACTGTATTATCCTTATTATTCACTTGTTTGTTTTTTCCCCTTTTTTGTATCTTTTTCTTTCCCACTGTATGGCCGAGACTGTATTTGTATGTGCTGATGTATCAAAATAACCGTTGACTAATAAAAAAAAAAAAAAAAAAAGGAGAGGGGTCTGGCTGCAGACTCAGGTGCAGATGCAATCTGAGCTGCATCCAATGTTTTTTTAATGAGCTCACCTAACCCCAGCCCTAACCCTACCCCTCACAGTGATGTCACTAGCTCCATTGAGTGCATTGTGTCTGAGATTGCATCTCTGAGCGATGCAATCTCAGCTTGCATCATAAAGGCTGCATCCAGATACTATTGATAAAAAGTGTTCATAAGAACTAAGCAGTTTAGTTTGAATAGATACGATAATTTTATATGAAGAACAGATCTAATATAGTGTTAGATGAACTAGGGGTGAACAATACCTTTAACATTAGAACCACCACAAGTGTACAGTCTTTTAAACTGTCACAATAGATTATCAATGAAATATCCATCTAAATATATAAACTTGTCCCAGTTTTTGATTTTGACTAAAATGATGTGCTGTTATCTATTTGTGTTGAGACAACATGAAGGAAATAAGTTAACGTATTAGTTATCCCAAAAAAACCCTCAAGAATTGTGTTGTTTCAGCTCCTTTTATACAAGTAGGTCGAATAAACAGCAAAAGTAATTTTTTGAGTGTACATTAAAAATGCTGGGTTCCACACAATTCTTTCATGTTGTCGCAACACAAATCAATTAAGTTAACTTAATTGTTTTTGCAAATTTAAGTGGGTTGAACATAAAAGAATTAAGCTGTCCAAAAAAAACTCAAGAATTTTGTTGATTCAGCTCATTTTAAATAAGTAGCTCAAACTAAGAGCAAACATCTTCTTTGAGTGTAGTGATAATCAGTTTTTATGGATAAAAGATGGTGATTTATGGATTCAAAACAGGTTTCCAAGGCCCTAAATGGCATGAGTGATGCTGAATCTGATGGTGGGGAGATATCATGTTCTGAATCAGCTCAGCATCATAGATGAAGACTAAAAAATAATAACTTCATGACTTTATATTGTGAAGACAGTGGTATACTGCAGTAATATTATGTTGTTTTGCTGTATCAAAACTGTAGGCATGTACATGGGTAAATTTGACCTGCTGGTTTTACCAGGTTTTGATTATGCAATATATCTAGCGGTTCTTAATGAGGAGTTTAAATTCTTTTTGGGAACCTGATAAAAAAAAAAAAAAATCCCCTTTTGACGTTTGAATAGGAATGACATGAATATTTAGTTACAAAATAGAAACATTAATTTAGGTAATTCATAGGATGTTAATTGTTCAAAAACTAAACTAAGTAAAATATTTGATTCTATTTCTCCTATCTGTGACAAATGTAAAACAGAAAAGGGTTCTTCATACCACATGTTTTAATCTTTTTATTAAAGAATATTTTAATCTTTAATTTCTGGAAATATATTTTGGATTTCTTTTCAAAGTTTTGCAATTTTTGGATATTCTGAGACATTAGACACTTTTCCAAAGTCCCAGCAACATCCCCTTTTGATGGGCCTAACTCTTGCGAAAAAAAAAAAAAGGATACTTTTAATCTGGAAAACCTCTGACCCTCCATGTTTCAAAGAGTGCATGGGTGAATTGTATCAAAGTCATTCAGCTCGAGAGGATACGCTCCTTGGAACCAAAATCTCTACACCAATTTGAAACTTTATGGCAACTTTTTCTAGATTTCCTCAAAACTGATTAGTGCTATGCCAAGGATTTATTGGAACAATTGCTCATACTCTGATAATTACATTTAAACATTATGATTGCTTTGATTGGTAAATACTCCCATTTGTTTGTTATTTATTCACTTTAATTTATTTATTTTTATTTTCTTTGTTTATACCAGTGTATTTTCTTTGTACTGTTTTGTATTTAAAAAAGTAAAAAGCTTAAGTAAAATCTAGAAAAATATAAATATTCAATTTGATTTTGATATTAAATTACATTATTGACACATTGATATTCCGAGTGTACTTTCTGTTTTGCATACATTTGTAGCAGACTTCAGAAACAACCTCAACCACAGGGTCAAAAGCCAACATGTAAAGTAAATCAGTGGGCTATTTTGAACTCCAGGGTGAGATTAGCACAACACAGATCCTGACAGCACAACCACAAGTCACATAACTTGTTCTGAGAGACAGTATAATAAAAAAAAAGTTCTCAACAAAATAGAAAGGAAATGACATGGCATTTTTTTTTTGGTGAAGTAACCCATTAGAATAGAAAGTGACTACACCTTATGATGATGTCCACATTATAGGGTGCATGATATTTCTTCCTATTGCATGGTAGGTTGGCAGACAACCACGCTTCTGTTTTAGATTACGTTAACAAAAAATGGCAAGATGTCTCACCGCTCTCATGAATGCAGTCCAGCTTGTCCACCGAGGTCACAGAGAAAAGTCTGTATCCAGTTTTGGTGCCCACAGCCAAAGACCTGTAGAAACAACACAATCTCCTGATGCATCAACTATCATGTATCCTTATTTCACTTTATAGAACAGTTCTGTCTGGTTCTCCAATCTGATTGGCTGATAGCCGTGCGATATTCTGCAATATCAGAACTCGTACAGCCTCTTTACTCTTGTGTATTATTCCGCCCACATAGAGTGACAGCAGATCAATAAACTCACTATAGTTTGACAAATATTGCAGCTGTTGGACAGCATAATGTACTTTTGAGATTTTTTAGGCAAGAAAATCTCCATCAGCCTATCATTGAGCAGAGCAAAGACAGTTGACGTTGTCCATTCACAAAATGGCGACAGAGACAGCATAATAAGCCCTTAGAGGATAAAACTCGTAATTTTTAACTACAGCTGATCAAATCATTATTAAACTGGTAAGTGACTTTCTAAGTTGATCTCTCTCTTTTGTATGTTGTAGTGCTGCATTTGTACCATATAGTTGTAGTGTGTTGAGTGTGAGATGGGACTCACATATCAGGAATGTATGTATTTTGTGTTGGCCACTCTTTGTATAACCCTGAGTTACTTTTTGGTTGGCCATGTGTTTAAGTCTTCTGTTTCTGCTACTGCCGACTAGTTCAGTAAAAAGAAAGAAAGAAATGGCCGCATGTGTTTAGCATTTTTCCTTATCACAAACACAACTGTAATCTGGTAGTGTTTGTGCTGCTTTGGATTTTTCGCGGTTATTGTTGTGATATCCCGATTGCAAAAGAGAAATATTAGGAAATGTCTCTAGACTGATGGAATTTCATGCCGTTCAGCCTTATAATCTTAAAATGTCAGCAAAATCACCTGTTTTGTCATCACTTTAGACATTACTCTAGAGAATCATTCAGATACTAGCTCTAAAATGCGGTTGGTGAAGTAGCAACGGTTTCTGCTGTTCTGACGTCAGCTGCAGATGTGAAGAAATGGCAGAAGAAAGTAGTTCCTCATACAAAAGGGTTTTTACTCTCTGTGTTTGATTTTCTTTTTTATATACACAATTATGCCGTCGAACTGTTGTATAAATAAGCAATACCACACTCGTAGCAGTGCGATATGGCTATATTTTGTTACTGGTGGGACGGTAAGGCACTCTGCCTGCGGCCTTGTGCCAATGCACACCTCGCATTACCTCGCCATATCGCACTGCTATGAGTGCGATATTGCTCATTTACAGCACTGAAGTTTATATGAGTTATACTGTATAAAAATACTATATTATATTTACATATTTTTCTGATTTGCAAAGCTCAGAGAGTCAAAAAGCTATAATACAATGCAGGAACTTATGAATGTTATGCCAAACACAGACACATTAAAAGGATTGTTCACCCAAAATTGAAAATTTACTCACTCTTCACTTGTTCTAATTTTGTTTGACTTTCTTTCTTCCGTTGAAGACAAAAGAAGAGATTACGAGGAATGTTGGAAACCTGTAACCAGGTGTCAGCATTCTTCAAAATATCTTGCTTAAGAGTTCAACAGAATAAAGAAATTCCTAAATGTTTTAATCCATTTGAGGATGAGTAAATAATGTGGACATTTTCATTTTTGGGACAATTATCGAAAAAAGTGATAGAAATAATAATAATAATAATAATGATTTATAAACAAAATAATATTTTTTAATAATGATTAACAAGTAACGTTTATTTGCTGCTAATTTACTCTATCCAATATGATTTTTTTTCATCAGGAGAACATTAAAGATGATTTTCAGCTGAAATTGTGGCCCTTGGTGATTCATAAAAAGCAAGACAATGACTACCAGCCTGATGCTCCAGACTAATCATTTTACTTCACAACACCTCAGTGTATCGTTAAAAGCCATTTTTATGACCAACACAGACCAGAATTTCAGCTAAAAATCTTCTTTATTGTTTTAGACAAAAATCACTCACATCCTGGATGGCCTGAAGGTGAGTAAATGAACAGTAAATTAGCATAGAGTATTTGTCTGAACTATCCCTTTAAGTGGCAAGCCAGGCTGTGTTGTTCTTAACAAATCTTGATCTAGATTTGTTGGATGTACCAGGTCTTATTTTTGAGTAGAAGAAAATGGCCACATCTGGTTTGCAGGCCCCATCATTCCTCCAGACGAAGCTGTTTGTGTCAGATCCTGTGCTTAGCATTAGCATGGCTAATTCCTACTTTTATTGGAGAGCATAAGTATGTCTCGCTGACCACATAGCTAAAATCCCTAAATAAAACCTTGTGCTTACTGCGACTGACATGTGTTGGCAATTACAGCTGTACACAATACCTGACAGACAAAACAACAATACCTAAAACAACTAAATTCAGATTTTTGGCACAGCTTACTTCAATCTCAAAAGAGCAAATTTACAGATAACCTGACTCCATATCATGTTCTGTGTATATTGTTTGCTGTGCTTGACTTTTTTAAGACAAGAAACCAGCGGTTATCACCCAGAAGAGAGGACACAAGTGGGGTCAGCTGGTCAGGAGACTGGACGAATCAATAGGATCACACAATATTGCAAATTCAGCTCTGTTTGTAAGGGAAATGAAAAAGGTAGGGTCTCCATTTAGGTTGTTTTGTATATCAAAATATTTATATGATTATAAGTAACTTTTGTTTTTACTTGTTTGTTTGTTTGTTTGTTTAATCCCATTTGATGATGGTTTCTACAGATTTTATGAAGCTAATGAGATTTTGGATTACAACAAATATCTGCCAGTGGGCTCAATATACATCACCTTAATTCTAAATAAATTCGATTTAAGGACATTTGCATTAAACAAACAAACATACAAACAAAAACATACAACATTGCTACAAAACATTTTTGTAGAGCATACAACACCTTCATGAATTTACATCTACTAAAATTTAACACATTTAAAGGCCTTAAATTCTGGAACGATGGATTTGAAGACTTTAAGAGCAGCACAGAACCCTTGTTAAAAGTACTACTGACTATAAAAACAACGTACAGCCATTAATAAAACAGTGCAGAAACAACACCGGTCCTCCACCGACATAACAGCGTTATTACTTGCTTTTTAATGGATATGTAATAATCAAAACAGACAGCAAGCAGCGGGCAATCCTTTAAGCAGAGGTGACATTCCCTCTTGTGAGGTAAATCGCGGTTAATAGCATCTTAGAAATATCCGATTCGGCAGATGATGCAAGACTGATCTGCAGATGTGCAGCAGCGCTTACGTGGAGTCCTGGTTGA
Organism: Danio tinwini; assembly: GCA_903798205.1. NCBI lineage: Eukaryota > Metazoa > Chordata > Actinopteri > Cypriniformes > Danionidae > Danio > Danio tinwini. The sequence goes on along the minus strand of CAIGQZ010032903.1, from coordinate 2,175,435 downwards.
AGGAGGCGCAGCACAGCCCCGGCCCCGGCCCGCCAGGACCGTCGGCTCCCTCCACGGTCTCCATCCCGATTCCCAACGACCTCCTTCCCTCCCTCCGCCCTGGATCGGAGGCCCGGGATCGGTTGGACCTCTTGGAAAGATAGTGGCAAAGCGGAGACCTACTGGAGAAAAACTGGACGGTCCGAATTAAGTGGAAAACAAAAGACACCCGAACGCTTCGACTACCGTTCAGCCTCGCGTTAATGAATTAATTTGGTGTACATTTACGACTTCAGGCGAAGCAGAGAGAATGAAGCAAAAACAAAACCAGCTGATAGTTGTTGCGTCACGTCAACAACTTATACTAGTGGTTGCAGAATATGCGCCGTGTTGTCGTCCGGCTGAGTGCTGATTGGTCGAGGGAAGCATACAAGACGCTGATTGGAGGGAAGTGCGGAATTAAGTCAAAACAGGGGTGTTGTTTGGTTTACATATTCATAGAGTATAAACCATATAAAATGTCCACGAATACAGATATGACAGAGCCACTCAAAGGTATCCTTCTCTTCTGCAGAATTTATTCTTTTTTTTATAACTCTGACTGGATTCTTTCGAACAGTTCATGGACTGCTTTTAAACCGACTTATTGAATTTTAACGTCATCACGTGACATCCTAGCCTGTTATCTTTCAGTACACCCTAAACCAAAGTCCCTTTAACACATTCTATAGGCTTTGCCCAAACATAACAAGCTAAAATATAGTCTATTTGTGGCTTTTGTCTACGTTCATTCAATTGAAATTTTGTTTATTGAAATATGTTCCAGCTCAATTTGTAGAAGCAATTGTAGCTTTAAAATAAGCTGCATACTGACATAAATAGGATGACATTAATTCAAATATTTCAGGTTAAAAATAATTCAAGTAAATGATAGTATGCATTAGTATTTCTGCTTACATGTTGTTTCATTAGTCAAAAAGTTCAGTTCAACAGTTTTTCAGTCATTTGCATAACATTTGCATGTAACAAACTTCTGCAGTGGTTGTTGTGAGGTGCTGCAAGTGTTTTCAACACTCAGAAGGAAATATTAAACCATACAAAGATTTTCAGTAATATTTTGTTTAATTATCTGTGCATAAAACTGGACTGAGTCTGTGTGCTTTTCACACTAGCAACACAGTTGGAATAGAACATTTGCATTTATGAGATTCATTGCATACAGTGTTATTGGTCCTTTCATTTACTTTAGCTTGAATTAAGTAGTTAAAAATATTGGCACTGTTTTGACTAATTAATACTGTAAGTAAAAACTGCATATTTCCAATATAGGGATATGCAATCATCTAATATCAACAGGTTAAAATTGCTTTGAATGAGAGATATTAGTAAAAAAAAAAAAAAAAAAGTATGTGAGGAAAACAAACACAAAAAGTTGATCCAGATTATAATTGTTTTCTGCCGGATCCATTGAAGTTTCAGTGCTAAAAAGAAAAAAAACAGTAATAAGTCATCATTAATAAAAGCGCAGGAGCATCACTGCATAGACAGTTGTTTAATGAGACTTAAAATCCCTAATAATGAACATACCTTAAAATCCCAGACAACCATGGCACCATCCAAGCCCACACTACTGAATTTCTCCACCTTGGCCTTCAACCCTTCCAGAATACACAACTGGCTATAGCAGAAATATTAACAGTATAGTAGAAAAGTTAAAATAATGCAACAGATGCATATAGAAGTTTGAATTATTTGATATTGTATGGCTGATTGTAAAGCTGTTCATTACGTGATGCTGTTCTGGTGCAAACTGCCCAACCCAGTGTCTTCCTCGTCAGTGGTCGCTTTTTTGTCCAGATTTCGAAAATGCTGCATGGCAGACATGTTGCCCTTGGAGCTCTGCTTAGGAATGTCTACTTTCTTCACAAACTCCAAGCTTCCAGGACCCTTGTATGAGAACTGATAAGGGCAACAGTCATGGCCCTAAAATACACAGACATACATACAGTATGTGTGAGAAAAAGAAAGATTATCTGACTGCATTTTACATTTCTCTCAACTAACTAAGAAGCTGTGAATGTAGTTCAAAACCCACTTGCCTTTGCTCACTCAATGCTGAGAAATATGATGCAGAGATTTAGTAACAAACCTATTTTATTAATAAAAGTTTCTGTGTTTCTGGTGTGTGAGCAGCAAAATATTTGATCTGTTTTAGTAAAATCTGCCCACTGGCCTCTGTCCATCATGGCCTCCTAACCCTCCCCAAAACATAATTGGCTTCATCACTCTGTCTCCTCTCCACCAATCAGCTGATGTGTGGCGTGCGGTCTGGAGCAAAATGGCTGCAGTCGTGTCATCCAGGTGGATGCTGCACACTGGTGGTGGATGAGGAGATTCCTCCCAATGTGTAAAGCGCTTTGAGTGCCCAGAAAAGCGCTATATAAATGTAAGGAATTATTAATTAGAAATGTGTGTGTTTAAATAAAATTGTTGCATTAAAGGAACACTCCACTTTTTAAAAACTAAAATATTACTAAAAAAACTACCCTAGAGTTTACAGCTCCATTTTTTCATCCATTCAGCCAATCTCCAGAAGCACTTTTAGCTTAGCTTAGCTGAGCTTAGCATAGACCATTGAATCGGATTAAACCAGTGTTTCTCAACCACGTTGCTGGAGACTCACCAATACTGCATGTTTTGGATGTCTCCTTTGTCTGTCACACCCATTACATGTCTTTCAGTCCCTGCTAATGCTGATGATCAGAATCAGGTGTTTGGTTAAGGAGACATGGAAAATGTGCAAAGCTGGTGTTCCTCCAGGAATGTGGTTGAGAAACACTGAATTAGACCATTATCATCTTGCTCAAAAATGACCAGAGTTTCGTTCATTCATTTATTTTCTTTTCGGTTTAGTACCTTTATTAATCAGGGGTCGCTACAGCTGAACGAACCGCCAACTTTTCCGGCATATGTTTTACGCAGTGGATGCCCTTTCAGCTGCAACCCAACACTGGGAAATACTCATACACTTTGCATTCACACACATACACTACGGTCAATTTAGCTTATTTAATTCACCAATACCGCATTTCTTTGGACTGTGTGGGGAAACCGGAGCACCCGGAGGAAACCAACGTGAACACGGGGATAACATGCAAACTCCACACAGAAATGCCAACTGACCCAGCCACAGCTTGAACCAGCGACCTTCTTGCTGTGAGGCGATTGTGCTACCCTCTGCGCCACCATGACACACCAAATTTTTTTTCATATTTTAAGCTTGAGGAGCTGTAGTTACATTGTGTACTAAGACTGACAGAAAATAAAAAGGTACTATTTCTTAGGAACTATTCTTATTCAGGTGTAATAATGAAGATACTTTGTAGTGAAGCAGGTGTAGTGATTTTTAAAGATTTATTTTTGGCGTGCTAACCACTAGGCTATTGCTACAACTGCAGTGATATTTTGCAGCGCCTGAAAATAGTCCCTAGCACCAAGCCCTACACTTGCATCACCAGTAAGAATCTGCATGCTATCATTTATGTATTGCTTATTTATTCAGCTTTCAAATGATAAATCTCAAACATGGGCACTTATGACAGTTTTTGGTCCATGGTCACCTGTCTCAAATGTTTTTTATACGGTCTTTTTCCCCATTTCCCTTGAAGGGCAATTCAGAAAAGGGTATTTGCTATTTGTCAAAACAATCGAAACAAAAGTGGAAACAAAATGAATGGGAAAAGGAACGCTGCTATGCTGTTTAGGTGTGGCTGGACAGGTCAGTCAGACCCATCACCAGTGGAGTTTCAGACACTAAAATGAAACAGTAATACCCACACCCTTCGAAGAATACACTTCAAGGGATCTGTCTTTCAAAGGGAGTAGGGCATAGGGTTGCCCACTACCATTTGTAATTTATCCGACATACAGCTACAAGTGATGGACAATTCCTTACCGCAGCTACAATCTCAGTCTCACTGACATACAGCACACTCAGCAATGGAAGATGTCTTGTAGTCAACTGAGTAACCCTGCAAAGCACACAATTTCATATGTAGGCAGTCTAAACATGACTGGAAAAGGTTGTACTGTGCCTATTATTGCTGTCAGACAATGTTTTCAATAGATCCATCAAATGTAATGATATATTTTTTTAATTTCTGTGTATATGAAAATAAAGCTATTTTGTTATTGTAAATGCATGTATTACTCTTTTCCCTGTGAGGCATCTGCTACATTGATGGCGCTGTTATGGCTAACCCAGGCCAGAGAATCACCAGATGGAGAGAAACAGACACTGTGCACCCAGCCACCACACTCCTTGTACTCCAGAAGCAACTCTCCAAAGGGCATTTTTGAGCCCCATGGTGTTGGTCCAGGCCTGTCCTCGATGTCCTTGATATATGCTGAAAAAATTCTGACAACAACAACAAAAAAAGTTAAGTTACCGAAAAATGTTATGAACAGAAATATTGTGCAACATTTGAATATTGAAACCTGCAGTGGAGATCAGCAGAGCCGGCTGCCAGCAGCATGTTGTTAGGATGCCAGTCTAGACTCAGAACCGTGGAGTTAATGGGTTTCTTGATATGCTTACTCAGCCACCTGTGGGATCAATCAAGCCCATAAGAGCTGTGGCACAGCTACACTGGAGATAATGTAATGTGTCTCTCAGTCACCAGACGAATCAATTTCGCAAAATTAGGTTACAAGACATTATGCAAGCAAGTCTCACCAGTCGTTTTCTTTTTCGAAGTAGCAGATGGAAATAAGTTTGGCCCCGCTTCCAAGAGCAAACTTGTTTTCAAGAGGCGACCACTTGACACATGTGGCAGCTCGATTGATGCGAACCAGCACCAGTGTTGGCTTCCAGACCCCATCCTTGAGTGTCCATACATAGGCATTCCTGTCCGAGGCACATGTCACTATACGATTAGACTCTGGGGCCCAGTCAATCCCTGAAATGAAATCAGTTGTTTATTTATCATTTGAATATATAATGGCAGATTACTGTCAGGTGCAATAGATTATGTTGGGCATTTTAAAGGGAGCCTATTATGCCCCCTAAGATGTAAAACAAGTCTCCCTAGAGTGTGTATGTAAAGTTTCAGCTCAAAATACACCATGAATAATGTTTTATAACTCCTTGGAACTGCCCCTTCTATGCTTTGATCCAAATTGTTGCATTTTGGTGACGGTCGCTTTAAATTCAAAAGACATTGTGCTCCCGGCCCTATTTTAAAAATGCATATGCATTAGCATAGCAGCAGATTCAAAAAGCTGCTTCTTACTCAGGGCTGTCTGTGCTAATGAGGGAGAGATCATCACTAATGGGCAGGACTTTCTTCCTCTGATGACACGTGCAAAGGAAGTCAATCAAAGTGTTTCTGCAGACTCTTTTTATGATTTTATGATCATAAAATAAAATAAAATAATGAATTTCAACCATTTGAGGCTGGCTATATTTATACACTGTTGCCACACAACTGTGTTTAAGCACCTTAAAAATAATTTATACATATTAGGTCCCCTTTTAGTAATGACAATTTAAAAATGACCAAAAGCTTGCAGGAAATGAAAATTCATGCTTTTTTTAGTGTATTTTATTGATGTTACTATGATGAACTATTCATGAGTGCTGAGTAGATTCTTGCATGAAGTCAACATTTACCATGCTTATTTTGCCAGCACACATTATAGTCTTTTTTTTAAATGCTTCTGTTCTGGAATGGCAGTCCTTCTCTGTTGACATTAGTTTGAACAAGTGGGCAAAAGGTTCTTTGCCATGCCCCTACAACCGTTAGTTTGCTGCAAGTGAAAGATGGAGAGTGAAAGAGTGAAAGAGAGGAGGTGTGCAAAAATAAAACCCCGCCCCTACTCAATATTCTGTTTCAGTTCAAAATATGTATCATACTGTAATAAAACCAGACTTTAAATCTAGGGGTTTTGACTGCATAACTACAAGTTCATTCACTCATTTATTTTCCTTCAACTTTCCTTCCCTTATTTATCAGGGGTCGCCACAGTGGAATGAACCACCAGCTAATCAAGCATATGTTTTACGCAGAGCATGCCCTTCCAGTTGCAACCCAGTACTTGATAATACATATACACTCTTACATTCACACACACACTCATACATTATGAGTTTACCCATTTCACCTATACCGTCTTTGGACTTTGGGGGAAACTGGAGCACTTGGAGGAAACCCACAGGAACATGGGGAGAACATGCAAACTCCACACAGAAATGCCAACTGACCCAGCTGAACCATCAACCTTCTTGCTGTGAGGCGACAGAGCTAATCACTGAGCAACCATGCCGCCCCTAAATACAAGTTACATGATGGAAATTGTAGTCAGAGCTGTATTTTAGATAACTTTTTTATGTATTGTATTTGGATGTACTTTTGGGTTACTTGTGATCTCACACATTACAAAATAATTTACTTGATAATTTAAACGGCCATTTTATTTTGTGAATATTTAAAACTAAACAATTAAAACAATTTACAGTGAATGAATGAATGAAGAATAATGAATGTGTAAATCATTTGTTATCTGATAATTCAAAACAATGTAACTATAATTTACAAATAACTGATTATGAGCATTTTAAAATGTAATAAAGTCTGAGTACACCTACAGTTGCAATCAGAATTATTGAACCCCCTTTGACTTTTTTTCTTTTTTAAATATTTGCCAAATTATGTTTAACAGAACAAGGATATTTTCACAGTATGTCTGATAATATTTTTTTCTCCTGGAGAAAGTCTTATTTGTTTTATTTTGGCTAGAATAAAAGCAGTTTTTAATTTTTAAAACCCATTTTAAGGTCAAAATTATTAACCCCTTTAAGCTATGTATTTTTTCATAGTCTACAGAACAAACCATCATTATACAATAACTTGCCTAATTACCCTAACCTGTCTAGTTAATCTAATTAACCTAGTTAAGCCTGTAAATGTCACTTTAAGCTGTATAGAAGTGTCTTAAAAAATATCTAGTCAAATATTATTTACTGTCATCATGTCAAAGATAAAATAATCAGTTATTAGAGATGAGTTATTAAAACTATTATGTTTAGAAATGTGTTGAAAAAAATCTTCTCTCCGTTTAACAGAAATTGGGGAAAAAAATAAACAGGGGGGCTAATAAATCAGGGGGTTGAATAATTCTGATTGCAACTGTACATCTTGTGAAATATAAGTACAAAAACCCATTACATGTAATCAGCTACTGCAACTAACAAGTTGGCATAGATTTACACTGGCAGACATGCAGTGTTTACAGTAATTTAGTTCATGCCCTTCACTGGAACGCTGAGATAATGTTTGTTTTATGGGTCAATCTCACAGTATCAGTGGGTTAATAACTAATGTGGAAGCGGTTCTCTTTTGTCTCACCTGTGATTCGACCGCTGTGTTCTGTCAGTTCATGAATCTTAATCCATTCCTTTCCTTTCATTTGGTAAATGTGCACATCACTGCTGTTGGGACTAATGGCAATTTCTAATAAAAAAAGAATAACATCAGGATTTCAAAGTTTTCATACACATCATATAAACCTGATAAACTATTAAACTGAAATTTCTTCAAAACAAAAAGCATCTAAAACAGAGCTGCGGTTTGACATTAATCATCCATACGAATAAAGAAGTGCAGCTTTTCTCCTAAAGACAATCTGATCTTCCTCTGAGTAGATTTTAATGGATGAAAATGGAACTGCAGGCAGCAGCATTAGGAGCCTGAAGAGATGTAATTTATATTGAAATGTAGCTCAACTAGTTTGCTCTTACGAGTCCGGTCTTTGTTCCAGGCATGACAGGACAGAGGCTCCAGTCCAAAGCTATAGAGAGACATGTTTCGACAAGGAGATCCTGGAATGCACCACAGATGTTAGGAAGAGTATGCAATCATGAAAAGGAGCATGACTGAAAAAGGAAGACAGATTGCTGCAAGCTTGTTATACTCCACCCAAATCTACTTGATTGCAATGTTTCAATATGAAACAATTTCTAATCATCAAGCCTATTTTCTTTATTTTCATTACACTTTACAAACTTGTCAATCTTCTATATCAATTTGTTATTAAAAATGCCAGTTAAGTCACGATACATTGATGTCACTAAGTGATTGCAGGTTGGCATATTAAACAATCTGACAATGCAAAATTAACTATGCCCTCACCTTTAATTCTTCCTCTCTTTTGCTAGGTGGTGAAATGTCCTAAATCCTTGTGCTGGAGCTTTTGAAAGGCTACGTTCGTGGACTCTGGGCAGTCGACACGAATGAGGTTGAGCAGTGGCAAGGAGGGCTTCAGAGGCAGCAGGGAGGAGAAGATAAGAGTGGGTGTGTCTTTATGTTCTGATATTGACACCTGGCCTGTACAGTCTTGCCTTCATCAAATAAATGGAAAATCATTTGTTTTATAGATACTGGGTTATATGTTGAAAGCCTAAATGAAAATGTGTTTTGCCCTTTAAAAAACGTGTCCCCATTTACTCACGTTGTTGTAAGGTGGTGATCTTGTGAGAAGAAAGTTAGAATCTATGAAGAGATGAAACCAAAAATCAAAAGCTCACTCTGGAGGACAGAAGAAATTTTCACTCATGGAAGAATTAAGTTAAACGTAAAGCGCACTTATGATTAAAAAAATCATCTTTTGGGAGCTGTTTGGACAGGACTGTGTGTAAGTAAAGTGTGTCCACAGTCATATTGGAGTAATAGAAATACAGTAGGTCTCTTTTTTTTTAATTTCCTGACGTTAAAATAGGATCCAAATCCCTCCCATTTTGAGACCCATCGCAACGTAACGTAGGAGTGTGGTTTCCCCACCCACTGATTTGATTGACAGCCGTGTACTAACATGTCACCATAGTAACGCGTATAAACATATCAACAAGACAGGACATGTGCAAAGCAACTGGGATATAAAGATCTGTTGAGTGCTCTGTGATCATCAATCATCATCAAATGAGCTTCACAAGTTTAAAATGTTTTTAAAACAGTGCATGTTTGTAATGAATTACAGCGATTTTACCGTCTTTACTTCATCACGTGTGTGTGTGTGTGTCCATGAACTTTGTAACAACATGTGTGACTCATTGTCGCAGAAATGCTTAAATTAACTCTACAACAAATACATTAAATAATAATCATTGGTAAAGTTCTTACTGAAGTATTTCTTACAAACATTACGTGAGATCTGCTTCCTTCATGTCTGTCACTGTGCTGTTTATCTGACGCAGGCATGTGGAAATGGTGGACAGGGAGAACCAGCATTAAAGGCACAGGCAACAAAAACAGCTACATTGTGTTCAGTGCAGACATTTCCAATATTCAGAAAGGTATATTAAATAATCTGATGGGTGTTTTGAGCTGAAACGTTACAGACACATTCTGGAGACACAAAAGACTTGAAAAATCTTGAAAAAGGGGTAAAATAGGTGCCTTTTAGTTGCGCAGTTCCAAAATATATATACACTTTATTAACCATTTACTCAATCTCGAGAGGGTACAAGCATTTATGAGCGTCTTTCTTCTGCTGAACACACACATACTATTATAGATGTTATATATACAAAATACAATTACTATATTACTAATACTTCTATAGAATTCAATGGGTATCAACTGTTTTATAATATTGTACATATTTTTATGCATGTAAATAAGTTTAGTAAACTTAACCTAGTGCAAACACTAAAACAGGAGCTTGATTCTGAGTAAATGTTCAGGAAATTAAAAGATTTTTCAAGATGTTAATTTAGTTGAAGGAAAAGACAACTTAAATCTAGATTATCGAGGGAGTTCTGTAATAACAGTCAATGAGAGATTAATTTTAGGAGGTCGTCTCTTCGCAATGTTGTGACCCTGCTTGAATGAGGACAATTTAGGCTTGGGTTTATGTACAGAGCCATTAACCTTTTCAGCTGTCACCAGATTCATTCTCAGTGCTAAACACGTGGGTAAGGAATACTGTTCATCTGTATTTGAATGTCACTCCCGGAGGAGTGTAAAATGTGATTTATACCCTTACATCATGTGCGGCTGAATGTTCTGAATTTTCTGGTTGATAACCTCGATCTCCTCTCTGAATACAAAAACAAGCCCTTGCCCTTTAAGGTAGTCATGGGCAACTAGCTTCTCAGATCGAGGCGCATTGACGTCAATCGTTGTTTGTGATTGGTCATAACCTTTTCCGGTGAGGCGTCCATCCATCCAAGGACTGTGAGAAAATCAGTGTAAACGGAGTAAAGCACGTCGACAAACTCCTCAAAGCGACTCAGGTATGGATATTTAAAGACAGCGGCTTTTACTGTAACGTTTCGTGATGTCGATACGCGAGCTGACAACCTCGTAGACACGTTAATGTAATGCCGTCGGCTTCCGTTGTTGTGATAATGTAGTTTGCAAGATGGCGTATTTTGCTGCTTGACAAAACTGGTTACAAAAACACACAGAGCTGGAAGAAGCTGCAGGATCACGCCGATCAACACTTTAACTCGGAATCAATGAAGTGTAGTTATATTGGCATATGTTTTCTGGACTAAAATGGTTGTTTTCGCATGACCGAATGGCGTAATATTGAGAAATGCCTGTGGGGATGCGAACTGCGAATTTTACGAGCTCAGGGGCCCCGACAGGGACCAGGAGCCACTGCATGCCTGTCGAAAATCAACAATTAGATGATAACTCAGTAAAATATCTCTTTTGTGTGACGTTATTACAGGTTAAAGCAGAAATTTTAGACTAGATGTGCAATGTAAGATTCATGTTAGTTTGTTTCAGTTTGACAACACGTTTGAAAGCTTTTGACATTTAGTTTTAACAGCAGCATCACTATCTGCTAGCATGGATTTATGATTGATTTGGTTATGACCTGGAAGTTTCAAGTGGGGTTTAATCCAGACGATTTCCACTGTCATGACAGACCTGGTCGTTTTGAAATATAAATTTTAAGACCAGAAAGATTCATGCATATTTATGCAGCAAGCATTGAGTGATTTACACATTTAGTTTTTCTTATTTTTTCACACATTTTTTAGTTATCTTTATTTGATGTTTAACTTTTCTGTGCAGGTAGCAATATCATTAGATGGGGAAAACAGTCAAAATTTCTTAGAAATATTTGTAGTACATATCCTTCACTCGTTTATTTTAGCACTTTACAGCTACACATGTACCAAAGTGCTGTACAGTCACTAGGCATGTTTATAAGTAATGTTTGCTAAGTTTATGACGGTATGATAGCCTTGGATTAAAACATCACAGTTTCAAAAACAAAAACTTTTTTCTGCTTTAAACACAAAATATTTTATTTTGAGAAACATTTTAAGTATTTTGGAGCAGTAAACGTGTCAGGCTAAATAGTTCAAATAAATCATAGACTTATGGTGTTTTCATTGGTTTCAAAAACAAATTTCTTTACAATTTAAAATGCCATCATTGGATCTCTTTTCTGCCTGAGATACTGTTGTCCTAAAAAAACAAAACAAAAAAGTTAACAAAAAAATCTTACATGCCTTTAGGAATGGTATAGCAGAAAATTGTGAGTTTTAAAACCTAGACTTTTCCAAACCACAGTATACCTTGAAAACGGTTATCGTCCTATGCCTACAACATACAAATGCATAACACTTAACTCGATAAGGACTAATGCAAACTTTCAATGTATGTAACTGCTCTGATATCCCACAATAGCAGATCACTGGAAAAAAAAATTGAAGAGGGAACTTGACACTGAAAAACACGATTTAATAGTCCTCACAAAAACATTTGAGTTCAACCACTGACTATTAAAAGAAAAGTTAGTATAATTAGCAAATTGCTTTTAGCAAATCGTGAGTCAAGTTTTTTCTGCAGTAACATTACAGACATGTGAAAAATTACTGTACTGTGAAGAAAATAAAGAGATAATCTGTAGGACCAAAAGCATTGAGCTGAAAAGAGCTCTTGCCATAAATACCATTTTGAGAGTAACATTGTGTTAAAATACCAAGTGCATAAATGTTATTTTTTATGAGAGTTAAATATAAAGTGCAACAGAATAAATGCCTCTCATTCGAGTTTTAATACAGATATAAAAGTAAACAGCTTATTATTTGAAATTGAGTTTCCGTTTTCTTAAAAGAATTTTTAAGACATTAAACTGGTAATACCATCCATATTTTTCTAAAACCAGTAGGAACGTTCAGGAAGAGGTGGAAAAATGCTACTAAATGTTTGATCAAATTGCAGAAAGGGTTATATGAGGGTAGGAGAATAGGATTCCCTTATGTATATGATATGATTATCAAAGTAAAGACATGATAATGCCAAAAACATAAACAAAAATGCATGTAGTGTAAGTGTTTTAAAAGATGCTTCTAAAATACATATTTATTCCTGTATGCTTGATATAAGACACAATATTTATATATGGACAAAAGGGGATGTGGGATTAGGAAAGTTCCCCGAGCTATGACTTGGGTTGGAGTGCTGCCAATGAAGCTGCTGACTTCAGATGCCTGATTTTATTAGTGTCTTAAACTGTTTTATTTGAAAGCCTCAACAGTACAAAAAATATATATTATATTATATTATATTAAGTATTTTTGTATTAAAATTATTTATGCAATTAAAACACACCATTTTTACTTTATTAAAGCACATTATTAATATTGTGGTGGACAGTTCATATGTGCCAGTCCAAAGAAAAATATCATTGTTTTTATGGTCTTAAGTCAAAATCTGAAAATAGTCTTTCACTCAAGAACAATGTTCTGTGTAAAGTTAGTTTGATGGCTTGGCAAGAACATCCTTTAACCACTTCCTTCCAGCTGTTAGTCAAGATGTTGAGAAGGTGCACATAAATGGAGCCCTAAACCTTTAATGAATAATTAGCTTTACTCAGAAACTGTTAAATTACGTGAAATTATTAAATTATATATTATAATTTACAGTGAAATAAAAACTCATTGCATCAAAAGCATTTATTTCCTTTCATCCATTCAAAGAGCATGTGTGACTGAACTGCAAATACACTGAAAAGGCCTTTGTAAAAGTCCCCAAAAATGAAAATTCTCAATTTAATTACTTGCCAATGTTGTTCCAAACTCATAATTCTTGTCATCCCCAGGACATGTTTGACAAGATGTTTGTTCAGAAGTTTTTTGTCCTTCTACTGACAGGCTATGCAACAACCAATTTCAAGTGCCAAATTTTTTATATCAATTTTTTTAATAAGGTTTACATGGACTATATTCATATTCTAAAGAAAAAAACACAAAAAATACCTTTATTCAGTTTTTTCATGTCTACAGCTGACACATGAGGAATGCGTTGTTGACATGAGCACAGATATTCTAACAATACAGTGCATCCAGTTAATGCCGTTTACTGTGAAAAGATAATCCTGTATAAAACTTTGTTTGATATTGCTGTTCATTGTTAATTTCCTCAATGCCAAACCAAGAGAAACCTGTGCGAGTATGTGAAAGTGCATCACTGACACCATCAGATGAATGCTTTAATGTAACACATTCCCCAGTAAATGATTCTGAGGCTGCTGTTTATCACGATTTTACTTTGCTGTATGATACATCAATTTAATCCTTTTAAATTGTGGGAAAAACTAAGGTTGGACTATTGGAGTCACATGTTTCAATTATGTTTTTACAACATTTTTGGTTCTTGAAAGTGGTCGTTGTGTAAACTGTCAATGGAAGAACTGAAACCTCTCAGATTTTATTACAAATATCTTCCACTTGTGTTCTGAAGGAGAATGAAAGCGATAGTTCATGCAAACATGAACATTTATTCACTATTTACTTAGCCTCAAGTGGTCCCAAGAAAATAATAAACTTCCAAAACATTTACTTTAGTCAGATCTGTATTTGCTTCAGATTCCAGGGGTGTCATGAACTGATGTGAATTGCATGTGTCGGGTCAACAGGTCATCATGGCGTCCAGCAGTACGAGCAGTGAAGAAGAGAGGAGCTTGCGGGAGTGTGAGCGCTACGTGCAGAAGCACAACATCCAGCAGCTGCTGAAGGACTGCATTGTGCAGCTGTGCACCGCCAGGCCTGAAAGACCCATGGCTTACCTCAGAGACTACTTCGAGAAGCTTGAGATGGTCAGTCGTGTTCTTCAGAAGAAAACCGCATGGTTACACATTTTTCATACTCTTAAATCTCACTTTCACGAATGGTGTTTATGTCAATTAGGAGGAAGCTAAACAGATGGTGAGCCAACAGAAGTCCAGCTCTCGCTCAGATTCTCGTGAAGATGAGGTCTCTCCTCCCATGAACCCCGTGGTTAAAGGCAGACGGCGCCGTGGTGCCATCAGTGCAGAGGTCTACACCGAGGAGGATGCTACTTCTTATGTCAGAAAGGTAAATAACTTCTTACTCGCTTTTCTCAAAGAAACTATTGTTTTTGTACGTCATTCTTTCAGTATTTCATACTAATAAATAATGACTCAAATTAGGGCTGCAAAATATATCATTTCAGCATCGGTGTTGAAATGTGAAGGTTTGCAATAGTCCCATTGCAAGGTGCAATGTTGATTTTTATATGTTGTAATTATTATTGAGCAGGAGCCACAGTTCAGAACACATCAGATTTGTGGATTCACTAAAAAGATAATAGAGTGAAAGTTTATCATCTGCCTGTATTTTTAATGCCTGTGGCTTTTGACTCTGTATTTATTTATGCTTTTAATCCTAACCCTAACTATGACTTACTACATACATTTAATTTAAGATATTTTTTGCATGATCAATATAAATTAACGAATTAATTCCTAATAGAGCTATCGAATTTATCTGGTGAATCTTTTCTTGCAATATATATCGCTGGAAAATAAAATATCGCAATGCCATATTTTTCCAATCTCATGCAGCTCTAGCTTTAATATTTCAGAACATTTATTTCAGTACAGTTGCTTTTTATGTTGAAAGCATTTGTTTGGTGTTTATTTTCAGGTCATTCCTAAAGACTATAAAACTATGGCGGCCCTTGCTAAAGCTATTGAAAAGAATGTTCTGTTTGCTCATCTTGACGATAATGAAAGAAGGTAAAACATTTTTTGGTTTTGAATATTTAGTTTAATTATAGAGTAAAACTATTGGTGGAGTTTATTTATTAAACACAATGTATTTTTGCTCTTTGCAGTGACATATTTGACGCCATGTTCTCAGTCACCTACATTGCAGGGGAGACTGTCATTCAACAAGGTGAGACTTTTGTGGAAACAATGAGGTTGAAAAAAAAACATGTAAAGTAGTTAAACTAATGTATTTTGCTTCTCATTTCAGGGGATGAAGGAGATAATTTTTACGTTATTGATCAAGGTGAAATGGATGTAAGTGCAAATGATAATTGCAATATAGTTCTTCAAATAAATGGTCTATTTACTGAAATAGTTCATTTTCTTCTAAAAGAATAGTTATTTTTTTTTCGAAAGCTTCTGAGTGTAGGTTTAGTCATTTCATTTTTTAAGGTGATAAATGGAATTTGTGGTTTAAAAGGATCATTGACTATAAAATAAAATAACTGAACATGAACAAAGCCTGAGAAAAATCCTTTTTTTAGAAAAAAAAAATGTAGTATGACAGTATAATGGCGCCCCCAAACTATTCCCCCATCCCCACTCTAAATATTTAATTACAGATTTTTGTAAGGGTTTTTATGCTTCAAATATGATGTGAGCGCATCTCCAATTCTATTATCTAATAATGCATAAATGTTTTAACAGGATCTGTTGTTGTTGTTGTCTCGAATAGGTGTATGTGAACAATGAGTGGGTGACCAGTATTGGAGAAGGTGGCAGTTTTGGTGAACTGGCTTTAATCTACGGCACTCCCAGAGCAGCGACTGTCAGAGCAAAGACCAATGTCAAACTGTGGGGGATTGACAGAGACAGCTACAGGAGAATACTCATGGTTGGTACACCATTTGTGCACATAATTTCAGAATTTTGCATGGTATAGTTACACAAACTATATTTGTGTTTTCATTAATTATTATTGATTCATAATTTTATATTTTAAGGCGTTTTGTCATTTTGGAATATCTTGTATTATTTTTTAAATGTTCACCTTGTCCACTATTGCTTAATCTTGATTTCACTCTGTGTTTAGGGAAGTACTTTGAGAAAGAGAAAAATGTATGAGGAATTCCTTAGCAAGGTGTCCATTTTGGGTGAGTTTTTAATATTTTTAAGTCTGTAATTCCTGTATATAAATTCTGTAAATGATGTATGACTGACTGTACAGGAAAACAGCAGATGCTTTGTCATGTAATGCCATTACAAACACATGTATGATATTATGAAGTGAAGTGCACATTGATAACATGCTAACCTTTTGTGAACAGAGTCTCTGGATAAATGGGAACGATTGACAGTCGCTGATGCACTTGAGACAGTCCAGTTTGAAGACGGCCAGAAGATTGTGGTGCAGGGTCAACCAGGAGATGAGTTCTTCATAATTCTTGAGGTAGACTTTCTTGTTTAGTTCACTAATTTTAGTTTAACTCTGTTTTTTTATTGAAGTATATTAATCAGAGAGCCACAGCATCAGATACATAGAATCATTGGACATCACCTGCTCCCATGTAGCGGCAGATCACAATTTGCTCACATTTTCTTTCTCTCTGAATAAAGTAATACAATTACATATTCTTGCATTAAGGAAAATAATATAAAAAAACACAAAACAAAATAATAATAATAAGATAGAAAAAAATAACATTATATATAATAGTAACACATATTAGCCCAAACAACAATACAGAAAATATATACAAATATGCAAAGGGTACAGCAGTAGAAAATAAATTTATATAAATAAATAAATAAAAATACACTCTCCATTCATAACTAAGTCAGGGGCAGGGTGAATAGGTCAGCTATATATTTGCATACATAAACACATACATACATTTATTTATTTATTATTTTTATTTTTAAAGTGTAAGAGGAAGAGTTGCCAAATAGTGTCAACGTTTTCAGTATTATCGCAAACTGTATATCTAATCTTTTCTTTTTGCATAGACTGCATCAGATCATGCATCCAATGTACGTAACTGGGTGGGGAAGGATTTTTCCAGTTCAGTGTTATAAGCCTTTTAGCTATTATTAAACAAAAGGCGAGTGCATTTAATTGTGTAGATGATAAGGAAACATTTGTAGGGTTAAGTCCAAATAATGCTACTAGGGGGCAAGGCTCAATATCTAAAAGAAAGCATTCAGAAATTTAGTTCACTAATTTGTAAGCATTTCCTGCGTGTGTCTCCAACACAAGCCAGTTACTTAAGCCATATGGTTTTATATACTTTGACAATCTAAATATTTATGCATAGTTTGAAACACTAGTAAGTAATTAAGAAATAGTTGTAGAAAGTGTCTCCAAGAGATGTCAACAGAGATATTGATTTAGACTTGTGTCCTCAGGGCTCAGCAGCAGTTCTGCAACGGCGGTCGGAGAATGAAGAATTTGTGGAGGTTGGAAGACTCGCACCATCTGACTACTTTGGTATGTGTGCTTCTTTTTCTGAAAAATCATTTTGCCACATTGCTAAACGTATCTCAGTGATGCCGTAGTTAATGCATTGACAAATGTGTCCGTTGGTGCCCCTCAAAGGGGTCCTGCTATTCTTTGTCAATTTTTAGCCTCCTGTAGTGTGTAATGTTGATCATGAAAAGGTCTGAAAGTGCACACTTAAAAGGGTTTTTTGGGGATTTGGGATTAGTTTCTGATTATCCTCAGAAATTTTGATGTAGTCCTAAGTCCATCATTTCTCTGTGACTCTTTTCTGATTTGCTTCTGTATGTTTCCACAGGAGAGATTGCTCTGCTCATGAACCGCCCTCGTGCTGCCACTGTGGTTGCTCGCGGCCCGCTGAAATGTGTAAAACTCGACCGTCCCCGGTTCGAGCGCGTACTTGGCCCCTGCTCAGATATCCTGAAGAGAAACATACAGCAGTACAACAGCTTCGTGTCTCTGTCGGTCTGAGGCGCGCCAGGCTCTTTCCTCCTCTATTGCAGGGTCCACCAATGCAAATCTGCTTTATTTTCGTACTTTTTTTTATGCATTTTTCCAACACCCAGGTGCCCATTTACTTCAGTGTTCTCTCTCTGTCTGTTTTTGATTCGTGCCGTACCCTGTCGCATTCGTATCCATCATAGACTCACCATAAGGCCGATTGTTAGTTTTGCCTGAGAAACGAGCCAATCATTGTGCCACAGATGCCTGTCACGTGAACAGATGTTGAAATAACAAGGTCTATCGGGATGTTTTTTTGTTCCACTTGCCTCCAAATTGCTTCACGTTTCTGCATAACAGTGTTGGAAGGAAAATAGTGGCAGGATGTAGTGTATCTACTCAGTATATGATGATGTATCTTAATTGAATCATCGCGTTTCACATTCAGTTTTCTCTCATTTATTTCCAGCGTTTGAATATAGGGAAGCCAAAGGCATAAATCCTTGTGTGTTATGTTGTTTTTTTGGGGGTACTGAAGTTAAAACGTCATCGTGTTTATCATGGTGATCAGCTTTGCT
>CAIGQZ010032903.1:2132670-2146907 GCA_903798205.1 Danio tinwini | reverse complement strand
TTTCTCATTCACAGGAGCTGAAGTCTACAGCCAGCCAGTCTGAATGCTGCAACTGATTAAACCGTGGGGTCATTTTTGTGCTGTTGTATTGCAATAATGCAAAAATGAGTGTGTGGATATTTATACGTAATATATATTATATGATATATTACGATATATTACGATATATTATAACATACATTCTTGAATCATTCTTGTGTCTTGACTCTCTACATTCTGGTTTTAAATTAGTGACAGCAAATGCTGATCCAACTTGATTTCAATTTATTTTCCCTAATACTGAGCTAATTAGTTCAATCTAAGAGGTTTTTTAAATATACAGTATTTTTTAAGAAATATAAGATTTTTAAGGGACTCAGCTTTTTAAAAAAAAAAAAAGCTTAAACTAAATTTTTCTTTTATATTTTAGGTATAAATGTATTTGTTTTAATGTAAATGGTTACTCAAAGCAGGTGTTTCATAAACCATGCTGTTACAAAACTACGGTCCTAGAAATGCAGTTTCACTATATCATCTAATCAGGTAGGTGGCGCTGGAAAGGCAGTCCTGAAACTGAAGTTTCCGCTAATTCATCCAATTCGACAGGTGGCGCTGTTACAAAACTATGGTCCTAGAAATGCAGTTTCACTATATCATCCAATCCGGTAGGTGGCGCTGCCGCAAAAAAACTAGGGTCCTATAAATGCGATCCTGAACGTGCAGTTACTCTAGTTGTGCAGGATCATACTATTGCTCCTTCTAGCAGCAACCTATCTTTCCCATGTGGTCCCATTTAGGTACTGACAGGGCACAGCTCTGCTTATCTTTAGTGGGCGACCATGTGAGAGTTGCAGAGAGCTAGCTGCTGGCTAGGTTAGTTGTATATTATTTGCTGGTTTACCTGTATATTCGTCTAAAAACCACTTTGTATACCTACTACACAGCAAATGCTGGCCCTTTGACAAATTGCTCTGTACCTATTAAGTAGCTTACTAGCCTATATGTTAAAGGCGTTTGTGTAAATGACAAAAAGTCCTAACTATTTGTAATCGTGAATTAATGTCATTTTTATACTGATATATCTGGGTAGTTCTGCCTCACCCCTCCACACCCAACACAACAACTGTTAACCAAATGGCACAGGAATGACAGTTGTTCGCTAAACTGACCTTGTGACTGTTCTGCAAATCTCAATTACGTCCACTAGATTTACTGCTTTAAATAAAAAAGTGTTCTTAAAAAGCCAAATATAACATTCAGTGTTTAATGTATACATTTTAAATAACGCGCATTTTCAAAAGCGCATAGTACGAAGTGACAGAGGAACCAGCAGACGGCGCCTCGCAAGACTTCCGGAAAAGCACGAAGCATCAGTTCGTGTTTTTTCGGAACTATCGTGAAATACCCCCTACTACCACTCACCGCTGGTGCTGCTGCAGCCGAACAGCATTTGTACCAGCCCACGGGCACCTCCACATTTCATTTCAGTCTATTCCTTCAGATTCCTCGCTCGTCGGAGACCACCCGTGAACTGCAAATGCAAGCCATCAAGTGTGTTGTTGTCGGCGACGGGTAAGATGATGAATAAAAGCATGCATTGCATGGGTTTGTACGGAGCTTTCTTTTGGATGAAAAGCAATTGTTGCGAGGGATTGTGGGCTGGATCGGCGAATAAGTGGGGTTTGCTTAACAGAATTGACCATTTCATAACTATTAAACATATTTAAATATTTCTGTTTCATTTTCCATACCATGGTCGTTTTAAATAACTGAAAAATGTGAATATTCTCTCTGATGGCTGGCTGTTTTATCAAATGCATTCTCCGGCGTTTATAATTAAAGTGTTCAGTGTTCAGTTTTTTCCCCCCCACTATTTCTTTAAAATAGTGTGACAATGTGATATGTGAAGCTTGCAAATATTAGCTCTCGTGCAGTGGAGAAATGAGATGCGCGCGTACGGCGGAATCGCTATGTAATGATGTCATGTTTTCACACCTTCATCAGCTCCAGTGGAAATGATCCACTCCCAGAAATCACACAGCGATCGCCAGAATCAACATAAGCATTAATATTTTCATAATTAATCCTCTCTCTTTTTTCAATCAGAGTGTAATCTAAATTATTTAATCATATACCAGGAATTAAGTGGTTTTAATTAATTTAAAATACATTACATTTCAAAATCAGTTCATTTGTATTGATTACATATGACGTAAGGCTGTTATATAGGCTACTATGTCTTCATAGTCATATGTCTTCATTATATCCAGTGATCTTCATTAGCCTAATAACTATTGATTCTGGAAATGTGGACCAAAAATATTTCAGGTTTATGTATTGGAAATGTTTGTGTTCATCAAGTAATTCTCGAAGCTGAAGTTAATATTTCAAAAATTTTGTAACACATTTGCATGTACATGGTTCTCTATAGGAACACAAACACTGTGCTGCATACGTGTTTTAATATTATTTTGTATCTTTTTGAAGCAATTACTACTTGATAACTATCAGACAAAAACCTTTGATTAATCACTATGCAGTTTTAACAACATATACACACTTTATTAGGTATACCTTACTAGTAAGGTGTTGGACCCCCTTTTGCCTTCAGAACTGCTTTAATCCTTCATGGCATAGATTCAACAAGGTACTGGACATATTCCTCAGAGATTTTGTTCCATATTGACATGATAGCATCACTCAGTTGCTGCAGATTTGTGGGTTGCACTTCCATGATGTGGATCTCCCGTTCCACCAAATCCCAAAGGTGCTCTATTGGATTGAGGTCTGGTAATTGTGGAGGCCATTTGAGTACAGTGAACTCATTGTCATATTCAAGAAACCAGTCTGAGATGATTAGTGCTTTATGACATTAAATTATACTGCTGGAAGTAGCCATCAGATAGGTACACTGTTGTCATGGGATGGCAACAGTACTCAGGTAGGCTATGGCGTTGACACGATGCTCGGTTGGTACTAATGGGCCCAAAGTGTGCTAAGAAAATATCCCCCACAACATTACACCACCACCACCAGCCTGAACCGTTGATATAAGGCAGGATGGATCTATGCTTTCATGTTGTTGATGCCAAATGTTGCAGCAGAAATCGAGACTCATCAGACCAACGTTTTTCCAATCGTCTATTGTCCAATTTTGGTGAGCCTGTGTAAGTTGTAGCCTTAGTTTTCTGTTCTTAGCTAACAGGAGTGGCACCTGGTGTGGTCTTCTGCTGCTGTAGCTCATCCGCCTCAAGGTTGGATGTGTTGTGAGTTCAGAGATGCTCTTCTGCATACCTCGGTTGTAACGAGTGATTATTTGAGTTACTGTTGCCTTTCTATCAGCTCAAACCAGTCTGGCCATTCTTCTCTGACCTCTGGCATCAACAGGGCATTTTCTGTGGAGAATTAACATTAGCTATATTTCACTGACTTTTTCATCTTGTAGCCATTTAATTGTAACCCCTCTACCATCCTACACTCTCAGGCCTACTCAGGATTTTCATCCATCAAACATACTATTTTGGTCTTTTCCTTTAATATTTTTTATTGTACACCCCATTCATTATCACACATCCTCACTTGTCCTCTTCTTTTCCTAACTTTTTATCTCTCTTCCTTATTCACATTCACCCTGCTACTTCATTTCCTTTTAATGCTCTTTACTCCACTTTAAATAAAACGTGTGTTTTTTTGATGACAAGAAGCTGTCAGCCTGTACTCATGGCTCCTCTGGTGGGACAGTATTTTGGAGAGAGGTCAATGTGATGCCTGGATGCTATACTAAAGCCTTTCTGCCTGCTTTATTCTTTCATTAATGTGCCGTGAAGGCGAGACACTACAACTTTCAATTTTAGATATTGTGAATGTGCCTTTTCAATGTAAAGAAAACATCCAAAGTACACTTTTAAATGTGTGTCACACTTAAAAGAAATTGTGTCTTAAGATCTCAATAGCCTATTTGTGAACCAGAAGTTGCTGAGACTTTTATTTCAGTATGTTCATGTACTCCCATATAAAACGTAATATTGAGTAGGGGGCGGGGCTTTTTTGCACATCATTCCCTTGTAGCAAACTAATGGTGAGCGGTGTGGTTAAGAAAATTGGCTGAACTGACGTCAACAGAAAAATCGTGAATATAAATGGTCAGATTTTGATTGATGGTTACACTGTAAAAAATGTCTGTAATTTCAATGGTTAAAAAAACTGTAAAAATGCTACAATAAAAATCTGTAACCAGTTTAACAGTAAGTTTCTTTACTATATACAATGAATAATCATAAAAACTCACTTTCCCAGAACTCCCTGCATGGCACTTCACTTTTTATGCATTTTGTTGACATTATTATGGTTGTTTTTATTTTTTATCTTGAGTTATGCATATTAGAGTTTTATGCTTTGTCTGATGTTGATAAATAATGCTTTTCTGTCATTCACCAGCGTATTAAAGTACTAACATCTACACAACTTTCCCAACCATTGTGTTTTGTCTGTGTAACAAAGTTAAGTTGTAGATGTAAGTACTCCAAAACATTTATAAATGACAAAATACAGTAATTTACCCTAAATTTAGAAATTAATTTAATGTTCCTACTAGGGCTGTGCTAATAAACAATACCATATTTAATTGCAATATAATTTATGTCAATACTGATGATAGGTTCTGGACATTTTTACTCAGTATTGATCTTAAGAACTAACACAGCAGAACTTTGCAACCACAGGATTCTATAATTGTGTTCATATTAGAGATTCACAGAATGTTTGGTTGGCGAAAATTATCAGACAAAAATAGGTCATGCTGCACCACCCGGTATTGTTTAGCATGCTTGTCTCACTTTTTTCCGCCAGCAGTATCCACCTTCAGTCATGATTGGGGATACTCTTGTAAAAGTGGAAGCATTAACAACTTATAATGAAATATATATCGTTATCGTTTAATATAGAAAATAATTATATAGATTGCATTTTTGACATATTGCCCAGCCCTAGTTCCTACCATATTGGTAATGGTTTTATTCCGACAACCACAGATTTGTTTTACAGTGTACCAAAACAAACCTTTTTTTTAGTGGATTAACTAGCACACATTAATTGTTAACCTAAAGAATGACATTGTGCGCTAGCCATAAATTTCCATTCAGCAGTAATTACAGCCACCAGACTTTACAGTTTTACTTACAGTTTTACTAATATCTATATTCTAAAAGCTTTTTATGAGGATTTTTTCATTGATAAATTGCCTGATTATATATACAGCATTTAATTCTGCAAAGAAATGTGAAAAAAATAAGGTTGTTTGCAATATGTTCTGAATTATAGAGTAAGAAAAAACACAAAATTCCTTCTGTAAAAACCTTTCTTTGACTCCTTTGACTTGTCCAACAACAAAAACTTGTGTTTTGAAAACTTGAATGTATTCAAATTAATGCAAATTTAATGATATAATGCCTC
The DNA here is from genome assembly GCA_903798205.1 of Danio tinwini. Taxonomy (NCBI): domain Eukaryota; kingdom Metazoa; phylum Chordata; class Actinopteri; order Cypriniformes; family Danionidae; genus Danio; species Danio tinwini. Next base: position 2,141,477 of record CAIGQZ010032903.1, on the reverse strand, counting down.
ATTTGCATATCCAAACATAACATTTTGAAGAAACTTAATACAAAAAAGTTTTTTGAGTATTGACCTGCAGTGTTTTGCCTGAATGATCTAAAGCTCTTAGTAGTTCAGTCACACTCACACCTTATCGTCTTCTGTGTTTCAGTGCCGTGGGTAAGACGTGCCTGCTCATCAGCTACACCACTAATGCCTTCCCAGGAGAGTATATACCCACAGTGTGAGTTCAGTGTGTTTAGTTTTGAACTTCTGTGTCAGTTCTGCTCTTTTGTGTCAGCTGTTTATGGCCCCATTTGTGACCCTCAGGTTCGACAACTACTCTGCCAATGTTATGGTGGATGGCAAACCTGTCAACTTGGGCCTTTGGGACACAGCAGGACAAGAGGACTATGATCGCCTTAGACCACTTTCATACCCTCAAACGGTAATGAAACATCTATGTTATTGGTCTTGTTTAGCAAGAAATAGAGATGTTTTTAAGCAGTTGGTGATAACAATGCTGTCTTTTTTTTGTTGCCAAAAAAATTTTTTTTAGTCAAGTAGTTTTATTTCAAGACTGCATTCATAAGTAGACCTTTTATTATTATAAAAAAAAGTATATTTCTGCTGTGTATTTTTTTTTAGTTGTGTAGATTATGATCAGTAATTGCAATTGAACTGTATTTTGTGCATGTAGCCATTGGCCTATACTGTAATGTGTTTGTTTGAATTCATACAGTGGTTTTGAAAAATGTATGTATTCCTTCACTTGTCCTCTGTTCGTCAATATGAAAACGTCCGTCGCTATTCAAATGATTGTGGTTAAAATTATTTTTAAATACTTTTAATCAACAATGATGCATTAAACTGATCAAATGATCAAAATTTTAGCTTTCTTTTTGTCTAAGAATTGTGAATAAAAATATAATAATATAAAATTTGAGCTTCATTAGAGTCTTCACTGGAATAAGTTCTATTTTCAAATATATGCAAATAGGAAAAAAGTCCTACCAACCGCAACCATACCCTATATAGGGTATATCCACGTACATGTACAAGTGATGTACATTTGAAGAAAAAATGATTAATTATTCTCCTGTAAAACTTTTATTCTTATTCCAATATTCCCCAAGTGATGTTTAACAGAACAAGGAAATCTTTCATAGTATTTCCTCTTGTATTTTTTCTGGAGAACATCTTATTGCTTTTAGTTTGGCTGGAATGAAAATTATTATAAAAAAAAGTAAAAACTGCTATGGTCAATATTATTAGCCCCCTTAAGATTTTTTAGTTCGCTACAGAACAAACTACTGTTGTTCAATGACTTGTCTAATTAACCTACAGTAACTTGCCTAGTTAACTTAATTAATCTAGTTAAGCCTTTTAATTTGACGTTAAGTTGAATACTAGCAAAATAACTAATTAAATTTCAAGCACCGTCATGTGAGAAAAGATTTTAGTTATTACAAATGAGCAATTCAAACGTTTATGTTTAAAAATGTTAAAGATATTCTCTCTGTGAAACAGCACTTAGGAAAAATTTGATTTCAAATTTCACAGGAGGCCTTTTGTTTTCTTTTACTGTTCATATATAATTTCAGAGGTCTATACCTCAGTTTTTCAATGTCCTCTGCTTTATATACTGCAATGTAATCTAAAATGAATAATTGATGGCATTGATTTTTTACAAAGAGTCTCCTTTTGCTTTCTACAGGATGTGTTTTTAATTTGCTTCTCACTGGTGAGCCCAGCATCCTTTGAGAACGTCAGGGCAAAGGTTTGTATCCATCAAGAATAACATTACAATATATCCTGTACATTTGGATCGCTTAAATAGGTGGCCTTGTTTTAATACATTTCATCTTTTCATAGTGGTACCCTGAGGTTCGCCATCACTGCCCAAACACCCCCATCATACTTGTGGGCACCAAACTCGACCTGCGAGATGACAAAGACACTATTGAACGTCTACGGGATAAGAAACTAGCTCCTATCACTTACCCACAAGGTCTTGCTATGGCTAGAGAAATCGGTAAGAATGGTTTGTGCAGTGGTGGGAAAAGCTTTTGCCCCCCTACTGATTTCTTTTTTTTTTTTACATGTTTGTCAGACTTTAATGTTTCAGATCATCAAACTAATTTAAATATTAGTCAAAGATAACAATAGTAAACACATCATATTCCTTCGGCTTAGTCCTTGTAACAAAAAACCTTGTAACATAAAGGTTTTTTACTATTAAGGGAAAACATATTCCAAAACTACATAGCCCTGTTTAAAAAAGTAGACAATTATTTGAAGCTTAATCATAACTTTGCATGAATTATCCAATTTGTGTTGATTTCCTTGCTTTCTCCTTTTTACAGAAAGGTGCGCTTACAGTGCATTCAGAAAGTATTCATAGCGCTTCACTTTTTCCACATGTTTTTATGTTACAGCCTTATTCCAAAATGAATTGAATGCATTTATTTCCTTCAAATTCTACACACAATAGCCCATTATGACAATGTGAAAAAAGATTTTTTGAAATTGTTGCAAATTTATAAAAAATAAAAAATCTGAAAAATCACATGCACATAAGTATTCACAGCCTTCGCTCAATACTTTGTTGATGCACCTTTGGCAGCAATTGACCCTTCGCTAAGCCTTGCCCTCCTTAGTAACTGTTGTTATGCCTGTCAAGCTTTCGTGCCTGGCACTTCTATTACAATTTATTAAAGTCTTTTTTTTGCCTGATCGATTAATTGTTGTGCAATGAAATATAGCATTACTAACCGATGAGGAAACACGCATGGACAGTGCTTCTACATAATTCATTTATAGAAAGAACAGCCAGAAAGAGTAAATTGATGGATTTGTGCCCAATATTAGCATCATTGACCCATAACAATGTACAGTACCTATAACTGTCAGCATGTTTGTGTGCTGTTTATACAGTTTCTATTCTAATTTGCAGTTAAGTGGAAAAATAAATGAATTGAAATGCAAATCAAAGTATAAGTAGCAGAAGTGAACAAATAAGATTTTCCCTACCAGCAAATAATAATCCAACACCAAATTTTAAAGCAGACACTCACCCGCTATAATGTTGTGACCAATAGCTAGGGCCAGACTCTAAAAGACAGATGAAAACGTTGGTCAATTGTTGCACTGACATGGACATGAGGGATATAAATTACTGAAAAACAGCTGCGGGTGAAGTACATTAATTGACCGCAAGTGCTTGGTTTGTGATCACATCTCTGTTTTGTTCTGTTGATATGTAATTTCAAATATTCGTATCTTAAAACAGAAGGAAATATGAGTGGATTGTGCTCGCTCTTACAGCTATTGAGAGGGCTTAAATGGAGCAGTGCTCATGATATCAAGTAGAAAAAAAGAAAAAGACAGCTGTGAAACGTAACCTGCTTTGTATTTTTGTAGGAAACATAGTTTCTAGCTATTGCCGTCTATCACTGAATGTGTCAGGAATTTTTAAAACAAAACCAACTTAATCCCACTCTTTTAGCGCCCCTCACACAGCTTGATCCACGCTGGCATTTTTAGGCATTTTTTGGCATTTTTAGAGTTTTAGGTTTTAGAAAGAGAAAAAATTCCACCACCCCATCCAAACTTTTAGGATACCCGGTGTCAGACTTGCACAATGCATATGCTCAACGCTTTGGCTTGATTCCCTTGCTCGAAAGCTTGACAGACCTTCTGCTTGAGCTACTGTTCCTAAGCCACATTTGGTGTGTGGCGGTTTTCGGGTGTGGCTTAGTGAAGGGTCAATTACAGCCTCAAGTCTTTTTAAATATGATGCCACAAGCTGTCTTTGGGAATTTTTGCCCATTCCTCTTTGCAGTACCTCTCAAGCTCTATCAAGTTGGATGGAAAGCGACAGTGTACAGCCATTTTCAGATCTCTCCAGAGATGTTCAATTGGATTTAGGTCTGGGCTCTGGCTGGGCCACTCAAATACATTCACAGAGTTGTTGTGAAGCCACTCCATTGATATTTTGGCGGTGCGCTTTGGGTCATTGTCCTGCTGGAAGATGAACCGTCACTTCAGTCTGAGGTCAAGAGTACTCTGAAGCAGGTTTTCATTCAGGATGTCTTTGTACATTGCTGCATTCATCTTTTCCTCTATCCTGACGAGTCTTCCAGTTCCTGCTGCTGAAAAACATCCCCACAGCTTTATGCTGCCACCACCATGCTTCACTGTAGGGATGGTATTAGCCTGGTGATGAATGGTGCCTGGTTTTCTCCAAACATAATGCCTGGCATTCACTCCAACGAGTACAATTTTAGTCTCTAAAGACCAGAGAATTTAGTTTCTTGTGGTCTGAGAGTCCTTCAGATGCCTTTTGGAAAATTCCAGGTGGGGAGTGGCTTCCGTCTGGCTACTCTACCATACAGGCCTGATTGATGGATTGCTGCACAGATGGTTGTCCCTCTGTAAGGTTCTCCTCTCTCCACAGAAGAACGCTGGAGCTCAGACAGAGTGATCATTGGGTTATTGATCGCCTCCCTGACTAAGGCTCTTCTCCCCTGATCACTCAGCTTAGATGGCCGGCCAGCTCTAGGAAGAGTCCTGGTGGTTCCAAACATCTTCCACTTACGGATGTTGGAGGCCACTGTGCTCATTGGAACTTTCAGAGCAGCAAAAAAATTTCTGTAACCTTCCCCAACCTTGTGCCTCGAGACAATCCTGTCTCTGAGGTCTACAGACAATTCCTTTGTCTTCATGCTTGGCAGTTCTTGACATGCACCGTCAACCCTGAGACCTTATATAGACAGGTCTATGCCTTTTCAAATCATGTCCAATCAACTGAATTTATCACAGGTGTCCAGTTAAGCTGCTGAAACATCTCAAGAATGATCAGTGGAAACAGAATGTACCTGAGCTCAATTTAGAGCTCCACGGCAAAGGCTGTGAATACTGATGTACATGTAATTTTACATTATTATTTTTTTTATAAATTTGCAACAATTTAAAAAAATCTTGTTTCACATTATCATTATATGATATTGTGTGTATAATTTAAAGGAAATAAATTAATTTAATGAATTTTGGAATAAGGCTGTAACATAAAAAAATGTGGCAAAAGTTAAGCGCTATGAATAGTTTCTGGATGCACTGTATAAATAACTTTTAAAAAATATTTATCTTCTTCTTCTTCTTCTTCTTCTTCTTCTTCTTCTTCTTCTTCTTCTTCTTCTTCTTCTTCTTCTTCTTATTATTATTATTATTATTATTATTATTATTATGTTTTTTCTTTAAATGTTTCCACTGACCCCCAAAACCCAGTCATAGACAACCTAAGTGGTCAGAGAAGGTCTCTTAATTTATTTCATTGCAAGCTGGATACACTTTGGCTATAAAAAGCATTTGACACCAGAAAACTCATACATGCCATTGAAGTCAAAATTATTAGCCCTCCTGTGAATTTTGTTTCTGTTTTAAATATTTCCCAATATTTTTTTTCTGCTGGACAAAGTATTATTTGTTTTAGTTTGGCTAGAATAGAAGCAGTTTAATAAAAATTGTTAAAACCATTTTAAGGTCAATATCATTAGCCCCTTAAAGCAATATTTTTAAGAAGGTCTACAAAACAAACTATTGTTATACAATGACTTGCCTAATTACCTTACCCTGCCTAAATAACATAATTAACCTAGCTACATTATTTAAGGGCATTTCTTACGACATTGATACGATCAAACTTAACGAATTTCGTTTGGTATAATTTTTATCTTAATTTTAATGTATTTGTTGTGGGTCAGTTATCTACTTGATAAACAAGAATAACGAATAACATGAGGTGAGGTGAGGTGAAGTGCTTTAAAACCAGCCATGCTTCAGCGCCAAAGCACAAACTGGTTTGTTTAATAAAATAAAATCTAGCCTAAATTAAATAAATTATAGTGAAATATTCACAGTTTCAGAGAAACTTACATTAAACTTTTCATTTTTAATAACAAAATCATCCAATGTAGGTGAGTTTCAATTTAATTAGTTTAATGTAATAAGCAAGACAAGCTTTTACAATGTATTAGCAGCACTGAGCTCGTTTCCAGATTACCTCGGAAGAACGAACTCAGTCGGAAGGAAACTTGTTGTGAGAATAGAGATTTTTGTATATTTGTGCCAGTCTGTCAAATAAAATTGCTTAAAACACTTTAATATTTTAGAGAAAATAGTTAAAGCTTGCATAACCAATGATTGATCCTATCCACCTATAAGTAAATATGCAGCCTATTTTTTTTAACCTGACCCACGTATTAACGGCTGCATCTGTAAATATAACTGACATATGTTTTCCTATTGTCCAGTGTCATCCACGTGACAGAACTCGTCATGAAGTTCGGGAAAACACTAAACATGCTAGACTTTCTGTGATGGTGTTGTGAGGTGTCGCAGACATTGTGTCGGTTGTTGTGAACTATGCCACATTACACGAGAAGAAACGATTGAATCTTGTGTCACGATGCCCATTTGTCAATTACGACTCCCCACGACACCCTACACAAAGAAAATCATGACAAAATCATGTGATCTGACTGGGGCTTAAATTCCAGTTGAAGCTGAATACTAGTGTCTTGAAATATATCTAAAATATTATGTACTGTCATGATGGCAAAGATAAAACAAAATAAAAAAATTAGAAATTATTAAAATTATTATATTTAGAAAGGTGTTGAAAAAAATCTTCTCTCCATTAAACAGAAATTGGGAGGGAAATATATGGGGGTGGGGGGTTGTAATAAATCAGGAAAGCTAATAACTCTGACTTATACTGTATTATACAGTATAGCCACTTATAAAATAACACCTACATTTTTAATGGTGTTTCTCTCTCTTTTTGGATTCTCTGTCTTTGTAGGTGCTGTGAAGTATTTGGAGTGTTCAGCTCTCACGCAGCGGGGTTTAAAAACCGTCTTTGATGAGGCCATCCGTGCTGTTTTGTGCCCTCCTCCTGTGAAGAAGCGGGGCAAGAAGTGTACTGTGTTTTGAGGAACATCCCAGCCATTTCCTTCATCAATATGCCATGCAAACAGCAAGCTCTTACTGTTCTGTTCTGCTGTTTGAACCGATCAGTCAACTTTATGAGGTGTCAAACCACATTTTCCATCTTATGTCTGATACAACAGATCAACATTAACATAAAAATGCCAAATTTGCTTTATTTGCGTTTTTATTCAGATTTGCCTTAAGAGTGAAGGGAGTGACGTAAGGCCATGACATGTGTGTGTGTCAGGATGAGTTATGAGTTACTAAAAATCCAGCATAGCGAGTTCTCTGCCCTGTTCCAACAAAAGTTACATTTCTTCAGAGCTTATTGTGTGGAAATTGTTGCTGTATATATTTTACCTGCAGCAGGTACCTTTCCCTTTGGGGATGGTGAATGTGTCAGAAGATTGTGTAAATAATAGCTTTTGCAAGTTAAATGCGTGGCCATAATCGGTACTCTTACTTGAGGGATGACTGAAAAAACCTTTGACTTTTTAGTATTTTACTTTTTGCCTGTTCAACATTTCATACTGTACCTGCGTTTTACTGTGAATGTACTGTATGTCAATGACAGAAATATTACACTACTATGAAGTACTATGAAGTAGTATAAACTAAATATACTGTAATCACAATTGGACTGCATATACTGCAAGCTGCAAAAGAAAGTAATTTGGTGTAGATTGTATGTTACATTAAAAGCTTGTTTTGTCTTTATAATTTTAATTTGCTATATATTTTGATATGTTCGAAGGACAATAAAATGTGCCATTACTGATTTACGTGTAGGGCTAAAATAATGCCCAGTTGTTGTTGTTGTTGTTGTTTGTTTGTTTTTTTTGGGAAGTGTTCATATATTTCTTTGAGATGATTACATGATTAATATTTCAGTTTTAAAGAGATAAAAATGTGTCTGCTCTGATTGAGGATTTATGTTTTGAGGAGTTTTTGTGATTTATGGATGTAAGGACTGAAATTAATCTACTGGCAGATATAGAATCACTGTCCTGTTTCAGTTCTTGCCTAAAGATAAACCAGAATGAGTGAGACACTGTGAAGGTATGGTCGTGGTGGTATTTGATTCATGTCATGGGTAACTATGTGAAAAGCATGAATAAATCCAAAATCTACCTAAATGACAGCAAATTATAATCTAAACCACTTAAACTTGACCCGAATATAAACTTAGATGAAGATTTAAAAAAAAAAATAGGAACGAGGAGCATTTGTTTGGAACTATATGGACTATATCTTGAAATACTTGCAGCATATATTTCTGTATGATTTGTTTTTATATTGATATTAGTTCCATTATTCTTATGACAGCCCTTTATGCTCTATTTTTTTATTGCATGAAATGACTTTAACTTTCAAAGAGCAATAAAGGATTAATCTTAGTAACAACTTTTCATTGTTAGCTCATGGCAGCCTATATGATAGGTTGCTGTTGTGTCTATGTTGGTGTATAGTAGAGTCTTGTTTAGTATACTGTAAAATATGCATGTCTATGAGTGGTAATTTTTCATTACTTAATAACATAAAACTAAAGTTGTTTCTGATCATTGACTTATGCAAACTGCAATATTCTGCTAAGAATTTCAGTGAAAATATTCATGTTTATTTATGTATTCATTTAAGAGTAGTTTTACGTAAACAAACTAATTTAAATAATTAAAATCTTGATAATGAATATATATTTTTGGAATTTATGCTAAATCATTCAAAAATCTATGTAATAATGTCAGTCAAAGTGTATGAAAATGTTTGAATATGACACTATTATTTATTTTTGTCCTCTAATAACATTATATATATATATATATATATATATATATATATATATA
>CAIGQZ010032903.1:2103664-2132270 GCA_903798205.1 Danio tinwini | reverse complement strand
TATATATATATATATATAACTTTTATAAATCAACGCATGGGGGTTAATATTTCAAACCAACACATTTCACCTGCGATGTTTATTTTTATTTTTTTATTGCATATGAACAGATATTACTACAAGAGAAATACAATTCACACAATATGCCAACAGTATATATTATTACAAGTAAAAAAGAAACAGCCAGATAAATATATCTAAATTAAATGAAGACAAAACATATTATGATGGTATCGCTTACTTGTCAATTTTGAATTTACAGATAATATTAGGTCTTGAGAGCTTTTGTTGATTTACATTTATCTACCACATCGCAATACTGTTTGAATTCGTTAATGAAATTCAGGTCCGTAGCCAGCCTGGTGAAAAGGGTGGTTCTTTTTTTCTCAAAAACTGGACTTTTTTGCAGTTATTCACCTCATTTTCTATTTAATTATGAGGTTTAAATACTGAGTTTATAGTGACATTTTTAACACATTTTTTGCTGGATTAATTGTCATCATAACCACACAATTTGTTGTACCAAAAACATTTCATAAAGTTTTAGAATAAAAACAATTAGAAAAATTTTAAATACAAATTTATTACATAATTTATCATTAGAAAATATATATTTGCAGCTGAAAGGGCATTCGCTGCATAAAACATATGCTGGATAAGTTGGCAGTTCATTCTGCTGTGGCGACCCCAGATGAATAAAGTGACTAAGCCGAAAATAAAATAAATGAATGAATGAATAAATATGTTATGTATACTATTATATATAATATATAACTATATATAATATATAGTTTTTAATAATTAGGAATCTGTTAAAGTTTAAAATTAAAAATGTAACCTGCTGTCATTTAATAGGCAAATAACAAACTTGCCAGCACCTCAGTCACTTTCCTCAGTCAGAATTTGGCCGTTTTAATAATAACAAATTAAAACATGTATGTTGTATGTTTTCTTACACAGCTGGGTATTGGACTAGTGAAAAATTATTGTTTGCATTGACCAAAGCTGATTAGCTGGAGTCAAGCTGAAGCAATAACCAACACAGGATTCCCAAGCCTTCTTTAATGGGTTATTTTCACATGTATGATGGCATGGTATTGGCTCAGTTATATGGGACAAATTCTGGACCTTTGTCAGTGGGGGGTATGTCTTTTGAACCACCAGAACCCCTGGCTATGAGCCTCTCGACCACTTCATTTTGTGCATATGATACTTTTCCAATTATTACCATTAGTTGCATAGTTACATTTCTATATTGTAATCCTTAATATATATCATTAAATCATACCCACACAATTTAACAGCTGTATTAAGGTTCCTTGTGATAATATTCTCAATATCATTCCTTTGTATAATTGTAATGAATAAATAAATGAAAAATTGTTTCTTTTTCATTACAATAAATTTCACATGAATAGTCAATATTTAATTTGAAACATTCCAATACATGTTTCACTGGATAATTTCCTTTACATTATCCTTTACTTTTTTATTCCTTTCACCAAATATATCTGCCAAACGCGCGTGCAGTGACTCGCAAAGTGTCAAGGTAGTGACGTCTCCGCGCTGCCTGTCGTCGACCACGCGCACTCTGATGCCCCGGATGTGTTTGTGTGCTCTGTTTCTGCAGAGGAGGAGGAGATGCCACTACCCGTGCAGGTCTTTAACTTTCAGGTAAATTAGCGCCTTTTTAATTCTTCTCCGTCGCCCTCCGCAGCACGAGAGCGGGTAGAGGGAGCACACCGAGCCGAAGCGCCGGTGTTTACGGTGTTAAATGCTATTGTACGGCAGCCGTTGGCTCGTCTAGCGTGAGCTCGTAAGTCACAGCGGCCCTCCGGACGCGGCAGCACTTCTCAAGTTTAGCGGCGGGACGCGTTTATCCGCCCGCGGAGGCACTCCGCTGCACTTTCGACAATAATAACGACCCGCAGAGCTGTTTTGGTGCCCACCCGGAGGGCTCCTGTAGGTTTTCTCGCGGTTGTTTGTGAAAGACCCGGGTTGAAACTTTCTTTAGCCGGCTAAGTGTATTTAGCAAAGCTATCTCGTTAGCCAGCTGTCTGTTTTGTATCAGTTAGCCAGTGTGCTTATAATTCAGGTTGGGTCTCTAAACATACTGTAATACCTTTACGGAAAGCCATCATTTAGATGTTCCATACCTACATATAATGCTTAAAGTATTGTTTGTGTAGGCAGCACACTAGGTTTTGAGAAACAGCCTTCATGATTTGCTTGCAGAGATGATGAATACACAGGGCATTGAATATTTCAGATTTAAACATTTGTTTTTTTATGACAGAAATGTTTACGTGCAATTGAGCTTTTCAATTTGTATTATTTGAGATCTACATTTTAGAAACACTACACTCGTTTAGTTACTAGAATGCCATTTATGAAACTGTACGTTACATTATAATGAACCTAATCAGTTATTGCAGAGAAAGTCTGGTGTTAAGTGTAATATAATTTTAAATTTAGATATGGCCATTAGTGTAACCACTAGACATGCTGATATTGTACAATACAGTATATCATGATAATAAACGTGTAGGATTTTATTTTGAGCACTTCAAAATACTGGGTATAATGCTTTTACAAATAGTCAGATCGATGTACCACCACCACTACTACTACTACTTGTAGTGGTGTTAATTACAGCACCAAATGCTTGAACATTTGCTAGTAGACTATTTATATTCTAACATAAACTTTTTCAGATTTAGGGATATAGTTGACCCAAACAAATTCTGTCATCATTTACTCACCCTTTACTTGTTTCAAACCTTTATGAGTTCTGTTAAACGATAAAGAAGATATATTGACGAAAGCTGAAAATTTGTAACCATTGACTTTCATAGTGTTTGATTTTTTGCCTCGGGAAGTCAGTGCTTACAGGTTTTTAGCTCTTTTCAAAATATCTTATTTTGTATTCAGCAGAGGAAAGAAACTTTCTAAAGATTTGAAACCACTTGAGGGTGAGTAAATAGTGAGTACATTTTCATTTTTGGAGGAACTATACCTTTAATGTGGCATACACAATGCCAAATATATTTATTAAAATCATATTTTTTAGGCCCATTGTTCACTAACACCTTTTAAATTAGGTTGCATATGTTAACAGTAGTTCTTTAGGCTTAACTGGCAATGAAACTTGTAAAGCATTTATTAATGTTTAGGTGTATTTTATGTTACTCTTAATTTTACATTTATATATAATAAAGAATAAGACAATTTGTATGTCTTTTTATTATGTCTCTTAAAGTAACCCTTTTTTGGAGATTATGCTAATATCATGATAATACAATATAAAATTGGTCACTAAAAGAACATTTCATACCATCATATGCCTTGATAACTGATTTGAGTAATATTTTGAAGATTAAAGTAGTTAAAAACCTAAAATAATTGAATATTGAAGGAATATTTACCTCTTGATGTCTGAATTGATGTGATAGCATGCATCAAAATTCAACAAGATTGCAAATGCACTTGTTGATTGCTGCCACTTTCATCTGACCTCACAAATAATGACCCAACACTTCAAAAGTACAATGCTTTTTCCTTTTGGCTGGTTTATATTCATGCATTCATTTTAGAAACTTTGACTTGTTTTTGTCTTTGAGCTGCTGCCGCCCCACTGTGATTTTGATAAGCATCCGCCTTCACGCAGGAGAGTCTTCTTCAGTCAGGGTGGAGGGATGCTGAAGAGCAGGTTCAGGGTAGGATCAGGGAAAACTCAGGTGTAGAGCTGAACATCTACTCTCAAAGAAGCATGTCTGATCAATACATGGAGTTTACAGTGAAATCCAGTATGTGCAGCTTCAGCTATTCTTCACACTCTCTGGAGGTAACCACACAGTTTGGCAGATAGGAAGTGAAGCCGTTTGGAAGCTCTCAGGCTGATGTTCAGTGTTGTAATGTTTTTCTTTCCAAATGAGATTTGGGCTGCTCTAACTATTAGAGCTTCTTAAGTATGTTAGGACCTTTTTTGTTTAGCCCACTTTGGTTTGTGTTGCATGTTCTTCTTCTTTTTTAACATAATGCTTTTTTGTGTTAACAGGGGTCTGTAGAGCCCATGCAGATAGATGCTGACCCTCAGGACGACCAGCAGAATGCGCCTGACACCAACTATGTTGTGGAAAACCCGACATTGGTATGTTCAGTGTTTATGATTAAGATCTCTGTCCTTAATGGTCAATTTAATTGTGTTTTAGCTTTCTCAGGCTGTTGGCTTTTCTACATATATAAATCACTTTTTTTAAAAAGAATATTTAAAATATCCTTTAACTTAAATTTGTCTTTTTATTTTGAGATTATCCTGAGTCACGAAAAAGTTAGATGTTTTTGTAGAGATGCACTGATCTGACAAATTATGGCCAGTAACCTGTAATTGGCTATTTTTTTTACATTTAAATATATGTATATTTAAAAAATATTTAAAATATATGTATATTATTTAGCATTTTAAAAATAAGCGCTTAAAAAACCATGCAACTACAGGTGTGTTTTGTCATCACTGTATTATAATTTAGGTTAAAATAAGTAAGATTTTTATTTTAAGTTTCACTTTAAAACTTATCTGTTATTATTATTATTATTATTATTAGTATTATAATTTATCATCTAGAGTGTTTAACATTTTGAATTAGCTTTTGTTATAATTTCAAATACTCTTTTTTTTTTTCAGTGGTAATTCTTATACTTCAGCTTGAATTTATTTAGTTTAAGTAAGATATCAAGGCAACATTTCTGGGGCACTGCTGCTGTTTTCTCTGATTAAACCAATTTTTTTTAAGGGGGTTGTCTTGAAGTTTCTGTGTGTACATAATAGGGCTGTGCAATGTTGATATGCAATGTTGAGTCTGAAGTACACTTGACCAGGAGCTACGGAATTGTTTAGTCACTGTATTTGTTCTGAATTTATATGATATATGCAAAAAAAATTGTTCTTAGGAGTTTTTGTCTTGTTTCTAGTGCAAATATCTATATTTCAAAGTGAAAATCTAATTATTTTACGAACCCCACTGGCACATAATTTAGCTTGTTTTAAGGGAAATCTCTTAATTGTGACTTTATTTTTTTCTGATGGTGAAAACAGAACAATATTTTTACTTGCTCTAAGAATATTTTTTGATATTTGGATTGGAAACGAGACAAAACAAAGAAAGGCATTTTTTTCTATTGTGGTTGTTCAGTTTTCTACCTGAAAACGATCAAATTCAAACTATCCTGTGAAACTGTATTCATATCATGATGTTTATCGCAGAAAAATAAAATATTGCAATATCAGATTTTTCCAATATTGTGCAGCCCTAGTACATGATATAGTCATAGTTTTTCTCAGATAATCCACAGTCATCGGGCCTTAAGTAAGTGTGTAGTAAGCAAAAGTGTGCCTATATTTAAATCTCTTTGTAATTTAATATTCACAAACCATGTCAAACTTTCATTTGTGTGAAGTAGCCTACTCGTAATATTGGAAACTCCATATTTAGTGTACTTTATTTATTTTATTTATTTATTTTTACCAGTGATTAAACTGTTTTTCTGAGTGTGTTTTTGTGCCTGAATCGTGGCTGATTTAGGCTTGTCATAAATAAATGTCACAATCTCCAGTAGGTGCCTGACAGACTCCTGTTATAATGAATGTTTTAATAAATTACTTATTCAAGGTAATTCAAAATACCAGGTTAATTAATTAATTAATTTAATAACTAATATGGTGCCAATATAAACTGCTTCCCTGCTTATCTGTGACTTAGAGCTGTGTTTTATTTTTTCTGTACAGGATCTAGAGCAGTATGCATCCAGCTACAGTGGACTGATGAGGATCGAGAGGCTGCAGTTTATTGCAGACCACTGCCCTCAGCTACGAGTGGAAGCACTGAAGATGGCCCTGTCCTTTGTCCAAAGAACCTTTAATGTTGATGTCTACGAAGAAATCCATCGCAAACTCACTGAAGCCACAAGGCAAGTCCTGTTTTATTTTCCCCCTGCATGCTTAATATTGATTCCTAATGGGAAAAAACAAGCATGATTTTTTTCTAAGTCTGAATTAAAAATTTTGTCTCACCACAGGGAAGTGCAAGGTGTCCCAGATGCGGTACCAGAGGGTGCAGTTGAACCCCCTCCTCTCGACACAGCCTGGGCAGAATCCACCAGGAAAAAAGCCCTGCTCAAACTGGAGAAGCTGGATACTGACCTTAAGAACTATAAGGGAAACTCCATCAAAGAAAGCATAAGGTAAGCCTTACTAGTTTTCCCTCATTTTTTAGTATTGATAGCAATTTTAGTTATCTGTTTTACTGAATATCCGAAAATGTCCTGCGTGTGTTTAGGAGGGGTCACGATGACCTTGGAGATCACTATCTTGACTGTGGTGACCTCAGCAATGCCCTGAAATGCTACTCCCGAGCCAGAGACTACTGCACTAGCGCCAAGCATGTCATCAACATGTGTCTTAATGTAATCAAGGTATGAACTGATTTTCGTACCTGATCATCGTCTGGTTCATTGATTTATTTTATCCGATATTACTCTTTAGCAGTTTTAAATTTACCCACATCAAAAATAAATAACTTTCTTTGATGTGGGCATCTCGAATGGTTCATCAACTGCCTTTGTGGTCCATGTGCAATGTTATAGTTTTTTTTACATAAAAACATCATAATTTCATATTATAGGCTTTTATCTGTCTTTTTTTTATGTTATCAGAACACACTCTTTGAATAGGAGGGATTGATTGTAGACTTAGAAATAAATGTCCATTGGTGTAAATGGCTAACGTTTGCATGTTTGAAAGGACCACCAATGTAAACCTCTGCATGTATAGATGTCTGCTGTGATTTTTAAAGGTTATATATAGCAAACAATCTTTAAAAACAAAGCACTTATGACCATGTAATAAAACAGTTCTGCAGGGTAGACTAACAAGAAAGTTTTGACTTCTGAAACTTGCAGGCTATTTTTGTATGCTAAAGATTATTAATATCAGGTTTCCCACACTACTTGAAAGTACTTAAAAGTACTTGAATTTCAGATAAATGGATTCAAGGCCTGGAAAGTACTTAAAAACATAGGTCCTTGAAAGCGCTTGAATTAAATTTGAGATTAAGTTCGTTTATGGTTTTATTTTAACAGTTGTACTCAATTGTCAAAAACAGAATGGAAAAAACTGAGAAATTCTTAAATTAAAAATCTTGAATTTAAATCTTGTACAATAACACTGACAATTAATGCTTATTTTATCTATATTTTAGAAACCACATTTGAATATCATCAGTATTGAATTCAACAAATATTATTAAAGTTTTTTTGAAAATGACTTAAAAGTGAACTTGAACATGACATAAAATGGTAAATTTTTGAAAAAAAAATGTATGTAAATTTTAAGTGTAAGTGAAGTCTTAAGTACAATAAGGACTTTCATGGTGCTTTCATTACACAAAGGTGCTTGATTTAAAATTAATAGTGCTTTTAAAAGTGCTTGAATCTGCTGTTCATGAAAGCGTGGAAACTCTGTAATATACAAAATGTAATCTTAACACAGTTTTTAACGACTTTTTAAAAATATATAATTGTTTTATAGGTTAGCGTTTACCTCCAAAACTGGTCCCATGTACTTAGCTATGTCAGCAAGGCTGAATCCACTCCAGAGATAGCAGAGGTAAGTACAATCACCCATTCTGCTTTACTGTGAGATTTTAACAGTCTGACTCATTTCAATGTTTTTGCAATTTAGCAACGAGGAGAACGAGATAGTCAAAATCAAGCTGTTCTAACCAAACTAAAATGTGCTGCAGGCAAGTACATTATTTGTGTTTTAATTGTTTTGTGAATCTGTCTTTAGACAAAACAAAATCATGTATATAATTATATACACAAAATATATTAAATGTAAATAAAGTGTCTGCTTAATGTTTCAGATAACTTGCATAAAAGTTTTGTTGCTGGCAAATGGGTAAAGCCAATTGGTTTGAAGGATTGATACAAATTATAAAGATTTAAAATGATGATGACTTAGTATTTTGGGGCTGCAACATGATCGTAAAATAGCCTTTTAATATGTCATTGGATAAATTTAGTGGTGTTTAAATTGCATTGACTTTTGTAGAAGCATGAATTGATGTCAACATCTTTCTCTGGTCACTTTAGGATTGGCAGAACTTGCATCAAGAAAGTATAAACCGGCTGCCAAGTGCTTCCTGCAAGCCTCCTTTGACCACTGCGACTTTCCTGAGGTTTGTGCCATTTCTGACCCTGTTCTAATGCTGTCTCACATATTTTGAATTGCATTACAAGTTGAAATGAAGATGAGTAGGATGTAGTGTCTTTTTTTTCCCTACAGTTTGTAATAATTATATTTTGCTCTCTACAGTTACTTTCTCCCAGTAATGTAGCAGTGTACGGGGGGCTTTGTGCCCTGGCTACGTTTGACAGACAAGAATTGCAGCGAAATGTCATCTCAAGCAGGTGAATTTCAATGTTAAGCATTTTCAGTCTCTTCATATAGGAGGTATTTTTTTGCTTGTGAATTAAACCTCACTGATTTGTAATTTAATCTCTCTTCATTTTCCTTTCAGCTCCTTTAAATTATTTTTAGAGTTGGAACCTCAAGTCCGTGATATTATCTTCAAGTTTTACGAGTCAAAGTATGCATCTTGTCTGAAAATGCTGGATGAAATGAAGGTAAGATTGACTAAGCAGAGTTTCAGATAGTGATTTCTGTCTCTTGTAGTTGAAATATTGTGATTCTTGAGTGTTTCATTTTTGTATTTCAGGATAATCTCCTCCTAGACATGTATCTGGCCCCTCATGTAAGAACACTGTACACACAAATCAGGAACAGAGCCCTCATACAGGTACATAAAAAGGATATTTTGTGTTGGTTTGTGGTCATTGATATTTATGTTAGATGTCGCCTATGCTCTTGTCTATTGGAAGGAATGTGTCAATAGAGCCGACATTTTAGTACAGGGTAGCGCTCCTTTAAAATGAATGTGGGGCCAAAGTGCAGTGGAGGAATGGCCATCCAGAACCATAGATGAATACACATCTATACATATATCTATTATCGGGAGTTTTCCTGGTGGTCAGTATGCAAATATTTATTCAAATTATGAAAATTATAAGTTTACATCACTTTTCTACATCGATGGATAAATGATCGCACGGGCATTACCGACAAAGAGCACGTGTTTGTGTGCATGGAAATGTATTATACTCCCTACCTGTTAAATTTGATCTAATTCATGTCCTGAAACACCTCCTCTCCTGCTTTCACTTCTCATTCTAACGGAGGGAGTGATTGGTTTGTGAATGAATCTCTATTATGAACAACTCGTTCACTTAGTCGACAATAATACAAGTTTCTAGCACAGCAGCATCCTGTTGTCATATTTCATTTACATCATTTGCTGACTTTCTTCAACAAAACTAGCATAAGCCTGCGAGTTGGTGCTCCTTTGCCTTATAATCAGTGCAGTAAGTGACTGTATTATCATCAATGCTTGTTTAGCACAAAAGTTCATAACATACAAAAACGTAAAAAAATCGTACCTATAAAATGTTCTGCCTTTGTGCTGTTTTTTTTTTTGTTTGCTTGACTAAGTGCGGTTGAATGACATTTGTCCTGGGAGCACTGTACAAATGTGGTGGCTCTATTGACGCATGCTCAGGGTCAGTATGCAATATCTAGTGTATAAATTCTTGGTTTGTGATCTTGATTTACATGTTAACCTTGATTTAAGATTAATATGATTTAGATTTTTGTTGCATTTATAGTATGAGGTTGTTTTTAATCATATTATTATTCTTAGCAATTAATATATTTATAAAAATTATTCAAACACAAGAAACTAACAAAAATTGATGATATACAATGCAGTCTTTTTTTCTTTAGTGTTGTTTTTCAAAATTTCGACTGGGTTTTTAATGTTAAAATTATTTTGGTTAGTTTTAGTCTTTTTTAGGGGGGTTGTTGTGTCTTAATATATAATATATCTATATTTTGTCATTTTTATTAGTCCTTTTAAATGCTTAAACAATTTAGGGTGCCAAAATACAATATATGTTTAAGAATTCAAATCTAAAAGCATATTAAGATATATTTATTAGGCAAAATATATTAATAAAATCTAAACATTTGAGCTAGAGACCTCTGTTTAAGTTGAGATGGAATGACCCTGCATATTTAAATCAATAAGATTCGCAACAGCTGTGTTCAATATGTCACCAAACGTTTTTGCAAGCCATCATGACATATGTACACGATCAATAAATGTCAGATCAACTTTGTCATCAAGTGTCACTTGGCATAGTTATGCTGAATGTGAGTTAAAGTAGGAAACAGAATGGGCATAAGACAACATTTGCTCTGAAGTTGCGCTTATATGGCAGATTGATTGAATTGAGTCTTTTATCTCCCACGGGCAGTACTTTAGCCCCTATGTGTCAGCAGACATGAACAAAATGGCCGTGGCCTTTAACACCACAGTGGCAGCTCTGGAGGATGAACTGACCCAGCTGATCCTGGAGGGCCTGATCAATGCTCGCATCGACTCCCACAGCAAGGCAAGCCTGTGCTCTCTGTCTCGCTCTCTCACTCTCTCTTGTCATCCTTATACTTCCTCTTCTCAAATTGAGAAGGTGAAAATGTACTCATTGTTTAGTCCCACTACAAGTGGTTGTAAACTGCAATAATTTTTTTTCGTTTTATTTAGCACAAAAATAGATGTTATATGAAGATTGTTGGAAAAACGGTCATTCACACTCATAGTAGTAACAAAAAAATACTATGGAAGTCAGTAGCTGCTGCTTTTCAACATTTTTTCCATCATTTTTGGGTGAACTATCCCTTGAATTATTTAAAACCAACCTTGATATAGTAAAGTACAAGACGTAATGAACAAATTACTTTCAGCAGACCAAGAATAACCCCTACATTTTTCCACTGCAGTGTTACGGATGGGTTAAATATTACTGTAGGCAAAACAAGGAGAAAATAGTATTTAGAAAAAAAACACGGTGAGCTCAAGAGTTTTGGCCACTGATATGTGATAATGTTGCGATTTAATGTCATTTTAAAATATCAAAACTTATTATTTTAATGGTGGATAACAAAATAAAGCACAAAACCAAACATACCTCTTGCTCACTTTTCACTATATCAGTTATTTTTAGCTCAACCATATTATTCAAAATGAGGTGTTTCCCTGCTTTTGAAAGGAAAATTTCCAAACGGGAAGTGCATCCCATAATTTGGATATATGGTAAAAGGTGTCAATTTCAAGCATGATTCTACTTTACAATTAAGAGTAATATGGTTATCAGAGGTCATGTACAGTTCTGCGATCATGCAGGTAATGACGGCATTTAATCAACAATACCTTGACCTGTATTGAATCCTACAGCATGCTGCCCCTGTGAACTGAAAGCTGTTCTCTTCACATTTGTAGATCTTGTACGCCAGGGACGTGGATCAGAGAAGCACAACATTCGAGAAGTCTCTACAGATGGGCAAAGAGTTTCAGAGACGAGCGAAAGCCATGATCCTGCGGGCGGCTGTGCTTCGTAACCAGATACACGTCAAGGTAACAGGGTCTCCAGGGTAACGTGTCCTCGTTCTGCTCTACACCTAACCATCTCCCGTCCCATCCCGTCCTGTCAGCATAAGCGCCACACACTCCTCTGTGTTTCGTTATCTGTTGAAGCAGTAACACATCTGATTTTTAGAGTGATGGAGTCTCCACTGCTTTAATGAGTACAACACAATCTGCATGAGTTTTGTTGTGTATTAAGTGAATGCTTGAGTACTGGCTCAATTTAAGTTTAAGTCCGTCAACAGCACAATTGTCAAGTCACCTTCATTTTTATAGAGCTTTATACAAGAGAGACTGTTTTTAAGCAGCTTCACAGCAGGTAATTACAAAGCGTTCTGCAGTACACCAATTACATGACCTACAAACTCATTTAGTTTAGTTAAACATTTAGTTCAGCTGCATCATGAATACAGTTGTAAACTGAAGCTGTCCACTCTTTCAGCTTTAGATCTGCACACAGTACAGAACACAGTACAAGTTTAGTACGCATTAAATTGTCTTTTTAAGGCAAAAATTTAGGTTACAGTTGAGGGAAATGATTGGGCAGTATATGCTGTGCTTTAATATGATTTTAGTAACTTAATTGTTAATAAAAAGTGCTTTTTTGCATCTTAAAATAAAAACTTTTTTATTTTGAAAGCATGGATTCAATAAATCATTCATGGCAATAAAATAATTTAATGATGTTCTGTTTTCTCATTCAGACAAACTAGATTTTTTCAGCGAAACTTTTTCATAGTTTCCACAATAATACTTTTAATAGTGTAAATCAGAAATCTTTTTGAGCAGCAAATCAGCATATTGATTTCTTCTGGATCATTTAACATTGAAGACGGATAATGATGCCTAAAATTCAGCTTTACGTCACACAAATAGCTTTTAAAATATATTTTTATAATAATGTTAAACTGTAATATTTGACAGCATTAATGTTTATACTGTATTTGATTGGATGAAATCCTGAAACAAACGCCAGTAATTTTTCCCCCTTTGATGTATACTTTGTTATTGTAGTACAAATTTGGCTGAGATAAAACTATTTAAAGTATTTTTTTTTTTTTTTTTTTTAAAAACTCTGAAAATCACTAGTAAACGTGGTCTAAATTAAGTGTTTATCAAAAATTTTGTTTTTAATTAAAGAAAAGGAAAATTCTTCATTATTTTCTTTATGATCTTTAACTTGATAATACTGTAATGATTTTTGGCATGCAAGAATCTATAATTGTGGCCCATACAGTGTATTTTTGGCACCAGACCAAATAAACATATACATTTCGGTGGCACTGGTGCTGCAACAAAAACAAGCATCGAGGGGTACATCAAACTCACACATAGATACACGTTGTTACACCATCTCTAAACATTTAATTCTAAACCACTTTGAGGGATACCGTCAGCAATGTTAAGTGTTTGTTCATGTTGCTTAAGGAAAGCACGCATGTAGGCAACGTGCGCAGTACAGCTCCCTTGAGAAACAATATGTTGCTAAATGAAAGTGAAACTGCTTTTTTAATTTAAAATTAAACACCTGAAATTACATGAAACTCTGGAGGAAACGTGGATATTCTGGTGATGCAACGATGTTAATAGATTTATGTGCTAAAACATGTAAAACGGGATCATAAAAGGAACATTCAAAAAGCTTGTGTAGCCTAAACACCTAAATCATAATATTATCTTATTTAGATTACAGCAAATAATTAGATTACTGATGTCCATGTAAACGTAGTCACAAGCCCCAACCCTAGAAAAAAGGTGACAGCCTTACCGCAGGTTAGTAGTAAGCTAATGTAATGGTAATTGCATAATACAAATCCTAAATTCATGCTAATAAATGATCAAAAGAAATATATTAATGCTATTTAATTTAACTATATAAAGTATGCATTGATGTATACTTTAAACTTTAATCATATTGTTCAATTAAAATGATATATATTTTTTTGTCAAAAAAAAAAGAAAAGATTTTTTTTCTATAGTCATCCACTATAATTTTGTGGCTCTAACATATCGGTTCAGGCACTGGTACCTTTTTTAAAGTATCGTTCTAGAACCGAAATAGCATTGAAATAACCCCAGACGTTACTCAAACCTGCTAGATTCTAAATAAGCTTGCCTTTTTCTGCGATGTTAAAATTGTCCAACTCTTAGTGCATCAGCTTAACCTGTTTTATCAACATTGTGCCATTTAAGCTTAGCCTGAATTGAGTCTGGAATATTCCTTTTCATCCCTGTTATTCTTCATGAACACCAGCATGTTCCCCTTCTCAGTTTAGTTCATTTATTTATTCTCTTGCTACACTGGCGACTGATCCTCTCCTTCCCTTCACAGTCCCCTCCAAGAGAAGGCAGTCAAGGGGAGCTCACACCTGCCAACAGCCAAACACGAATGAGCACCAACATGTGAAGACTCGACCAGATGCCTCTCCTAGGAAAGTACACGGGGCCACTGCCGCATCTTAGGCCCCCTGTTTAGAAATCAATTATTTCCCTGCTGAAGAGAGAAAAATCACAATCTAAAGACTTTAAGTTGGGAAGAAGATCTCTGTTGTCTGTATTAAAGACAAGCACACCCTGTTGCTCAAACGAAAAGGAAAAAAAAAAAGTGAAACGCGGCACTTAAGCTGTACTGGCCTGTTGTTCTTTGTAAAGAATGCACTTTCCTCTGTATCTTGTGACAAACCTTGATTACACATTGAGAAACCTCATCACAAAACATGCTTTTAAAATAAACATACATTCAAAAAGATGCTTCGGCTTGGAAAGCTTCTTGTTTTTATGTAGATTGATTTATAACACCCATATTTGTTTTTTTTACTCATTTCTCGTGATTGTGTTTCGCAGTTTAAATGGGGTTTAATTTCAGTCAGCCAGCCCCAGAGATTCCGGTTAATTGTCATCCCATACAGAATCCATGCGTTTAAGATCTGATTTCTTTACAAATCAGTGATCTTCACTGCCTGACTGAGATACTATATAAAGTGGCTAACCAAGACCAAACAAGAAGCACTGCATTCAATTATATTTTTCCGGCACCTGCGTTTAAATGGTCCCTTTTTACTCTTTAACAACCAACTGAATGCTTAAGTTTATTTACCTGATTATATTTTAATTGCGTCACAACATCGATGCTGTAAAAGGAACCTTATAAAATTGAAAATTGTCACATCTTTCACCGGAGGTTCATCATTGGCTGAAAAAGCACTAGCTGTGCATGTAGCCTATTCTTACCATAAAATATTTAAAGCATTAGAGTTGATGCTTACATTTTTGTAAACTTGATTTAACGCACAAACCTTATAGCTACTGTGTGTATATAGGATTTACAGTAGATAATGTAAACTTAACCTGGTTCCTTTCCTGCTAAAGTGGCTAAATTAAGCTGTGCTAAGATTTTTACTCCAGTAAATGATCATGATCTGCTCAAAGACAGTAAACAAAAGTAGCCTAGCATTTCATGGCCTTGAATAAACTGCAAAAACTATGCAGTTTTGGTCATTATTAGAAAGCGAAGAGAGTGTTTTTCTTTGTCTTAAATTTATTTGATAAAAAAAGCAAACTGTTTGAATCTTTGAAGCCAGTTTGCAGCATAAAAGCTGAATATTTCTAAGAACAGATTCAATGTTGTTTTAAAGTAACTGATACATTAAGGCACTGAGTTGGATCCTGAAGCTTAAGTAATGTGTGGAAATTTAAAAATGACTGTAATATTAAAGAAAATTGTTGAACTTCAGTTGTATTACAGCTGCAAACCTTCCTAAAATGTGTGTGTGTGTGTGTGTATATATATATATATATATATATTTTTTTTTTATTTAAAACAGCACAATAAATGGTAAACATCAGAATTTAATACCTATATTTACCTGATAAGGAATCTGTGTAGTGCAGAGGTGTCTAAACTCTGTCCTAAAGGGCTGGTGTCCTGCAGATTTTAGCTCCAACTTGCCTCGACACACCTGCAAGGATGTTTCTACAAAGCCTAGTAAGAGCTTGATTTGCTGTGTCTGTTGGAACTAAACTTTGTAGGACACCGGCCCTCCAGGACTGAGTTTGAACACCCCTGGTGTAGTGTAACCGTCCTCAAAATGAACGTCAGTAAGTGTGTGAAATTGTTAAGAGTGATCATCCATGACTGCACAAAATCATAGTCAGAGTAAAGGTTAATAGATGTCTGACAAAAAAAACTGCAAAAATCCAAAAGTCAGATTGTGATTTTGGTTGCAACAAAACCCTGTTTCATTTCAGAAGACAATAAATAGTAAAAATGTTCAGAATATGTTTGAATGAAGATGTTTATCAGTGTATTTTCACAAAGATCTAGAGTCCTTTGTACAAATACACAAGAGTCCAGCTCTTTTTTTTTTTTGGGCTAAAGGTTGTGCGTTTCATGTGTCTGCTTCAGACTGCATACCAGTGCTTATCAAAATACATAACTCTAAGAAGCAATCTGAGGAAGTCACAGCAGTCCAGAAAGTGGTACTTCATCACAGAAACCGAGCGCTCTGCATAACATGTTCTCTCTGTTGGTGTCGTGTGCATCCACAATTTCAGATGTGCCAAATCCATCTCAATACAGTTTTGACCCCAACTGCGTTCTTCAACTTTCAATTCAGTGCAGCAGCTTTTTAATGGTAAATGAATGTGTCTTGATGTCCCCATGTCCAGTCCATAAGTCTGCTTCAAGCTTGTAATGGATCATGGACTGGAGCGGCAACTGTCTGAGTGCTGGGTTTTCCGTTTGTTAGGCCTCCACCACCTGTATCAGAGTTGCACTGTCTTAAAGCCTTGGTTTTGAACCTCAATCCGTGTCCTGTCAAAGAGGAAATGCATTGAGATTGATGCTGGGTAAAGAGACTGTATTGTATAGATAGAACAATGGTGTTTTATATTTGAGCAATGAATGTGCAGCATTTATTGTGTTATTTTACCAGTGTATGAGCAGACATTGTAGAGTGTATCACTCGCTTTGCAAAAACCAAACACATGCCTTCTGAAGCTGTGATAAAGCCTGTTAGAACTTGAACCCATAATTCAAGTTGCAAAAAAATGAATCTCGTTTTTATAAGTTATGAGAGTTAAGTAAATTCACAAAAGCTCAAGTGCCACTTTCCAGAATATCAGTTCAAAAATAACAAATAAAGATAATATTAATAAGTTTACTTTTCCACTTTTGCCAGCAAATGTAGTTCCAAAGAAAGATTTGCATTTGTTTCTCAGAGCAACACTACTCCTTTATTCCTGAATCAATTATTTGACTCAATGATTCAATATTCTATTAATAGTCGCTTTATTTGTAAATGAATACATCCATTTTGACTCAATTATTTGAATTCTTATTCATTCAATAAATCACAGACTGACCGTTTTAGTGCCATATATTTATCGACGAAGGGCCTAAACCAATGGGTTCAGCAAATTTCTACAATTTTGACATCACTTTAATAATAATAATAATAATCTTTATTTAACCAGGTAAGTCATTTGAGAACCAGTTCTCATTTACAATGACGTCCTGGCCAGAAGGCAACATAAATGGCAGATTTGAAGCAGCAGGGACACAATACAATAACAATTTCACAGATTCAGAAATTAACATATTAAAACCAAGGTAAAACTCAAAACAAGCGCAGTGATCTTGTAGTTAACTAAATTGAATCTTTAAAGGATGATAGTGGAATAAATGGTTTTAAGGTCTGCTGCTGATGATTCCATGCATTAGCAGGAGAAAACGGAAAAGAGTAACAACCAAAAGAGGAGCTAACTTTGGGTATACAAAAGTTAAAAAACTAGAGCTTAGATTTTGAGTTTTTTTTCTAAATGTTAAGAAGTGACTGTAAATATAGTGGAGTTTGCCCAATAAGAGTTTTGTAAATGAATTTGTCGACGTGATTGAAGAGAAGACCTATTCAATAAATAATAGAGTTGACAGTGATCAGTATTAAATGGTGCACCAGTCACAAAACAAACTGCTGCATGGTCATTAACATCCAGTTTGTGAAGGAGAGTTTGAGTAAATTAAATCCCCATAATCCAGAATTGGTAATACTATTAATTTGACCAAATGCTGCTTTGAAGAGTGTGTAAAGGAAGATTTGATTCTGTAAAAAAAACAATCAGGCTTTAACCTTTTTGAGCAATTAATTTATGTGAGTTTTAAATGACAGTTTACCATCTAACCAGATACCAAGATATTTGGAGCAGTCAACATAATCAATCTCAGTACCGTCCAATTAGGAAATTTTAGAAGGAAACTCAACATGTGGTAAATTAAACATTCATTTTGTTTTATTAGTATTTATAACTAAATGAAGATTGGTAAAAGTGCGTTGGATGTAAAAAAAACATTGCCAATATTGCACACCTCGACTTGATGTAGCTTGTAGCTTGTTGATGTAGCTTATTAAATTAGGGCAGCACAATATATTGCTTTAGCATTGATATAGAAATCTATAAATGTTTAACGCTTTATCTTTGTTTTTTTGTTTTCTTCTGTGCTTTAATTTAATTGGTTGTTATTGTATAATTGTATGCAGGTGCACTCTCATACAAAATCATCCCAATCATTGTAAAATGATGAATTCTTTCCAAAGAGTTACTCAAATCCTCCTGTGAAATTATTCATATTGCAATATATAAATCCCAGAAAAAAAATATTGCATTGTCATTTTTCCAATATCATGCAGGCCTACTTTAAACGATATTTCACCATTCTTAACATATCCAAGCTATCTCGATTGGCATTATCCTAAAATTGTACAGATCTGCCATACAGTCACCTTGATTTATCACATTACTCTCAACTTTAAAGTAGAAACCTGCATTTTCTGTCATGCTGTTCTGAAACTCACCGAGAGAAATGTGATGCAGATAAAAGTGAATTGAATTAAATGTCAAGTGTACACAGTGCAATTAGATCAGTAACTCTCAGAGTAGCTTCACTCGTGGCTCAAACACAGTGAAACATACAGCTGAACAAAAATAAACTAACCAGGACAATCAGCCACTTCCTTGAAGGCCTTCCTCTTACAGCAGCCACGGCACAAGTTAAAGACACATTTGTTTCCCTGTTGAGGTAGTACAACAAAACAAAAACACATTTATCTTGTGTCAATCTGTCAATTTACAAAACAGTTCAAATGAAAGAAAAGATCTTGAAGTCTTACTTTAGGGTTTCCACATTGCTCACACTTGATGTATTTTGCTGCAAAACACAAGAAAAGACTATTGTTAACATCCAAAATGTATTTAAATTAAGTTAGAAATGATGTTGGGAAAAAAAGTTTTATAAATGTACACGCAAAAAAAAAGAAGAAGTATATTTTGAAAGGATACAGAGCTGATAAAACAAATAGTAACAACAAATGAAAGTGAAGTCACTTATGTAAAAAAAAAAAAATACCTAGACACCCACACACACATAGAGTTTGCATGTTCTCCTCGTGTTGGTGTGGGATTTCTCCCGGTGCTCCGGTTTCCCCCACAAGTCCAAAGACATGCGGTATAGGTGACTTGGGTAAGATAAAAGAATTGTCTGTAGTGTATGTGTGTGAATGAGTGTGTATGGATGTTTCCCAGTGATGGGTTGCAGCTGTAAGGGCATTCGCTGCGTAAAACATATGCTGGATAAGTTGGCGGTTCATTCTGCTGTGGTGACCCCTAATTAATAGAGGGACTAAGCCGAAAGGAATATGAATGAATGAATAATAAAAGGTTGCCAAACATATTCTCTTTATGATGCCTAACCTGTAGAATTATGTAAATATTAAATTATATTGTCGTTGTGGATAGAAGCTAGACATTTACTCCATTTCTTTTCTCTCTATTTGTAATCAAAGTGCAGGTGTCATTTTTTCCATTTCCTCAACTTCTGATATTATTTTGAACCATTCATCTATAGTTGGTGGGTCTTCTTTATACCATTTGCAGGTTATAGCTTTTTTTACTTGTTGCCAGTAATATCTTAAATCGATATCAATCATTTTTAAAAAGTTTAATAGAAATATCTCCTAGATAAAGTACAATAAATATTCTAGAAATATGAAGATCAAAAATATCATTGATAGCGGAGTGTAGTTTCCCAAAAACTATGAATTCTTGAGCACTGTCAGAATATATGCGCATTATGTGCCTCTTCTACCCAACAGTTCCTCAAACAAGGATAAGAATTCCCCGATTGTAATGATTTAATTCTTGGTGTAATAAATAAATCTATCTCATTTTTCCAACAAAACACACGCCACATTCTTGAGCTTGTTGAGGTATGTGGAACAGCACATATTTAGCCCATTGGTCTTACTTCATAATGCCTACTTCATTTAGCTCAACTGTTTTCAAAATCATGAAAAAATGTTTCTTGAGCAGAAATATCAATGAGGATCATGTGATACTGAACACTGGAATAATGTTGCTGAAAATTCATCTTTGATAACACATGAATGATCTTTCTAAGATTTCTTTAAAAAAAAAAGAAAGAAACTTTTTATCCTAAATATATTGTGCAGTATTACAGTTAGAAAAAGAAATCCACTCATGCCATTCAATGACACCAAGTCCACAGGCTTTAGAAAATAATGATAAAATGATAAAAGATCAGTTCTTACGCTTCAGCTCTGGACAGAAGTTTTTATATGGGTTGCGGGCCTTCTTCTTCTGCTTGTTCTTAGAGATGGCATCATTGGGGCCGTCGCTGTCCTCCAGCGCCCTCTTTACACTCACAGCCTTTGTTTCTGGTGCTTTCAGCCCATTTTCAGTGTTTGGATCCTTGGGTCTGCAAATTATATTAGGTTTGTATCACACACCAGTTCCAATATTTGCTCAGTAGCATTCAAACTACTTTTTAACACACAATAAATAAATGGACACTGGCTTTGGCAATTCAGGAAGTGGCAAAGGCTATTATAATTATTATACAGCTGTACTACAATTTGTCAATGTACACTATATTTATCAGGATTTATATAGTTATGTCAATTTTAGTGCTCTATTATATTTATTTGGTCATTGTAGAATTTTTGTATTGTTTTTGGGGAGACAATTTGACCATCTGTCCAGAGACAACGGATGAAAAATAACATTTTGGCTAATTGTGGTGCATTTGCAGCAATGGTAATGTAATGTACACTCTGTCTCTGCCAAATAAACCAATGAATAAATAATCGTGATGTAACATTATTTTCAAACTCACGGTGGTCTGACGTAGGGCTGACAGATCCAGTGTGGGAAGGGAAGTCCAGTCTGATTCCATTCAGACTCATCTTTTGCCATCTCCTCCTGTAATAGTGGAAAAACAGAAAATCATTGTGCTTCATTAAATGAAGCCTAGTGCAATTACATTATCATGGACTGATATTTGACTACAATAGACTACTACCTGGCAACGTCGTTTCAGCTGTCTGTTGACCTCTACAATGCCATCTACATTTTTTGCTTTGGCCAACTCTTCTCTCAGATCTTGATGTATCTGGAGACTGTAAAACATTCAAATGTAAAATAACTTTAGCTTTAACATTCTTTTAAGTGTTGTTTATTCCTAGAATTGCAAAAAAGATTTTTCAGCAGCCACCACTTGAGTCTTTATTAGAATTATTAATAATAGAATTTTAGAATTATTAGCCCCCCTGAATTGTTACCCCTCCTGTTTATTTTTTCCCCAATTTCTGTTTAATGGAGAGAAGATTCTCAACACATTTCTAAACATAGTAGTTTTAATAACTCTTCTTTAATAACTGATTTATTTTATCTTTGCCATGATAACAGTAAATAATATTTGACTAGATATTTTCTGATATTTTAGACACTTCTATACAGCTTAAAGTGACATTTAAAGGCTTAACTAGGTTAATTAAGTTAACTAGGCAGGTTAGAGTAATTAGGCAAGTTATTGTATAATGATGGTTTGTTCTGTAGAATATCGAAAAAATATATAGCTGTAAGGGGCTAATAATAATAATTTTGACATTAAAATGTTTTTTTTTTATTAAAAACTGATTTTATTCTAGCCGAAATAAAACAAATGAGACTTTCTCCAGAAGAAAAAAAATATAACATACGGTGAACATTTCCTTGCTCTGTTAAACATCATTTGTCATCAAACATCATCATATTTATTATAAAAAGTGTCTGGTGCATATGCAGCGGAAAGAGTGTGTCTAATACAAGTGGCTTTCAAGTCCACTCACCTGCGTGAAGCACACTCAAATGCACAATGCTTTCCCAGAAACTTTCTGGGAAATACAAAGCATTTTGACGCTTACAAGACAGAGGATACGAATGTTTTTTTATCGTTCTAAATTATGTTTTTATAAGAAATTTGGTAAAGAAATGTCATTAGTAGATATTTACTCCAAAGCTAAAAGTGAGCAGACGTACGTGTGGTGCCACAGCTTGAAGATGTGAGCTCGGACAAAAGACAGACTGCATGGCGAATGTTTCTCCACGATACCCAGGTACTCCTCAGCCATTTCCCACACAGGAGGACTGCGCCCTTCAAACAGTGCAGGATTGTGGAGATTCCCTTCTGTGAATGTGATGCGTTCAGAATTTTATGACTAAATTTCAGCGTTTTCCTGTATTTTATGCATGTTTCTTTGAATCAAATGTTTTGATGAAGCTGCTACCTGCACTCATGACACCTTGTACTCCAGTCTCCACCATGCAGTGGTGAACATCACTCAGATGCTGGATGTTTCCATTTGCAAATACAGGTATGTTTACCGCCTCCCTATACAAGCACAATAAAAGGTACACCATTCGGGGGAAAAAAACAAAACACTAACCTTAACCAGCAGAAAGTTGCTTGATTTCAAAGTGTGAGCATTGATTAACATTTTTCTAAAATATTGACAACTGGACCAGTTTTTGAGCACATTATTTCACAAATGTGAAGACACTTTAAAAGGATAGCTTAGCCATCCTCAAAAATTTACATTACCAGTTAATTTAATCAACCTGAGCCCATTTACAAAGAAGTCACTTTGATCCTTAGTAGAACACTAAAGATTTTAAGCTGAAACTGTGATTTTTGTTGAATCACAAAATGTGAACAATGCTGGCAATTTAAGGCTCAGAAAAACATACACAGGCAAAAATAGAACACTCGTGACTCTTGGAGATAAACTGGGGTCTCATGAAGTGACACGATCAGCAGTCTATATCTATGTTTCCATCCAAAGATGCGAATGAAATTTATGAGCAAAACTGGAATATCGCATAAAAAAATGTGAGAATAAAGCAGTGTTTCCATCCAACGAGTCAAAGAGAACAGAATCGTCACTTCCTGATTAACTACCGCCAATATCAAAAGTAAAAATGAAAATTGCTGCGGTAGGAGAAGCTACGTGAATCTTTTCTTTATCTAATAAATGACTTGTGCCTCAGAAGACGATGGCGACACACAATGAATGCATGGTGGCATTTGAAGGCATCAGATGCTGAGCACAAATGCTCTTGACAGTTCTGGAGGTAATTAATCATATAATAACACTAATACTGAAATGGTTAAGTGCACCCTAAAAGTGCCAGTAGCCTTTGACTTATATTTCATCGATAATCAAGAATCAATTTCATCCAAAAATCATTTTTAGACACAAGATAAAGAAAAATGGCCTCTAGGTGAATAAAATAATAGGTTTTTGGAACAATCAGCACCAGTTGCAAGTGTATCTCCTACCGAACAGCTTTGATGTGCTTCCAGCTGGCAATGCCAGTCAGAGCCCCCTTTTGATCTTTGGTTCTGCCATGAACTGTGAGGAGCTGTACAAAAAAAGCAGAAGATACAAAACTGTTTTAGGAGCTGGTTCAGGAATAAACAAACTGCATTACAGTTTAGAGGTAATTAATTGATTATAGCAAGTGACATAAGTCATATCAAACTAACTTCCCATTTAAGACATCACTCCAGGCAAAAAGTATCTACTACATAAATATCAAGAACACTTCACCTGGCATCCAGCCTTTTCCAGCATTTTGGCATACTTCACGGTTTTCTCAATCTCTGGGAAGACCCGTATTTTGCATGTAATGGGCACGGAGAGCTTTTCATTGGCCAGTTTAACTGTAAATGACAGCGCCTGAATAAAATATACAGTCGGCAGGACTCACGTCCACATTGAGGTATTGCAATGAGACTTACTCATCTTCTCAAGAAGGTCCCACTCATCTTGAAGAAAGACTCCATAATGGCCTAGGTAAGAGTCAAAGACATTAAATCACAGTTATGCACTTCCCTTAACTCAATATTTAATTGAATAAATGAAAGCGAGATGCCCAAAGTAGGGTCTGCGGGCCAAAGTTGGCCCATTGTAACCTTTGATTTGGCCCACCATCCCATCTGAGAAGAGAGTGAGAATGATGGGAGAGAGTTGGGGTGAATGCCTTTAACAAAGATCATCATTTCTTATTTGACGTAACCTTTTTTGTTTGTTTGTTTTATTGCTGAGCTACAAAAAAAGCAAACTGAAATTAGATGTTTCAATTAAATGTTGTAAATAAATCTGATATTTTAAAATGTAAATACTTTCACTCGACAGATAGAGGACTATGTGTAGTCTAGTGCAGGGATTCTCAACTGGTGGGACATGGCCTACTAGTGGGCCTCAGCGATCCTGCAGGTGGGTCGGGAGATAGCTTAAAATTAACTCTCAATATTATACTATAATTTTTGGATTTCATTATTAATATCCTATATTAAAATGATCAAAGTAATGCACTTTCTCCTGAATACTTTAAACTCGGCGCAAAAACAGCCTCATTCCGCGTCTGCAACTAGCACACGCAAGTCTGTTCATTCAAAAACTATGTATATAATTTTTTTATATAATTACATTTTAATAAAATTATATAAAATATAAAATAAAATAATAGAATGCATATTAATAAATAAAGGTTTAAATGAGCATTTTATACAAACATTTTAGAGAAAAGACAGGTGGGCCTTCAAAACATTATCGGAGAAAGAAGTGGGTCCCGAAGTGAAAAAGGTTGAGAACCCCTGGTCTAGAGTAACTCTATTCTGTTATAAATGAAATTGTTTTTGTTTTTACTGCATTCAAGTTCATTCTAAAATGTAAAAAAATGCTGTATTAGTTAATAAAAAGCATAGTTCTCTAGTTATTTTTTAAATATTATTAAATAAATCTGAAAATTATCCATAACTACATTTTACCTTCTGCCCACTAACATTAATCATGTTAGGTTTTAGGCCCTTTATAAGAAAAGTTTGAGCACCCCTGCATTAAAGGAATAGTTCACAAAGAATTTTATTCTGTCATTATTTATGGATCCCCCACTTGTTCCAAACCTGTTTGAGTGGCACACAAAATATATGTCGAAGAAAGCTGTATACCTGTAACCACTGACTTACATAGTATTTGTCTTTCCTACTATGGGTGTCAGTGGTTTTCAGCTTTCTTCAAAAAGAAATCTTCCTTTTGTTTTTAACAGAAGACAGAAACTCAAAAATGTTGAGGGAGAATAAATAATGAACTCATTTTTAACTGTCCCTCAAGTGTGTGTGCTCACATTTGTATATTTTGTTTATACATTTGTAACAAACTCTGGTGCGATTGCGCTGTGAGTGTGGTTCATTTTTAGAAATGTGAATCTCAGCGTTCAACAAATAAAGTAGACAAAGACAACTCTGGTGAGATCTGTCAGAAACACACAATACAAATCAAACACAGCAGGTTAATTTACACAATGTGATCATAAAAAGCACAGATTTCTCACAGGCATGCAGGGATTTTCTTGTGTCTCTTTGCCAAAAATGTTGTTGTGCCAAAGGAAGTCCCAGTGTTGTATTGAGATTTTAATACACTTCTTGAAAGCTCTTTACATGTTCTCTGATGATTAAAAATTATTATTAAATGTAGTACATCATATAATGCACATGTACAGCTTAGCAAACAGCTGTTTTGGATGTTTTAGGTCAAGTTTTTGTTTTGTTTTGTACCTCTATGTTCAGTGTTAAAAAATGTAAGTGTATCGGCTAAGACAATTCATTTTAGATAATTTTAGATCAGATTTAATGTCTTCTTATATCTTTAACTGTGCTATATATCTCACATACATCAGAATTGATCTGTCATGTAAGTTTCAGTACCTCTTTTAGCAATCATCTGCGGGCAACCCAAATTCAGATCGATAGCATCACAGTAATCCTGGGCGAGCAGAGCTGCTTGGATAAACACCTCAGGATCATTGGCACAGAACTGAATGGAGACACCAACACGAAAATGACACTCATGCACTACGTAATCTCCATCTCCTCGTATTGGGGTGAAGTTAGTTTTATATTCACACGTTCAGTGACAACTTGTGACATGCTCCCCATATTGTTTACCATGGTACTTTGAATATTCGGCCTGAAATCACGTGCACGTACACAACATCAGTAATATTTAGTTGACTGAACAAATGTTGTACTTTGATAGCAATTGGCTGCTACTATGATGCAAAGAATATTTCTCTAAAATTATATTATTAAGGAGAAAGTCCGAATGTGTGAACATAAAACTAACTTCACCTTGATTCTCCTCGTGCTCTACTGTCCACAGACCCACCTGTGTGATGAGGGGTCGGTCCTCCTGGCTGACCTCGCTGTAGAGGTTTTCCCGGCGGTAGTTGGCATCTCGGACGAAGACCTGTGCGTGCAGCATGGGTGTGTAGCAGAGCTCAGCGCCATGTCTGCGGCTCAGCAGCCTCCACGCCAGCTCGCTCTGGTCCACCATAGGCGCGACCACGAAGCGCGCGCCCTTCAGGGTGCACCTCCAGAACTCGAACCCGAGGGGTTTCGTCATGCTGCCTGCCTACATAGGGTGAAACATTATTACAGTTGTAAAAATGAGGGCACAGTCGTGGATAATATTTGCTTGCATGCCTAATATATTAGCATAACTTAATACACATTGAAGTGTATTGTACGAGTTAAAAGAATATAGTATTAGCATTACATTTGGATCTGCGAAGTCATTGTTTACTTCACAATTTAAAATGTGTTTCAGCAAAATAAACTGAAGAGCTTGAAATCAAATAATGGGATGTAAAAAAGAGATAGACCTTGATGCACACGAAAGGCAAACCCCTTGAGTTGGCTTTTATATTAACTTTGAGGTGTCATTATTTTAAATTACACTGTATTTAGATGAGTACCAAATACTTACAGTTGTTTGTGGTGCAGCCAGACAGCTATATATGCGGCACATGAACTGTTGTATGTGTCGCGGTGAAATACAGCCGTGAGGAAACAATGCACCGATTGATTTATTCCGGGTGCTCACATCAAAACACACATCTCTTTTGGTATGACCTACAGTTTTTCTCAGTGGCTTTGGTGCATTTCTCACAACACTATTTACATTTGCACAACAGTTAATGCATTTCTCGAAACAATTAGTCATTTGTGCACATCATATTAGCAGTTTCTCATTCCTTCCAGCAAATTGAAAATGCTTTTGGATATACATCAATTGCTTTCATACAACTCTCTGCTGTTTTAAAACGTTATCATTTGCTTATGTTATGTCAGTCAAAATAACTAAACTTGTGAATGCTGAATAGTCATTCCATATAAAACTAATAGTCCTCAATTCATTACTTGAGTCATTGCATACAAAATGTTGAACTAGTTGTCAAAATCTGTCAAGCTCATTTTATTTAAAAACTTTAAATCTTTTTTTTTTCCTGAAAATGTTTTCTAAATTGAACAATTTGATGAATGATTTACAGACCTGTGTATGTTGTAGGTTCAGTTCCAATATGTACTGCAATATTGTTTACAGTTGTGCACAGCTCTACCCAAAGGGAGTTTATGTTTGTTGTAAATAAGGCTGTATTTATTCTTTTGCACAATGCTGTCAATAAATTTGAATTGTAAAGAGCATCTGCAGTAAAAATGTGAAACTTACATATTCAGTGTCTTGTACTTAGATACCTCACTAAATGCAGTGATGTCTAACTTTACTGTAGTTTTCAAATGGCTGTGCAAATAGTATATAGTGCTGTCTTGAGCATTTTCAGGACGTGTCACCAACATCTGACTTTTATGCATTGGTCCTAATGAAAACACGACAAAGCCATTTGACTATCTTGTTCATAAACAATGGTGTCATGACTTTGCATTTTGATGACACTGACACTTTCATTGACATAAATACTTGCTTTTGAGGAATGAGCTATCCATTTTGAGCAAGTGACATGCTTTTGTACTATGCAGTTACAATGCAGTTTGTACTAATTGTTTTGAGAAATGCAATAACTGTTGTGCAAATGTAAATAGTGTTGTGAGAAATGCACCAAAGTGACTGAGAAACTGTAAGTTATCAATCAGTGGACTGTAATTGCGATATGTCTTTGTAAAACCAGACGCATTTGTCATATTATTAATGTACCGATGTGTTCTTTGTAAATATGTTCATGTTTATACTTGCATCAGTTTAATTGAGAGATTATTATACATTTGGCAATAAGAATGTAGAAGTGTGAAAATCCTGTTAAATATATTTTTGTATTTTCTATTATTGTTTACAGATATCTGTATACTAAAATGTTTACCATAGTGCTGCATTTATAATGTTCCGCTAGGTGTCACTGTAAACTCAATCATATTGTGGAGATAGACCCTATGTAGGCTATATTTCATTTATTGTTTTCAGTGTCTTTTTCTTTGTAATGTACTTCAATTTTAGTAATAATTTTCTATGCCATGAAATACTACTACTACTAATAATAAATAATAAGTTCTATATTTACACCTGTAGTAATGCAACAAAAGGTAATACTGCAAAAGACAGCCATTTATTAACTATTTGTTATTAAAATCAAAAATTAAAAATTAACTGTAATAATTATTATCACAATAAAGGTTAATTTTAAAGAACTTAGATAACATGTTCACATTTATTGTTACACCCACACAGACAGACAGACAAACAGACAGACAGACAGATAAATAGATAGATAGATAGACAGACAGACAGACAGACAGACAGACAGACAGACAGACAGACAGA
>CAIGQZ010032903.1:2038356-2101613 GCA_903798205.1 Danio tinwini | reverse complement strand
TGTGTGTGTGTGTGTGTGTGTGTGTGTGTGTGTGTGTGTGTGTGTGTGTGTGTGTGTGTGTGTGTGTGTGTGTGTGTGTGTGTGTGTGTGTGTGGCTATAGAGCTGTTTTAGCAATCTGCTGGGCTGTTAGGAGTGGGCGTTCACAGACTTTTCTGGCGCATTGCTCTCAACGTGACTGAGCACATGCAACTGAAAGCTGAGTAGTTCAGTCACGTGACTCTCACCTATACAGCCTCGAGCATTGGATGTGCTCTGGCCAATCACAGCCCACCGAATACAAGATCAGCTTCAGGAGGCGTTATCAGTGAAAAGTGATCAGGTTTCAGAAAGAGGCCTCAAACACTGAGAGAAAAAGTTGTTTTTCACAACTGCTGCAAATGATGTTTATATTTGCAGTTATGAAAAAACATTGTTCTTTTCTTTCAGCTAACACAGTTAACTGCATCTTATCATACTGAACAAATGCTTCTTTAAATGACTTTAACGATACAATATGGAGTTTAGATATTGATTAAATAAAAACAAATATTTAAGTAATTTAACTAAACGCTTATGTAATATGTTCATATGATGGGGCAAAAAACGTGCAGCCATACATTCCTGTAACTATTGACTCTTTCCACTTACTGAAATGATTTGTGCTTATATGAGTCAATATTCTGCTTCATGTCATTGTTTATATGCCTTTATGTGCTAATTTGATACCGTAGTAACGTTTTCAATATATTCAGCTTGTAAGATATGCTTATTAATTTAAAATGTCATTATTAATGTTACCAAGTGTCCATAATCAATAATAAATTAATAATATTATATAATCAGAATGATATTTTTTCATCTCAAACATGACATTTTTTTTATATGCTTATTTAATGTTTGGCAACATTTTACATTAAGGGTCTATTTGTTAAAATAATAGTTAAACTAAACTAAAGATAAAAACACCTCGTAAAAGTCATAAGTATTTTATTTTATGGAGCTAATAAAGTATGTTACTTTTAAACTAGAGATGCCCAAACTAGGGCTTGCGGGCTAAAGTTGGCCCATAATATCCTTCGTTTTCTCCATCCCATCTCTGAAGAGAGGGAAAATGAAGGGGAGGGTCGGGGGAATGCTTTTAATAGAGACTATCTTATCTATTTTAACCTAATCTTTTGTTTGTTTGTTTTATTGTTGAGCTGACAAAAAAAGCAAGCTTGAATTAAATGTTTTAATTAAATGTAGCTAATGATTCAGATTTATTTAAATGTTCATGTATTACAAATGGAATTGTTTTCATTGTCATAAGTTAATTATAAAATGTATTTTAAAAAAAAAACATAATTTAAGCCTTATACGGTTAAAGTAATGCTTTCTATTTGTCTTTAAATATTGTTTAAAAAATAGGAAATTACGGATGGCAACTTTGTAATACAGTTTTATTAATTTACCTTCGGGCCCACAGCTCTCAGTTGTTTGATTTTTGGCCCTTCATAGGAAAAAAATTGAGGATCCCTGTTTTAAACACAATTACATTTATTTGGTAACAAATTTAGCAATTTGTCACTGGTGATGTTAGTGGTTCCCAAAGTGGGGGTCACAGGACAATGAGAGGGGGTCACTTGGTGATTTCTAAAAATCTAATCAATTTTAATAAACCATTAAAATCACTATATTTTATCCATAACCTACAAAAGATAAAAATAGTTACAATAAAAATACATCATACAAATAATAAGCCATCAATTTCCTTTTTTTATTGGATTGCGACTCCTGGGGTTTTTACATTAGATTATCCCCACAGCAATAGCATCATTTGCAACAGGTTGATTTTACAGCACCATCCTAAACTTTCTGACACCTTTATGGCACTCAAATGTTAAAAATAAATACAGACGACTGAACATGGAGGATGATCTCCACATGGTGCTCTCCAAAATTAAACCAAGAATAGACTTGTGCTGTAAACATTGTGCCGATAAGTCTCATTAGGTGAGGTTAATATTAAATTAAATAAATGAATAAATGACTACAAAAAATATAGTTGTTAGACTGTTGCACCTTTTTTGTGTTTGTTGTCAATATTGGTGTGTATGTGAGCCACACCGGCGCGTCCATTGAAGCGACCTAGGTGGCTGCCTAGGGCGGCAGAATAGTGAGGGCAGCGTCCGCGAACCCCCCAGTCCTCACTTTCATCCGTGACGCCCACCCCCTCCTTCCCGGTCCTCACTTTCATCCACGAACCGGTCACTTTCTTTTTCAATTTCGAGTTAAGGGCGGTGTGATCGCCATTGCATTCAACATTTGTGTTTATAACCACCTCTGAAAATAGTGGAAGTCATAATTCTCTGGCTTTGTTTTTTGGGGGTCGTGGGCTGAAAAGTTTGGGAACCCCTGAGTTAATGCACCAGCTAATGTTTACTAATGCAAACTAATTGTAAAGTGATACAAATTCCACTTTATAATTCTTTAGCAATTGAATTAGTTTGAACTCTGAATGTAATTGGTTTGTTTAATCTGAACCTATGAATGTTCAGTTTTGAACATGTTTATCGACAACAATTAAGATTA
The DNA here is from genome assembly GCA_903798205.1 of Danio tinwini. NCBI lineage: Eukaryota > Metazoa > Chordata > Actinopteri > Cypriniformes > Danionidae > Danio > Danio tinwini. The sequence goes on along the minus strand of CAIGQZ010032903.1, from coordinate 2,099,062 downwards.
TATTTTTGAAGTTTACAATTAATAGCTCAGGAGTTGATAAATCAAGTCAATATTGATTTTAAAGCACTTAACAGGAACTACTGCATACATATTGTCTCTTAGCCTTGTTTTTATTTGATTGCATAACAGAAGATAAGATGTCAGTTGCATGTTTAACATCAGTTTCGACTTCACAAACTGGTTTGGCGAGATATCTTCTAGAAGCATCGTGATGAACACACCCGTGGATATAAAGTTTGTTTTCGATTAAGACTGAAAATTAGTCAGGGTGCACTGAGAAACAGGTTTACTAATCTGATATGAATGTAACCCTCAAGCACAAAGCCAATCTTATGTTGCACAGGTATAGCAATAGCTAAAATACATTGCATGAGTCAAATGTATAGATTTTATGGCTAAAATTATTAGAATATTAAGTAAATATCATGTTCCATGAAGGCATTTTGTAAATTTCCTACAGTAAATATATAGAAATTATTATTTTGATTAGTATATGCATGACTAAGAACATATTTTAAACAAAATGTCCTCAATATTTAGATTTTTTTAACCAGATTCGACATTCAAGTTGTATCTCGGCCTTATACTATCCTACCATATCAATTGAATGTTTATTTAGTCCAAAAATGTACACTTATTATTACTGGTTTTGTGGTCCTGGGTAACAAATTATAAATATTCTAGTTTCTAAACATTAATGGGTGCTAAACATTTTAATTAAAGATGACGTTAAAATGCTAACTCTTTTACTAAACATATATCTGTGAAGCTCAAAAATGTTTCCAAACATCAACACATTTTAACAATAGAAACCCCAGCACACGGTTTGTTGTCTCGGCTCGAAGATTTTCCAGTGGCTCGTTGTTGCTACGGGAAGTGACGTCACGGCAGTCGGCTGGATTATTCAACTGATGGAGCCTCTGTTGTAGGAGATACACAGAGTAAATGGTAGATTCAGGGCCATCGGAACTGGGAAGGAGTCGCTCTCAAAATCCGGCTTCATCCTTTTTTAAGCAGACTATTTTCAGGTCGAAACTTACCGGAGCATAAAGTTCACACTTTACGCTTTTTAACGAACCTAATATTTTGATAGTTACCGATTCGTAATGTTTGAAAACGACTGGTGAAAATTGGGTAGCTACTGTGAAGGGAATTAGCAAGCTAGCTGGCTGTGTAAGGGGATTCTGGCTGGGAGAGACAGAAGAATAGACGGATAACAAAGAAGGGATTTCCGCTGTTTTTGTTGAACACTCCGAACATACATCGTTTAAATAATTCCAGTTGAAGCTAGCTTAATCGCTAGCTTTCTCGTTTAGCCATTTATCATGGAATTGAGAGTAGGAAACCGATACAGACTGGGAAGGAAAATTGGCTCTGGATCTTTTGGTGACATTTATTTGGGTAAGTAATTGTTTGACTTATTTGTTTATTCATTGAGAGTGTCGACATTTACCTGTCAGTTTAATGAAAGTACACATCGTATTTTGTTTTGAAACGTCAAATGGATTCCCATTCCCAGTGCCCCTCAGTCAGCTGCTACTGAGGGTCCTATTCAGGAAAGCCAGAAAACCCCCACTAACCTTCGCTATTTTGATGCTAGTTTAACACGTCAGTTAAACCTAGCGTCAGCTCCGTGTTTGTTTGTAAATGCATCTTGTTATGGTCATTACGTGACACCATTGCCAATAAAAACACAGTTCCCAAGAGTCAAGTCTCTTAAAGCTTTATATATTATGTTGTCAATAACCAATAAAAATTCCAGTATACAAGTCTTGGTGCTTGCTTTAGGTACTACAAAATAAAAATTGATTCAATTGTAGTCAAGTTACAGACAGTTTAGTTTTAGTGCTTGGTATAAGAGCACTTCTGCATTTTGATTGCTAACATGTCGACTACATCTTTAAAGATTATATGTATCAGCATTTGTTTCCTAAGTGTGTTTCATTTTAAATTAATGTGAAAATTAATTAATTTTATTAATGTGTAGTAGTGGAAAAGTATCTTGTAAAATGTCCTTGTAAATCAAAAAGTATGATTATTTTGTGTCTCAAACGTGTAATATTTTCACTAGTTAGGTGTCTGTCAACACACGCTGTAGAATTGTGTATCTTACTGATTACTGCGAAATTACTGACAGAAGAGGAAGTGAAGTACCTTGTCACAAGTAAACATGACTATAGCATTTGAATGTTGCGAGTCTGATCAGATCTTTGCAACTTTTGAGATGTTGTTAGTAAAGTTGGTTTAATTGCAAGAATCTTTTATAAAAGGAAGTTTATGCTCAACAGCCAGCAACTGGCTGGCAAGTTTGTTTTGCGTGCGAGTTTCAACTTAACTTCCACAGGTTGTGAAAGGCGCTGATGATGTAATATTTGCTTTCGTCATTGGTTTTGAAGACCTAAGGCTACAGAGTATTGTTATGAGCAGCTGCATTTAATGTACCTTCCTTTAGTTTTCTTCATTGCCACCACAATGAAGGCATTAGTCTGTTTTCTGCCATTCTGAACAACCAGTGTTTGTGTATTTCGGTTCCTTTTGAAGCATCCTGCTTGGGCCTTTATGGTTTGCAAAGTTTATTTAAATGCAATATGGGATGCATATGGTCTCTTGTGGCTCGATGAGCTTTGCTCTTGCTCAACTCTTTCGTTTTTGCTTCGCAGTCGGAGTTGTGTGTAGTGATCTCATTGCTGGCCAGAGTTGTGTTTATGATATGTTCTCGGCTGTACTTTGGTGGAGAAACACTCCACGCCTCCTCTGTAATTCTCTCCAGAAATGGCTTAAAAACAATCATTGGTTCCAAAGCAAGATCCTGAATGTGAAGTGATAAGCCACCCAGTATGTTTTTCAGAATTACCCAACACTTTTATTAAATTTTGTCCATTGGATTTTGCAAACAAAGTAGGAGAAATTAGAGAAGCTGATTTTTGTGTGGCTGTTTACTTAAACTGGGCCCTTTGTATCTGTTGCAGGGTGGCATGGTCAAAGCAGGTGTTATGCTTCAACATGCACTCTGTAAGTGGGCTACTAGGGCCTAATGAAATGTAATTTATTTCTTCTTTTATATTTATTTATTTAGTCTATTTTTCTTCAATTAAACATTTCTGAACTCAATTTTAATCATTGGAATGCATAAAAATGAAATTATGAAACTTAATCAGTGTAAGATTGACATTACATTTTTTTCTAGCACAATTTTTATTTTCAATGTAAAATAAAAGTGGGAATAATGTATAATATGCAATATTTTGTAGAAAGTAGAACACAACCTACCCTAAAAATACCTAGTCATTAAAAAAAAACTTCACACCCCTTAATAGCAACTATTACAAAGATATAGTAGAATAAAAACATGTAATGTAAAAAACAATTAAACAAAAAGACACAAAACAGGTAATCTGTTTGTTAACTGTGACATCACACGAAGCTGCTTCCGGGTCCTAACGCCATATCAAACTGTATGGGAAGACTCAAAAAATTGTAATAATAAACGTTTACAAAATTCTGTAATACTCTCAAAAATCACGATCACAATAAATATATCCATGCCTAATATCTGATGGCCAGAATGTGAACAATTTTTTTAAAAACTTGTTAAAACATTGGTCTCTGTGTTGCAGCAGGTCCAGAGACTGTAGTGAAAACTATGATTTTATATAAAATTATATAAAATGTTTGATACGACTAAAAAGTGGTAATAACAAATATTTTCCCAAATTAAAACAAGTAGCGTCTTGGACCCGGAAACAGTATTTCAAGCATTATGACTTAACAAGCAGATAAACAAGAACAACCATTTAGCTAGCATGCATGCTTGTATGGTATTTTAATACATTTAAAAAAAAAATGATTATAACCTTGATTTATGCATTTTAGAGCACAAATGTTTATTAGTGTCAATTTGACAGTTTTTTTTGTGTGTGACAAAAACATGACACATTTTCTCTCCCATAATGTAGTTTTGTAGTAGCATTAGTTTTGAGTTAATCCACAATTATTAATTGCATTACATTGCATATAAAATAGGTAATTTGCTAAGTTTTTTTTTGTATCTGGATTGTGCTAAGTTTTCATTTTGTTGAAGTCATATGATACACACATCCTATATGATGCCACTTTTGCTTTAATGGTCAATAGCAGTGTTGGGAGTAATGCATTACAAGTAACATGGGTTGTGTAATAATATAACTTTTCTAAGTAAAGAGTAAAGTAACGCATTACTTAAAATGAATAATATTTGTTTTATTTATAAATGTAAGACAAGTTACTTTTTAGATTAATTAATAAGCTTCAGTCAATGAAAGAATGTTCATTATTTTGAACGCATCAAAAAAAGGAAAAGTGGATTGTCTCAGTGAACAGTGATTTTACTTAAGACAAATAGTATAAAAGTAAGTTTAATAGTTTAAGCTTTCATTAATCTGTACACACACAGCATGTATAGCTTTGGGGTCAGGAAATTCTCAGATAACGTCCTAAAATATATTTTTTTATGCGTTTTTTTAAAGGTAAATGTAGGTTATTGCACTGTAATTGCCAGGGGTGTCAAAATTAATTGTTTCTTTGGTGCACCGCGATGCAGACGGGTACAATTTGATATCGGTTCAGTAATAATCAAAACCGGTTATTATGTACCGACGTTATTTATCTTCAATGCGCGATGTCGTAGTGAAATACTATGGCGAAGGGGGCGAGTAAATAAAACAATCCTACTACTTAAAAGGTGGATAATTATGCACAGTTTAACTGCTTGTGAGTTTGCTGGAAAGTCACTTTCATTGACACTGAAGAAAACACAGCACACAAGCTGCTATTTCACTAATAGGGAGAAATGCTGTAAAACTCCATCTCTGTCTCTCTCTCTCTGACTTTGGACATTTGACCCGCTGGGGTGTTTGTGAGGTAACTTTTCCTTTCCTCAGCTGTTAAAGCAATACTTATGGATCCAGGCATGAGCATGCCTGAGGTGCAAGTTTTCTCAACTGTGTCTATTATGAATTACCTGTGATAACCGCATATTATTTGCATATAGACTGTAACCACGGTTGTTCTTTTCGCGTCACTCATTGGTAAACAGCGCTTTCATTTCTAAAGCCAATCGCAGCCCTTTCTGTTGAGCTGATGAAGGCAATGACAAATCATAGGGGTGTAAGACCTCGTTTGACAGCACTCAAAAAGCAAGCGGTATAATATTTACATTACTTTATTTGCTATAAATGCTCGTGCTGTCTTCTGTGCATGTAGTGGAGTTTTGTTTGATACATTCAAAAAGAGTGTTTTCTTTGAGCAGGTCAAATTAAAGATACAGTTAATATATCTTACTGCTTGTATTAAAGGACAAAAGTTTATTACAAATTAAAAAAAAATTGTGTTGTGAAGAAAAAATCTAATTATGTGTGCAAAGCATCGTCAATGCACCGTGATGCACCGAGCTATCTAATTGAACCGAATCAATGGCATGATGATCGTAACCGAACCATGAGACCAGTGTAGGTTCACACCCCTATTAATTGCAGAGCTTCTCTATTAAAAAAAAGAAAGAAGAAAAAAACAAATTCTGAAAAAGATCAAGTCTCAGCCAGGTAATGAAAAGTAACTGAAAAGTAATGTAACTCATTACTTTATAGGGCTGTGTATTGGCAAGGGCCTTACGATGCAATATATATTGCGATACATGGGTCACGATACGCTATATTGCGATACAATAAATATTGTGATATAATAGTTTGTATTAGTATGCGTGTCACATTATATTGACAACTTGATAAAGTCAGCAGACAAATTAAAATTTCAATTTATTTTCCATCCATTCCAATTCACTAAAACTGCACAGAGTGATTGAACAGAAAACTATGTATATTGCAAAGCTTACAAATGGCATTTATTTTTTGTCTAATTCAGTACTCCCTGCTATAGCGTTTAGGGTTGGGCTATGTTGACCAATTTGGCATCGTATGATGTCTAATGTGAAACATGGCGATGGACCATGGCATCGTCGTCATAGGCGGAGGTGAAATAATTATTTATGAATAATTAATAAATTCATAACTAATTAATTATTTGTAGCCTACTGTTTCAACTACCTGACCTGCATGGCCTTTGTTTTACTCATAATCAAATCATAAATAAAAAAAAAAAAAAATAAATAAAGATAAGTTACACACAAATTACCACCTGTCAATCACTTTTTTCCGCGGGACTTTGGCATGACTAGGCAGAATGAACCGTGCCGTTATGGCGTCCACACACTTGCTTGGTAAAAAAGCTGCACAACCAACAGGAACTAACCAACAGTATCTGAGGTTTTCACTAAAATTACTTAGTACAAGCATGAAAGCGAAAGACTGAAGCAGTGTACTGACGCTGTGACGCGTTACCTGAGAGAATCAAAAGACTGAAGAGTCGTTAGATAGAGACAAGATTAATAAAATATCACGTTTAACATGTATCTTATAGTGAGACGCAATCCAGCGGTACATCCTTGATAAACTGTCCAAACCAATGCTATGACTGTATAAAATATAGAGTCCGTACACTTCTCTGGAGTTCAGAGGAGCGCATGACAGTGTGTGTGTGTGGGGCTGTGTGTGTGTGTGTGTGTGTGGTCACGTGATGTGCGTTTTTAGCAGACGGAGGGCTGTTCAGAAATGCTTGGTGAAACGCCAGTTTGGATGTGGATCATTTTCGTTCTAAAATGCCATTTTAAAACTAAGCTGTATCAGTGTAAACGGGGCCTAAGTGTGTGTTTTTCACAAGCGGGTTTGCTACAGGGGCGGTGCAGAGGATCTAAGATGCCGCCTCAGCATCATGATGTCTATAGGCCATCGGCGATGGCATTGTCTATCGACCCAACCCTAATAGCATTTAAACCAAAGTTAGGGACATCTACAGGAGCGGAGGAGGAGGAGGTCATTTGGCACAACTTGAATCGATAGTTGAGGTTGGACTATCGATACACTATTGTGATAGTTAGATGTATCGATAATATTGCACAGCCCTATTGCTTTACCATAAAAAGTAACTGAGTAACACAAGTAGTTACTTTTTTTAGAGAGTAATTCAGTATTGTAATACATTACTTTTAAAAATAACTTTCCCCAACACTGGTCAATAGTACAATCTAAGTGTGTGAATTACAAAGACCCTAAATGTTGTTATGCAACAATGGTGATTCAGCTGGTGTACTGGGAACAGCCTTGTCCATGTACTCACTAAGGGGCTTATGTAAAGACTCCCAATATCCCCACACCTGGGAAGGCAGAGCCTGACAAACTCCAGCTGGGGCTGAAGGAGGCCAGACCGACCTGATCAACAACACATGCTCTCTGGACCAAGCCTCTTAAAAAGTACAGCACTGGCCAGCCAACATGAACCATAGAGGGAGAAATCCTCACAGAGCTCTCATGAAAACATGCGGCTGTCTTGTGGCTTGTTAAATCATGCAGCCAAGAGCGTTTTTAGTGGCAAGATATGCATTTTTCCATCTCCAGTAACCAATCTCTTAGGGATGCCCACTAAATTGGGAACCACACTGTTAATTGGACAACAAAACTGCAAAATTGTGTGTACTTGATTAATGCAGTTCTCTAATGTGCTGTTTTCTAGATTTGAATGAAGCTTTGGCTGTGGACTGGTACAAGGACATGTAATTGCTCCTTTGCCTAGCAGTTTTTAATATTTAGCCTTTAGCATGCTTATATGTGTAGTTAGCTAGTAAGTGGTTAGCTAGTTTGCAGGGTGGCACAAACGTATATAAAACTGAATAAATTAAGCCTAATAGAGAACTACATAAAATGAAAATACTTAGTTGTCACTTAAGTATGACATGAATACAATGTTTAACATCATTCATGTGTGATTAGTGTGCATAATTAAATGTAAATCTAGCAGATATTTCTGTAAGAAATTGAGATGTTTTTGAAATTTTTTTATTAATAGCTATCAATATTATTTGATGCTAAAAAAAGATTGGTGCGAATTATAATTAAGCTTTCAGTTCATTAAGGATGCAAAAATATTTACATTGTTATTAAACATTAAAAAACAAAACTTAAAGTATGTCAACTTAATAGAATGATTGCAGAAGGATTATGATGCAATGATGCAGAAAATTTAATTAAATCCACAGTAAATTACATCTTAAAGTTCATGTAGAAAAGAGTTTTCTGTACAAAATTCGTATAAATCTCAACCCACAGTTCGGAACGCACGTGACTCGTGGATTAGTAACTTCTTTTGACCTTTTAAGTTAATCAAACATTTATAACAATTGCAGAGAGATCGCGTCATTCAAATCACATGTATAAAAGCATTTTGGCTTCCCTGTACAATATAAGGATGACGGAAAAAGTTGTGGTGAGACCTACTTAAATGCCTTCTAGGTTATTAATTAAAGGTGTTTTCTGTCACTGTTTGTTTAGCCTGCATTAATGCATTCAGTGTAAAGCTACACATAACCATTAAAAGTTTTTGATCTCAATTCAAACCTGCGCAACATGAATGATAAATGATAATGATTTACATATGTTTATTAATCCTTCCAAGCACTGCATTCAAATCTGCCTTTTATCGAGAGATTCAGTTTTTACTCTTTTTTTCAGTTAGTTACAAATAAATAACACAGAATTACTGGGAGAACAGTTTAGAGTTCAAATATAAACACTGATTATGGTAAAGATTAAAATCACAGTTTAATGGAACTTCGCACTGGTGAATATTGTAGCAATTACATTGTGTAACCAATGGGTCGTGACAACCATCAAAATTGTCACTTGAGTAGGTTTTCAAAAATGATCTGCCTATAATGAAACATGACGTTTTATGTGTGAATTGTTGAATCATTAATTGAAAATAAATATGATATAGTACAAGATGTTAGATTTCTATATTTAGCATTATCAGCAACAGTAGCAAAAATAATTTTTGGTATTGAATATTTTCCTTTTTTCAGCTTGTTCTTAATTGTTATTTTTATTTGAATTACAGGTTCTAACTTATCTTTGTTAAAACCAATGGATTTTGCAGTAATATTTTTGTATAAATGTCTCTGACATTTATTTAGGCCCACACATTTTTTACACGCTCTTCGCTCATTTACCAGAGATGCTTATTTTGTAGATCTTTGATTAGTGAATTGGATCTCAACACTGCAACACGAGTATCCATCTGTTTCTGCACTGCACAAACCAACAAGCTTGCAGTCACGCAAAATGAATTTGAGCATATGCACATGAATGAGATGAGTGCAACCAATTTGTTCTCCAGACAGGCTCAGGCCGAACCCTCAATCCCTCTGGAGGGCCCAGGGCCTGGTGTGCGGGATGGGGGTTGAGAAAAATGCCAGCTGCCTACATTGGGGGGTGGATGGCTGACTTTTATTGATCTCCATGATAACATCATGTAAGGCTTACCCTGGAAATTAATGCACTTTTCCTTCTTAAAGTGAAAAATAGTAATGTCTGCGAAGGAACCAGATTTGCAAGAAGATAAAAAAGCTCAAAACTATGATTGATATGCAGTGACAGGAATGTCACCATGGACGTTAAAGTCATTTGTGTCATTCGCTGTCGAACCATGTGCACGTAGACAGTTGCTTTAAGGATGGGTTCCTTTAGTGTTTACTTATGTATTGAGTGGATGTGTCTAGACATGTTCCCTGTGCTGTTAGGATAGGGGAGGAAGAACATTCTCTCTGCTAATGTGCCCAGGCAAATCAAATTCCACTGTACATATCTTTACACTCTTTGATATTCTTCATTGGTGGTGCAACATGTTTATGCCGGCATGAATTGCAGAAAGATCATAGGGCAGACATTTTAGTGAGAAATGCACAGCTTAAAGCAGACCATTTACATTAAGGCCTGTTTGCATGTATAGTTCAAATAAAAAATTACAGGATTTCACACCGCAACTACAAAACGTTAAAGTGATTTTGATGATAACCTTTTTTTAATCATTCTTGTTGTCATTGAAATCACTATCATGAGTGTTTTCCAACCATATTCAGTTCTTTGACGATACAGAATGTACACTTTTTAATTAAATTCAATAGTAAACAGTAAATACAATAGGGCTGAATAATATATCGTTTGAGCACCGATATCGCAATGTGCGTATTTACAATGTTATTCTACGTGTGATTTTTTTTCAATCACAGCAAAACCATAAAGTGCTGTTTGTCACTTATATCTTTAAATATAAGCTTCAAACAGATGCACTGAGTGACCTCTTCAAATCATCTGCTGAAATTGTTCATATCGCAATATATATATCGCAGCAAAACATATCGCAATGTCACATTTTTGCAATATCGTGCAGTCCTAAAATACAATATCCCAAATGTTTCCAAATTCAGTAGTTTCCAACAATTTCAACCAAGGACATGGACCTTATATCTGCATTACCATCAGTTTGTGACTTTGTGACAATAGAAAGTATGACTGTAGCATCTGTCAAGCAACTAGCTTTGTTTTGCACATTTTGGAAGTTTTTTGGAAGTTACTCTTCACCGCTTGCAGCTGGTTCTGTTCGCAAAGACGGGTCACGTAATTTCAAACGATCAATTAAGTTGCTGAAGAAGAATTTGAGACGTGAAGAAAGTATAGGTTAGAGCTGCACAATCAATCAAAGACATTTCACTGTGAAGCTATGCAAAATTGCATTCCTAATTGCAGACGATGAACATACGATTATGAAATCGAAGGTAATCATTCAGTGATAATGACAAGTGTTTGCAAGATTCTCAGTGAACTATGGCTGTATGTTGCTGCTACATCTAAAAGCATGTGAAAATACCACGTTAAACGTTTTATTTTCAGAATAGAAAATTTACAAAATAGCTTTAGTTAAGTGTAGGGATGCAATGATTATCCGGTTTCACTATTACCTGCGCTTTATTTTGTCATGGTTAATTAATCGTAAAGGCTTCTCAACACCGTTTTTCTGCAAAGAATAAAACTGCAGCAACCAAACAAAGGTATGCCAACTGTGCACTAGTTTGTACACAGAGACTAACAACCACGCACACTGGATTAACTATGAATAAGGCTATTAACTAAGGCAAGCTTGTGTAAATTGGTTATTTCTAATGGAGGGACGCGCACGCGACACAACGTGCTCGCTTTTTTTTTTTTAGCCGCATCTAGTTGAGATGACAGGGGGATGTGTGAAAAGTACACAGGTTTGCAAACCCACGTAAAATTACAGATAATGACACCGATGAGAGCATGTTAATCTAAGAGAATGTTAATCCGCCAGCCGAGATCAATCGAGTGATTTCGAAGAGTGCTGGAAAACTCGAAGTGGATCAGCTGTTTAATGGCCCGAATCTCGATGCGTTGCATTCACTGCGTGTTCAGCGCAAATGGACGCTAAATGTAAAATCTAACGCTGTATAGTCAAAGACTATAGAATAGGGACTTTGGTTAAGTACATGCGTATAAAAACAATAGTGCAAAATGTATATTTCTTACTGCAATGCTTAATTTTTGCTTGACGCAAACCATACATTAATTTGTCAATGTAACAGTTGGACTTTTATAGCAGATAACTTACATTTAAGCTCATTTAAGGCAGCATGATGATGAGAAATGTAATACATTTTTAGTATTATTGTCATAGTCATTATTAATATTTTATAAATACTAAACATAAATTTTGGAATTATTTGTACAAATATCAAGTCATACTAGAATTAGTTTCTGTTTTTGTTAGTCCTGATTGATGTTGTTTTCAAATACAATAAATCTGTTAATATACAATATGCAGTGGTGCTCATTATTTTTTTGCTGGGTGCTCCTAAATTTTTTCTGGTGCTCCTAAATGTTTGAAGTTGGGAGCACCAGTGCTACCATGTAAAAAAAGTTAATTTCGAGCCTTGCATTAGACAAATACTATTTTTTATTCTCATTTTTATTTATTTACTCTTTTTTTTCTGTCATTTATTTACAGAATAATGTCAAATGTCAATGTTTAAATGTCAAAAATGTCACTTATGTTTAGGCACAAAGAGAAAAAATTTACTATTCTTTGTTTTTAATATTAGTATGTGCTGTATTATTTGGTTACTGAGCAGCAATAAACAACACTTAAAAATATAAGGAGTTTTCATGCGATTTTTCTTAACTAGTCGTGTTTTGAAATTAATAAATGCATAATCGTGATAACTGTGATTATTTCTCAGACTATAATTGTACAACCAAAATCTATAATCATTGCATCCCTAATTGAGTGTTTGTTCAATATTTTTATTATTTTGAAATTTTCGCAGACATTCACTTGAAAAACTTATTTTTTTATCAGTTGAGTGTTTGAAATAAATCGTTGTGTGAGGTGATTGCATTGTCGTTTTTATTAGTCACACTAAATCACTGAAAGCAGTTGAATCCTATGTATTTTCAGTAGCCAATATGGGAATTTCTGGTTGTCTAAATGGACTTTTGGAGAGCACCCTCTGGCCTTTGGAGGAGATTTGCTACTGTTTAAATGCATGTACTTATCTGACAAAATGTGTATGACCGTTTCAGCTTTTGATTTAATTGTGATTGTGATTTCAATTAAACATGCAGCCCTAGTATATAACATGGATCCTGAGGAGATCTCTCTGTCTCCCTGCAACATAATCTGCAAATATATAAACGAAATGGAAATAACATGACTACCTACAAAAAATGTGTCTGACAAACAAAAGTGTTTTTTATGTTATGACAATTTAGCTTGCATAAGTTTGTGTTTTCTTTCATTGCAACTGTTTGCATTCATTAAGTTTAAGTTCAGTGTTATTGCATTTGCTTTTTTATTGACATATTTGTTTTTGTAAAAAAAAATGTTATATAATTGTTTTCTGGGTTATTGTTGTTGATTTAGACATACAGTAATATCTATAGTTAACAATTTACTATTTAATCTTATTTTACTTGCTGCTAATTTGTTATAGATAACTAAATTTGGTAACACTTTATTTTGATGGTCCAGTTGAGTATTAGACTGTCTGCTTAATATCTGTGATACAGACATTTAACTGACTATAAGAAACTTTGCAAGTACATGTCAGCTTACACTAACCCGAACCCCAACCTAACAGTCTACTTATAATCCAATGAGAATTAGATTCAATGTAGATGCAATGTAACCTAAATTCAACAAACGAACCATCAAAATAAAGTGTGACCCTAAATTCTTGTCATTAGATGCAACATTTAAAGAACTTTTATTTATTTAAGCCTCAGTATAGTTGCAATAATTTCATTAGTGGTGTAGTTGGAGATGACATTTACTGTCATTCCATGCTCTATTGCAACAATGGGAAGCTACACTATTGTTTTAAATATATGCCTCTACTGGTCAAAATGTGCATACTATGGCAAAATCACACATGTAAAGTGGCAAGCTATAGAAAAGCACACGTGTATGATGAGATTATGTTTTGGTGAAGATGCTAAAATATTGTTGTCTTAATGTTTTTGTTCTTGATATGAAGGGGCCTTCAGCTTATTTTACAGGGATTGTTCATCAAGATTGTTGCTTCTACTATTTTTAGTACTCTTACTTGTCTTTATTCTTGTTCAACAGAGAAATAACATTTAGACATTGACTTCCATATTATTTTTTTCTTTGCATGGAAGTCAGTAGCTGCTGTCTGCCACTATTCTTCAAAATATTTTATTTTGTGTTAAACAAAAAAGGAAAAAAGGAATGCCATAAAGGTTTAAAACCATTTTGAGGTTGAGTAAATGGTGACTCAACTTTCTTTTTTGGATAAATTACATACCTTTTACATAGTTATGGACTTGCTTGGTGCATGTGTGTGAAGGAAAATGGTTGAATTCATCCTTGTTTGTATTGGCAAGGGCCTCACGATACGATACATATCACGATACATGGGTCACGATACAATATGTCACGATATATTATGATATAATAAACATTGTGATATATTGCAATAGTTTGTATGAGTATGCATCATGTTATATTGACAACTTGATAAAGTCAGCAGACAAATAAAAATTCCAATTTGAATTTATTTTTCATCCATTTCAATTTATTAGAACTGCACAGTGTGATTGAACAGAGAACTATGTATATTGCAAAGCTTACAAATGGCATTTTTGTTTTTGTCTACTTCAGTACTCCCTGGTATAGCGTTAACCAAAGTGCAGCCACACGTCAGCTCTAAAAGCTGGAGGCACCTTTATATTTTCTGCCATGCTTACTCTTGCTTCTGATACCGTACTTCTTGGCATTTTGTGGATTGAGAGTTAGCGACATCTACAGGAGCGGAGGAGGAGGTCGTTTGGCACAACTTGAATCAATACTTGGTTGGACTATCGATACACTATTGTAAAAGAAATTATCGCGATAGTTAGATGTATCAATATTTTTGCACAGCCCTAGTTTGTTTACATGGTTCATGGTGTTTGCTTGTTGTGGTAAGTCTGATCAGGTACCCAGGCTTTGTTCATGGTTAACATAGTCATATGCCTCTATGTATCTGATGTTTAGCTCTTTCTTTTTCCTTGTGAATGCACTCATAATATGAGGCTAAAAAAGGCAGTACAATTGGAGCTGTGCAGCCGGGTCTCACTGGTGTGTGACGGGAAAATCTTGCAATCCCCAACAATGGACTGAGTTCAATTTAGATGGAAACGGGGCTAATGTGAGATGCGTACACTAACAAACAGCCGTAAATCCTGCAGGGAATCTTTTAAAACATCTCAATCACAATCCACAAAGGGATTTGCTGAAATAAGCTAAGTTAATGGACTTTTAAATGGTTAGTTTACCAAAATATATATTTTTATTAATATATAGGGTTATAACAATACAATTTCAGTCACGATTCAATACTTATTGCAATATGGAACTCACTATAAAATATTCTCAATGTAGGCCAAACAAAATGTTTCATGTTATTTCTCAAATATGTTATAAAAAATATGTAGACTTTGTGGTGGTGGACTTGGTTTTGGACCTCAATGCACAGGACAGTGATGACATGATATGACTGTTCATCTTTCTGAAGAGTTAATTAATTATTCTTGCATTGACAATGTAAAGAGACAGTTTTTACTGTAAAAATCACACATTTGTCTTTATCAGGATTCCTTTTTCCTGCAATATAGTGAATCTTATATAGGATAGAGTAGTTATACTCCCATTGGCACTGTGTAAACATTCTCACTCAGAACACTGCCGCTGTGAATAGATTTGTTCATTGGATCTACAGAAAAGGAACATGCACAACTCTCTGTATAAACTAAAAAGGAATAAACCGTTTAAATGCTTGTGGTTATACCTCTAAAATGGGATGTGTTTTAAATGATGCATGCACTTTCAGTTTGTGGAGTCCTCTCTCTCTCTTTGAGGTAAACAGACCCAAGTCATCAGCTCGCAAATGATTTCATGGCTGCAAATAGATCATTATGCATAGATGGGATTGGCTTTTTTTGATTAATTATACCTTTTTAAATAAGAAAAAAGAATAGTGAGGAGTATTTTAACCTCAAAATCGAAAATTAAATGCCAACCCACCAAAAAAATATCAAAGTGGAAATAGATCGTGGTATTTCTGGAAGAGATGTGGCTGGAACTTTTTTTTTATTAAATTCTTCAACAGCAATGTATTCTTCAACAGTAATGAACCCAGCTCTTCTCCAGCATGGTCCTGGTGTAGCACTTGATTTACATGTAAAAATAAACAGCTTGCTTCCAGCATCGAAACAATATTTAATAAATGAGTTCAAGAGAAACCTCCTGGCACAGGCTCTGACAAGATCTGATGTGTGAAGTATTTGCACCACTTGCTCTGTGTTTTCATACTTAAGTATCACAAAGTTGAAGTGTCTGCCTGCCTTGCTTGTGCAAGTTCTTGATATGTATTATATTAACTGTTTTCTGATGTAACATTGCAGTTGTTCTTTCCTATTTTGAAAAATGTAGTAAGAATATCTAGTAGTTTGCCATTTTGATGCAATTATTGTGCTAACTGTGAGCTGTATGATTCATGCCACAAGTCAATTATTGGACATTTTTTTAGACTCGCATTACACGTCACTATCACACTATTGTGGAGGAGCTTTTAACAGTAGAATAGTCATCAAACATGCTGATGTAACACTCTCTACACATTGAAGAAGCTGATGGCAGTCTTGTGAATTTGTTCCATAACGGCTGGATGTCTGTTTGGTTATTTTTTGTGATGAATCACCTGGCCTTTTCAATTAAAGAAAAGAGGGAAGCAAGGAATTTAGCAGTATTGGATAGACTTTATCCTGGTCTTGTTGGAAATAATTTTCCATGTTTTCTGAAAGTATAGCTGTTAATAGTTTTTTTTCTTTCTCATTCTGTGTTGGTTGTTCTATTTTCCATGCTGTGTAAGCTTCCCGAAAAGTTCCCACCATAGCATTTCAGTTGTATGAGTGTTGAGAACAAATCAACATGCTAAAGCAAGCATTATGCAACTTTGATTAATTTTTTTATTCTGCCATATATATTGTGATATGAATATTATTTCATTATTAATTTTAGATTGATTAGGACAATTCTGTAGGGGAGTGCATGAAATATATTAATCTACAAGCAAAGATAAATTCAATAAAGAAAAATGTACAAATTACCTAAACTGCCACATTTTATTGTTTTCTGAGGAGTTGAACTGTATTCAGGTATACAGTAATTGAATAATCAAATGTAAAATAATACTGCAAAGTCTCTGTTTTTATAGACAATTCAATAAAAATTATCATTTGTTAAGTTGCAAATGGTAGAATTTTGTTTTCCTGAATTGTTTTGTAAATCCTCAAAGTCACAGGCCTCAAAAACACTTGCAAAATGATCAATTATAATCCAGACTCAACATTGTATATTCTCGCAATGTGACTATTGCGAGTGATCATATTACGATATCAATGCTGAAATGATATATTGTGCAGCCCTAATCTTTACAGTAAGTTATGTATGAGCCTCAATTATATTAGAAAAATTGTGACTATGACAAAACATTTTTGGAACATTTACTAAAACATTCTATTACTTTATTAAACTTATATTTTTTTTGGTTTTGTAAATTAATAAAAATAAACTTGTAATAAAAGTGAACAACTGGAAGAATGCTGTACTGCAGCTAGGTCTGTCACAGTAGTCAATATATCAACTTCTCGCACAGCACATGGACATGACCTCAACCATTTTTGGTGATGCAATATTTTTCGTCCATACATAAAAAAAACAATTTTAGCCACATTTTAGTTGATTGTGCGACCTCTCTCTCTATTGGAGGTGTTAGTGTCCAAAAATACTAGTTTTTACAATAAATTACTTAATACCTTTGTGTGTGTTTGACAACTGAAAATAGATCTGGTAGCAGACATTGCAGCCTCCGTTACTTTTTACTTTGCATTTTTTTGTTAACATTTATTATTTATTTAGGATCTGCATATTCACATTCTGATTCCAATGCCGAATTATTAATTTAATAAAAAATTTTAATAATAGTTTTTTAGGGGTTTTTCACCTTTATGATAGGACAGTAGAGATTTCAGACAGGAAAGCATTGGGTGCAGAGAGAGGGGAAGGATCGGCAAAGGACCTCGAGCCGGGAATCGAACTTGGGTCGCCGTGAGCACGTTGTTGCCATGTGTCGGCGCACAGTACCACTAGGCTATTGGTACCGACATTAAAGTTTGAAAATGATTAATTTAAATATTTTTATGAATAAAATATGTGTTTCTTCGGAAGAGCGCACTTGCATCGTGATGATAATATATTTTCATTCTGCCATTATATAATAAGTGGCATAAAATGGTCTTAAAATGACAATAATATTGTTTATTACAATATAATTTGGTGGAATAAATCGTACAACAAAAAATAGATATCGTGACAGGCCTAATTGCAATTTTTTTTTTTATGAGGAAAAAAAAATTAAATCTTAAATTTGTTAGTTTTAAATCCGTTTACTTTTGTGATATTTGTAGGTTTTAATGGACATGGATGTGAATTTTAATTAAGGATGCACCGATCCCGATACTTGGATCGGATATTGGTTCGATACTGCATATTTTTGCTGGATTTGGTATCGGCCAGCTGGTACCGATCCAAATCCGATCTTGCGCTTGTGCTTTATTCTGTGTAATTTACAAGCCAACAAAAGCCATGAAGGTTGCCTATTATAATGCATTAGAAAGTTGTCATGTAGGCCTACTATATCCCAAATGTTCTGAAGCCATTCTATAGTTTAATGTGAAGTACAGATGAATATTCACATGCTTAAATTCATGTTTAGTTCAGCGCTTCCCACCGCTGCACCTGTCTATCATTCTCCATTCATTCACTATTCAAACTGTGTGTCGCGTTTATGACGACGAAAAACTCCCCAAGACTATTTGTTCCTGTTAGTATTAATAATTAGTGTGGAGAAATGCATTTAATTTTGCATTAAATGGGTTCATTTTGACCCGTAACATGAAGTTTATTGCTGTTTTTGAATCTTGTTACGCTGTGTCTGTTAGATCGCATTCAGAAGAGAGGGTTATTACCTGCTCTTTACACACAAAGTAGGCCTACCTGAAACTTTAAATGAGAAAAGGCTCAATAATACATTGGACAGATCCTCAACGCACTGATTTCTTCCCTTTGTGCTGCTGTTTTGAAAGTGTCCGCAGATACCGGAGGGCTGCTCGCATGCATCAAGAGCTTCATCAAGCGCACCACTTTTTTTTTATTTTGTGGATAACTGACCAATAAAAAATGTTAAATAACCAACAAATTATACCAAACGAATTTCAGGTAAAAAATTATTTTTCAGACATGCTTTGTTTCTCCATTTCACTCGCGGCGAGTTTAGGCGAGGGAATGTTTATTAAGTAAAACTCAGACAGTTTAGTTTAGTCTACTTCAAACCTGCAGCAAAATATCAGGCTATGTTTTCTTCTCAAGAGCTACATTTTCTTAATAAAATTGTTTGAGATTGGGTGGAATTAGTGGAAAATCCAAATAGTTATTTAGACTAATTACAAGGTTTGTAAGAGTAGTTTGCTGTTTACAAGCGGGCAGAGCCAGAGTGGGTTCAAGTAGCATGTCAGTTCCAGGACTCTGGGTTATAGCAGCAGGGGTGAAATGTTCATTTTTGTTCAAGCAACTCATTTATTCTGCGTTTCATGTCAGATCCCCCAGGCACAACACGTACGCGAATGCTTCGTTTTCTGTTATCTGTTCCATTGGGTGGCTGTTACAGCAGATGATGGTGGATGATTTTCAGCATCTTCTGCTCAGGATGTTGAGTTCTGGCAGATGGTGGGCCGGAAAGGAGGTGGTAAAGCAGTGCGTGTAGATAATTGTGCCCACTCCCTCACACTGGAAAGCTGTGTGAATGAGTCAACCATGGATATGTTGAATTTAAAAAAAAAATAAAAATCATTATAGGCCTGCATATTCATATTTTTTGGTCATATGTAATTGTGCTCCAGTGACTCATAATGCACTGGAAGCTAAAGCTTATTTAGACACTGCAAAGCCTCTCTAGTTGAGTAGATTTATTGTTCGCATGCTGGGGGATGCGTGAAATGTACGTCACAGGTACATGAGCAGATAGTTTATGTTGAAGCTTTCTACTTTAGATGTGTCCTACAATATGGTTGTTTCTCTCTTTGGTGATGCATAGTGAAACTGACCTCCATCTTCTATGTTTTCCGTTCTCCAGGCACAGACATCTCCGTGGGGGAAGAAGTGGCCATCAAACTAGAATGTGTGAAAACGAAGCACCCGCAGCTGCACATCGAGAGCAAGATCTACAAGATGATGCAAGGAGGCGGTATGTGTTTCCACACTCACTCAACAGCTCCTCGTGGTCTCCATCCGGCTTCTCCATAAGTACAGAACTATGAGTCACACGTACACTCCTTACAGTGATGCCACATACATAAGAACCTGTGTACTTGTTCATTTATGGGAAGTACAGCTTTACCCTAATAGTTTTTTTATAGATTCAAATTAATTCTAGGATTGGATTCTGGATTGGATATAACTAATTACAGTGGACTTGTCATGGTCAAAAGCAGCTTTGCAAAAAATAATAACTAGCACAGATGAAAAAAATGGTAAGAAAAATGACTAACAATGCAATTTGGAATCACTGCAAATGATGAAAGAGGAATTCAACATGTCTCAATCAAGAAAAGGTTTGGAGCACACATTTGATGCATTAGAAGTTAAAATGCTCACCTATAAAACCATTACATTACTAATAGGCCTATAAACAACTTTATTGTTATAAGTCAATTACACAAAGTTATATTATTAATTATTTATGTTAGAAAATAGCATTTTTAAATTTTTTAAATTTTATTTAATTTTTTTTAACCAGGTTTTAGTGAACTTGCAATATTGTCAAAAACATAGAACTTTCAGTTGTTATATGTAAAAAGGCCTAAATACATGTAAGACCATTCAAATATTTTGCTTATGTCCAACTAACACAAACTCCTGTGATCGTTTCATGAGATCGATCGGATCATAGAGGAGTAATGGTGAAATTGTGTTTCAAGTAAGTGTTATAATAAAGACAATGCTTAAATATAGCATGTTAAGTAATACCAGTTTGCGATATCAAGCAACAAGCAGTTTTGTATATATATATATATCATACCTGCTCTTACATAAGTAATAAACTGGCTAGTCATTTTTGGAGCTAGTGGAAATTATCATCACAGCTAGTTAAAACCGGAAGTACTCAAATCCATGATTTAAAGCATTGGCAAACATATTAGCTACTAAAAGCCTCTATGAATGAGCACTATTTAATGTTGACTTGATATAGTTTTGTTTGTTGACCTTGTGTAATCCGTTTGAGTAATGGGGTTTTCTCAAAGCAAGGTGAAGGACCTTCATTTCTTAGATTGTGTTACCGAATACTGTGGCAACAGTGGGTGGCAAACCACTTGTGACAATTTCCTCTCACATCATCAGTCAGTGACTCAACACATCCTTCTCTGATGAAATTGGCATTATCAGATCTCAAACTACCCCATGTTCTGTCAGCACTAGGGCTGTGTATTGGCAAGGGCCTCACGAAACAATATATATCGCGATACATGGGTGACGATACGATATATAGCGATACAATAAATATTGTAAAATATATTGCAATAGTTTGTATTAGTATGTGTGTCACATTATATTGACAACTTGATAAAGTCGGCAGACAAATTTAAATTCCAATTCCAAATTTATTTATTTTATTAGTTATCCAAACACTTGCTTGGTAAAAAAGCTGCACAACCAACAGGAACTAACCAACAGTATCTGAGGTTTTCACTAAAATTACTTCACACAAGCGTGAAAGCTGTTCAGAAATGCTTGGTGAAATGCCAGTTTGGATGTGGATTTTTTAAAACTAAGCTGTATCAGTGTAAACGGAGCCTGAGTGTTTTCACGAGCACGTTTGCAACGGGAGCGGTGCAGAGGATCGGTGATGCCACCTCAGCAGCATCATGATGTCTATAGGCTGTCTTTCGTCTATTGACCCAACCCTAATAGCCTTAAAACCAAAGTGCAGCCACACGTCAGCTCTAAAAGCTGGAGGCACCTTTTATATTTTCCGCCATACTCACTCTTGCTTACTTCTGATACCGTACTACTTGGCGTTTTGTTGATTGCGAGTTAGGGACATCTACAGGAGCGGAGGAGGACGTCATTTGGCATAACTTGAATCGATACTTGAGGTTGGACTATCGATACACTATCGTAAAAGAAAGTATCGCAATAGTTAGATGTATCGATAATATTGCACAGCCCTAGTCAGCACCATGTTTCGTGTCCGCATTGGCTGAACATTGAGCCTCATGGGAATGTAGAAGAAATATGCAATTTGTATCCTGTAATTGGACTCAATAATATTTTTTTTGTTGACTTTTTGTTTCTCTTGCAATGCATAGGGATGGCTCATGAATATACATGAGTTGTCTGAAGGATGCGTCCCCCTTCGCTGCATCCAGCTGGGTTTGGCCCTGATTGCTTTTATTCTAGATAGATGTATTACAGTCCTGTCAGGGGGTGTTTTATGGTGTCAGTAGCAAAAGTGTGTCTACAGCGTTCGCTTTCAAACACGCTCAAGTCTGTCTGCGCACTCGCAGCATGACTGAGCATGCATGACGTTCGCTCCGCAGCGGCCAAACGTTGCGATGGCATCCATGCCATGACAGACCGACATTCTGTCTGCGCCTCCCTCTCAGCGCTTGTGCTCTCTATGATCACATGGACCCCGGGCCAGATGGTGCGTGCGGAGGGGAGTGGGTTTGGGGGGGGAGGGGCCATCCTGTGCATTCCATCTCCTAACTGGGTCTCTTGCACCACTCCCAGCCTTATTTAGCACAGCATGAACTTGCATACACACTGATGTCTTTACATGTAGAATGGTACCTGCATGTATATGTGCATGTGTGTACATGCATTTTTATAGAGGAAAGGAAACCATGTCTTGTATGCTTTAGTCTTTAAATGTTAGCATATTAACTCCCTGGTTCGAGTCCATACATGGAGAAGCACAAGGCTCTGCATTTTTCTATTTTAATTCCTGTTAATATAGAGCTTGCCAGAGCCATCATGACGTGAGAATGGAAAGGCGCGCTGGACCGCTCAGGCCAGCAGATATATTTAACTGGCTGAGTTTGCGCAGGAATAGCTGACCTGGAAGATGTTTTCTGCAAAGTGCTGAACAGCAAAAGCTCTTTGCTGTTGAAGGCAATGGCCAGGCTCAGGGCACACATGAGAGTAGACACGACAGCAGCTGCTGAGATATCTCTGACCTTCCTGATTGCTGTTGAGTTCTCTGTCTCTTCCTGTCCTTAATCTTGAGTATGCCAGGTTTATGTGAAGACAGAAAATCTAGACTAGTCTAGACAATCAGTTTGACCTGACTAATGGCAGACCAGACATTGTGGTTTTCAGGAAACCTGTTTGATAACTGTCATTACACTGTAAAACATATTATGCAAAGTTGTAAAAATCATCTATATATTCCAAAAATTTATATATTCCACAATCTCCTTTAATGTAAAAAAACAGCTCTCCTAATGTAGGTAGTAAAATATAAAGCTTCACGATGAACCAGAATTTAGAAGCGTCTTGTCTTAAATATGGCTAATAATACTCATTATAATACTTATGGCTAAAAATAAACACAAAGCACAAATTAGACTAATACACAACACTGCAGTAATGCAAGAAACATTATCAAAAAACCAAACATTAATACACATAACTAATAAGAAAAGTGTGTTGAAAAGTTAAATAGAAAACTATTTAAATGGTGTGATGCGTCACACATGGACATATAAGATCAACATCATTACAGGTTTTGTAAATTAAACAGTAATTTGATTTCATTCTTGACCCAAGCGTATCTTAATTTAGTTTTTTCAGCAGACCGTAAACGATTAACATGCTCATTTAAATGAGAATTTTGTTAAAGCAGCTGGCTATAACTGAATCACATGACAGGCTTCTCTGCTTAACTGGAAGTTTGTGTATTGTACACCTATCAGATCAGTACACATTCAAATTACATTAATGTTGTGACAGCTGCCTTTTCTGGTTCGCCTGTGGCTGTGTAGTTGAGCGGGGGTGAGAAAAATGCCCTTGAAGACATCTAATTGGGCATCAGCTGTCTTTCCATGATAGCCTATATCTTCTTGTGCATCACTTGAAGGTCGTTCTAGAGATGGTTGATGCTTTATGGCTGATGAGTTAGAGCCCTTTCTGACTGTGACCAACCAGAGCTGCTGGTTTGCTTAAGCTGCAGCTCTCCTTGTGCTTTTATCACAAACAGGCACCCAACCCCCTGCCGGTTATGTTGTAGGTCACCTTCAGTTTCTGTATGTCAATTCTTCAACCATACACACATGTTCTTCACTATTCAGTAATCTAAACTTTCAAGGTCCTTTCACTTATTCGGTGTTTCCTTCAAGAGCCACATTAGATTAATTATTTTAAGAGAAAACAATCATCTGTATTAATTGCAATTGCTTATTTTACAGTTGGTATTCCAACAATCAAATGGTGTGGAGCAGAGGGAGACTACAACGTAATGGTGATGGAGCTTCTTGGTCCCAGTTTGGAGGATCTCTTCAACTTTTGTTCTCGCAAGTTCAGCCTAAAGACTGTTCTTCTGCTGGCTGACCAGATGGTAAGACTCTAGAGGTGCTCACTGTAACCTTTGTCCGCTCCACCCTTCCCATTTCTTGTTACAGGACACCCAAAATTGGAAAATGACTCCAGGAAGTGGTTCTCCGTTGACGTGACAAGCTTTAGTGTCAACCTTTTAGCTGTTTTACATAGACAACCAGTGTCCTCTTTTACTTCATGTTTGACTGAGTATTAAATGCCAAGAGGCATTGTGGTGAATAAGGCATAATGTGAAAGGGCTGCTTGTTCAGTGGTTGTCAAGCCCTCTCTGCTTTATTTGAATTGGTGTGTTTTCGAGACTCTCAATCAGTCATTGGACTTGCTGAACCTGTCTTCTTTGCTTTTTTTTTTTTTCTTAGATCAGCCGTATTGAATACATCCACTCCAAGAACTTCATCCACAGAGATGTCAAGCCTGATAACTTCCTTATGGGCCTTGGGAAGAAGGGCAACCTTGTTTACATCATTGACTTTGGCCTGGCCAAGAAATACAGAGATGCTCGCACCCACCAGCACATCCCTTACCGCGAGAACAAAAACCTGACCGGCACCGCTCGCTACGCTTCCATTAACACCCACTTAGGAATAGGTACCCTTATAAGTCTTAAAAAAAACTTTATAATAATTATTGTTATTAGTATTAGTATAGAACTTGAGGATTGACGCTTCATATAATGGTTCACTCAACAAAATGTGCTTCTGTCTTTAAATAAATTTAGGTTCTAATTGCAATATTCTTAAAGTCTGTGTGAACCGAAGGTCGCTAAGACTTATTTTAGTATGTAAATATACATACTGCCAGCTGAAACAAGTTGTTAAGTAGGGGGTGGGTCTCTTTTTTTCATCCTTCACTCCTAGCATATGGTTAAGAATATTGTGTCTGAAGTAGGTCTGGGCGATTTGGCCTAAAAGAACATTTTAACTCTGTTTCGATTAATGAACAATTATTTTATTTATTTATTTTAAAAAGTTTTTTAGCCTACAGTAAATATGCTCATATTACAAGTGAGAGATTTTTTTAAATGCAGGGTGCATTACTTGATTTTAAAATAATTGAAGGAAACGGGCACTATCTACAATCTATGATAATTTATTGAACCTCACCGCTGAACAACTGAAATTAAAACACACATTGCCTAAAACTAACAGTCACTTTTTGTCTTATAAAACAAGTGAAAATAAATAACTTGCACTAAAGTAACTCTTGCATATCCTGTAAATAATATTTTAAACAGTGCATTTCTTGCATCTTCTGTAAACAAATATTTGAATGTAAATAATAATTTTATTGTAATGGAAAGTATACCATCTCTGACGCAACTTCCAAGCATCGTCAAGGTAGTGCAAACTTGCATCGTGTAGTGTATGCACATGAAGGCTGCGCCAGACCATACCTGTGCGTCCGACGCAGAATAATAAAGTAGCCTTTAGAGCGGGGTCATGTGACTTCCCACGCGGTAGGAAAGTTATTGAAAAAAAATGACCTGGGAAAAAATTTGATCGATTATAGGTTCTGAATGTCGATTTCAATTTACTTTTAGATTAATTGCCCAGCCCTAGCTTGAAGCTGCTAAACTGACTTTAAACTGATTTTGATTAAAGATTACAAAAACAAACAGATTTTTTCAGTGCATTAATTCGCACAAATTAATTGTTCACCTAAATAGTAATAACAATGTGCGCTAGCAAAATAAACATTGTACAATTTTACTTTACACAGACTTTATGGGTAAATAAACCGATCAATTTTTATTAATTTATTTTGTTGGTGTTTAACCAAAGATTTATAGTAGTATACAATACAACATAGGAAAAGTTTAGTTAGTTTTCTTATTTTTCCACTATCCCCTTAAAAGTAAACAAATAAAATGTATGAATTAAAGACAAACATATCCTCTGAGAGATAAAAAAAGAAATAAAATAAATAAAAAATAAATAAGAATAAAAAATAAAGAGAAAAATGTACTTAATAAAAAAATATTGTAAAGTTTATAATAAGAGTAAAAAAAAGAAAAGTTAAGGAGTCAAATTTTTCTGTTTACTGTGTATTAGAGCTGATATCTACTGAACAGGGTAAGCCTTTGATATAGTCTAAAACAGGATTCCAGGTCTTATAAAAAGATTTGAGAGATCCTGCAAGTAAGCATCTTACCTTCTCAAGTTTTATACAGCTAAAGATTTCTTGTATCCACATGTCATATGATGAAGTTCCTGTTTCTATTTGATAAGAATGGCTCGTCTAGCAAAAGAGTAGAAAAAGAAAGATGCAATAGTCAAGTCAACTCTCCAATATTCATTATTATTGCTAAAATAAATATCTAAAACTAAGTTTCAAATTAAGTTCAGCGAATCAGTTGTTAAATCAACAGTGTATTTGTTGAGTACACTTTAGGGCTGCACAATATTGGAAGAATTTGACGTTGCGATATTTTGTTTTTCTGCACTATATATTACAATATACTTTGTTATAATTGGAGACAATTTTGGGTCACACTTTATTTTAGGTATCAGTTCTCGCTCTTCACAAACCATTTTGGCTTACTTCAATATACTCCTAATTTGCTCCTTATTAATAGTTATAATATATATATATATATATATATATATATATATATATATATATATATAAAATTAATAGTTATTAAAGTAGTTTAGGTATTGGGTAGGATTAGGGATGAGAATCATATGAATGAGATCATACAGAACATGTGCTTTATAAGTACTAATAAGCAGCCAATATCTCAATGACATGCATGTTAATAAACAACTTGTTAATAGTGGGAATTGGTCTCTAAAGTGTTACCGGTTGTATTAATTTTGATTGACTGGGATGATTCTGTAGGGGAGTGAATCATGCATAAGATGTACTAAACAAACCACAAGCATAAGATAAATGCAACAAAGCAAAGATAAAAGTGAAATAAACAGAACCTGCATTATGGTTTTGTATATGTAAATGTAAAAATTACACTGCAAAGTCAACTTAACGTTGCATATTTTTGCGATGTGACTGTGGATGCACACATTGCGATATTGATGCTGAAACTATATATTTTGCCTAGTACACGTGTACTGAACCAGAATTTCCAGTACACATTTGTGCATTAACACCCTACTAATCTAATATTACAGTATTGAAACCTCCTGTGCTTGTCATCACTCTAAGATTTACAATCAAGCCGCTTCACCTGTTGTAGTCTGGCTTTCGTAATGATATACAGTGTTTATCATTGGTGTTTTCTTTCACAGAGCAGTCCAGACGAGATGACTTGGAGTCTCTTGGCTATGTGCTCATGTACTTCAACCTGGGCTCTCTGCCATGGCAGGGTTTGAAAGCTGCCACAAAGAGACAGAAGTACGAGCGAATCAGCGAGAAGAAAATGTCCACTCCTATTGAAGTCCTGTGCAAGGGATACCCATGTAAGCTTGTGCTCCTACATAAACCTTTTTTTCATGAGCCAACAGGCTGAAGTTATTCTATTATCATAGCCCTGTACTATGAGAAGCTTTTGGTTGAAGGTTACTAAGTGTAATTTGTGATAGAGATAGAACATAAGTCTTATTGTTAATACTATTTTAGTTCTTTTTACATTGGATTGGAATATATCTGGCTAAAACTTTTAGGAATACATTTACATTCACTACTGTTAACATTTGAAAGTCTTTCATTTTATTAATTTATTATAAATGATTAAAAAAGACATTTAAAGTATTACAAAAGATTTGTTTAAAATAAAACAACTATTTCTCGAGGAATCGTAATGGGTCACAAAATATATTAAGCAGCACAGCTGATTTTAGCTTTGCTTATAAATCTGAAATCTTTCTTGAGCAATAGTTCATCATATCAATTTCTGAAAGAAAAAGCATTACATTTTGTGTTTTTAACATGTTAATAATAAACATTAAAAAACAACACGCAAATAAAAAGCCCTTAGCCTTTCAATTCTTTTGCGACCCCTGGGGTGATTGTTATAATAAAGACACAGCACATTGATTTTATGACACCAGGTTAAACTTTCTGACACCTTTACGACACTCGCGTACATAAATATAGGCCACAACTGAACATGGAGGAGGGTTTCCGACTGGTGTTCTCCAAAATTAAATAATGAATAGGCTTGGGCCTATGGGTTTGTGTGCAAGATTTATATTTTTATAACCACCTCAGAGAAAATTGGGGGTTGCGAGTGGCATTGTTGTTTTGGGGGTCATGGGCTGAAACGTTTGGACTATAGTATATATAACTTTAAATATGAATGGACTGGTTCAATAAAAGGCCACAAAACTTATGTTTCTTTTTTTTGTTCTCAGCTGAGTTTGCCACATACCTCAACTTTTGCCGCTCCCTTCGTTTTGATGACAAGCCGGACTACTCTTACCTGAGACAACTTTTCAGGAATCTTTTTCACCGACAAGGCTTTTCATACGACTACGTTTTTGACTGGAATATGCTCAAATTTGTGAGTTCTTTGTATGGTCATTGTACTAACAGCTTATTTTTTTTTAAGACTTTGCACTTGATTTACGATGTGGTGTGCTGTTCAGGGCGCAAACAGAGCTGCAGAAGATCCGGAGAGAGAGCGGAGGGATCGTGAGGAAAGGTTACGGCATGGGCGAAATCCTGCTGCCCGTGGCATTATGCCTTCAAGCTCAGGTAGACCCAGCAGAATACAAGAAGTAGCACCTCCCACACCCCTCACGCCAACCTCACACACAGGTAAGACACCACTATCTGATTTCACTGGAGTTGATGAACATGTTTATAAATCAACACATCTACATTTTCCTTTGTGCGTGACAAGTGATGTGGAAACACTATGGTTTTCTTCCCTTTCACTGTTCACTACAGATTAAGACGGTTTGTTGTCATCTGAGCTAAAAGGAAGTGGTTAAAGGGGTTGCAAGCTACTGCACTCAGCAGGATGTTTGCTAGACATGACTTAAATTTAGTAGCATTTTCTCTATCAAATTGGTGGCGGTTCACACAAGCATCTCTCCAATTAAACAGTGACCCTGCACTTCTCATGTTAACCGTAAGCTGAAATCCTTGAATTGTATGGCCTCTTTAGCAATGCTTCAAGCAACTGTGTGCAAAAACTTGTAAACCCATCAAACTGTTATGTGAAAAAGTTGACACCCTATTGAATTTCATGGTTTTCTGTACCTGTAGGACATGATGAAAAACTTTATTGTCCTTGTCAAGTCTTTGAAGATAAAATCTCAAATTATCAACATTGCATGACATTTCGCATCGTGTCATTATTTACTTAACAAAAATAACGCCAAGATAAAAAAACATGACAAACTTAGGATGCTCTGACTCTGATCCACCTTTAGCAATAAAGTAATCATTTTCTTTGTTTATCAATCTCCGATTATTCTGGAGGAGTTTTGAGTTTTTTTGCACAGCTCTCACCACAACATTTCAGTCAGGATGAGCTCTGAACTTTTTTCCCAGCTGTTCTGTTGTACATTTGCTGGAGTGCTTAGGATATTTGTCTTGTTGCATGACCCAATTTTGGCTAAGCTTTAGCTGTGGGGCAGGGACGTTTTGTTAATGCTATAAGTTGTTGTTCATCTGGTTGCTCATTAGGTTTTATTTCCCAAATTGGAAGACCTGTCAAAGATCAGACCCTTTTTTTCTCAGGTGAAATTTAATGGGATGTCCTAACTTTTTCAAACAGCTTTGTGTCATTGCCACCAGAGTCCCAGTCAACTTTAGAGTCTTTAATTCAATAAATGGTTATTTTCCATCATGTTAAATGTAATGCAGTGTTTTCCAGTTGGGTGGAATTATTTTGTGGTTCCCACACTGTAAAACAGAAGGATTATTTTTCTTTAGTGTTGGTGGAAATGGCCCAATGTGTTGTCAATGTCAAATTTTTCCATATTTTTGATGACATGCATCTTCCTTTCTCTATTTTTTGGCAGGAATGGAGCGAGAGAGGAAGGTCAGTATGAGATTGCACCGTGGAGCCCCTGTCAACATTTCCTCTTCTGATCTTACTGGCCGACAGGACGTCTCACGCATATCCACATCACAGGTAACTACTTTTATGAGATGAAATATTCTTGCCCACTGTTGCCTGTGTTGTTTGGCAGCAGTGTCCGTATCTGGCTGCAGCTCCAATCACTGAGTAGAAAAGCTTTATAAACAAACTCCTTCACAATTGGTTTCTAGTAGAGAGACGAAGAGAAAAATGATGGAGAGTGATGGGCATGAAGGAGAGATTGGATGGAGCTTGTGTCTGCTGTGGCCTGGCGTGAGAGCCGGTTCATGGTCATGATTCACAGGGCTGTTAGCATGCCGTTATAAAGCATGCCGTTGTGTGCTTTATAACTTACCCTAAAATTAGTTTTCAACAGTGAAATGGAGATTCACCTGTGGAAAGAATAAAAAAAAACCCTAATTTATGTGTTGTTAAATGTTAAAGTCTGACAACATTTATCCCAGATATGAAAAATATATACTATAAGAAAAAGGGTTTATTTTAATTTGTATACATAATATTGTTATAATGAAATATTATGTTCAATATTTGTAGTTATTATTATTGACGGGCTCAACAATAAGAATATTTATGGTAGTCTGATTAATATTACTATTACTAATTGTGATAGTAGTAATACATTTTTGGTTGTTGTTGGTTTGTAATCGTCAGTTTTTTTGAAAAAGTAAACTATATACATGTAACTATTGTACAATTTAAAAGTGTTTTAATAGTTTTTTATTTTTTATTTAATGATTCAATGCGTTGTGAACTTTAATAATAATAATAATAATAATAATATAATTTAAAGCTTATTTAAATTATTAAATTTTTTCAAAGCTAGCTTAAATTTAAATATCACTAAAGCTGTCATTCAGCTCAATGTTGCATTGACATGTTTGTAACTGTACAGCATTGCTCAAAACACCACAGTTTTACTTCTTTCAAAACTTAAAAGCATAATTTGTAGGTTTGTGGATAGCTGAAGTGTTAGCACTGTCCCCGGGCCATTGGGCCATCCTTATTGTTGAGCCCAGTATTGTGTAACCGCTGCCACATATTTTGGATCTGATTTGCGAAGATCTTTTCAGAACTTGTCACACATTCTTGAAATGCTGCCCAGAGTCATAATTCTGTCAACAGAGCCTCTGGTGATTTGAATATTTGCTATGTTAACGCTCCTGTTCAGATCAGTGTTTACAAAATTGTTGTTGATTCTCTTCAAATAAACATGTCTCCCCCCCCCCCCCCTTCCACTTACCCACCCACCCACTTCAGAATAGCATTCCCTATGAACACCACGGCAAGTAGATGCTCGCCATGTTCTGGTATGAGAGACAGCATTGGGTGAGTGACAGTTGGGTACAGTGTCTCTTATGTTTTTGTAACCTGGACTACCTCTACTTCCCTGCATTAATAGACTCCCTGTCCCACATCACTGCTGTAAGGCTGTCACGCAGCACAATACTCACCACACAGAATGAAGAGAGGCTTCACTCCCAACAGTAATTCAGATCAAGCAGTCAGATGCTTAGCAAATGCTGTTGAAGTGCTTCACTGAAGGTGTTTTTTCCCAATTAAAGCAACTCCGAAGTGAAAACCCCAATTCATTTTTTCTATGGAGAAGCACAATCTGACTATCAGCTCTGATATTCTCTCATGAATGTATTTTTAAAAGTGTTATGCCAATATTGTTTAACATTGCTACCATTAACATTCATTTAAACATAGTAGACATGTAGTCTGAATAATTTGCATTGAAAATATTTTTCTCTATATTTATTTCTTATGCATTCATAAATATTTCACAAATCTCTCAGTAATTTCATATTGTTTTGTCATTTTGCATCCTTTTTAAAATTGAGATACTTATTCCACCTTAAAGGGGTGGTCTACAGTGTATTTTTAAGGCTTGGTTGTGTTTATAAGATGCAAAGCAATGTATGCTCATGCTTCATTTGTATTTTTTTTTTTATATCTTACCTCCAAAAGGACCGCTCTAAGGAGGCTTATTGGTCAGCTAACATAATGTGCTGAGATTTGCGGATTGGCACTACGTCACGCCCCTACAAGCTTGGGCTTTTGTGCTGTGTGAACACTGTCAGTCAGAGCAGCTGTTAGCAGAGTTAGCTGCCTGAATCAGACAGAAAAATGAAGAGGACACCATTGAACCTCACACCTGCTCTCTAAAATAAAGTCTAACAAGTGTCTTACACATGCTTATTCCGAATATATGAGAAAGTGATATAAAATGTTCACATATCTTTTGCGAATTTGTTATTTGAGATGTAGATCGCATGGAAAGCAGCCGCATAGAGAGACACTAAAAGCAGCCACATAGAGAGACACTGCATGCGCTACTGTAGATTGTGGGTGTTTACAGGGATTTGACTGATATTTATGAATTTGTAGCTAAATTGTTAGTGGTGCCAATCAGCATTACCCGTTGTTTACATCCTTGTTTACGTCCTTGCTAAAACATACTGTTAAGGCTAGAAACTATGCCTGTAGTTGATAAATTTTAACAAATAAGATTAAATACTTAGATTGTGGTTTACAATCCACAGTTTTGTCTATTATGGTTGGAGGAGTTTTAGCCAAATCTAGCACTGAACTGGGAGAGATTCTGGAAGCTGTCCTTTGTCAAATGCTAACTATATATTTTTTATAATTCTCTGGAACATAATTAAAATGAAACTGTAAGCACTTCTCTCTTTGTGTCATGTCCTTTGGAAGCCCATATACAGAAACAAAGAAGCTCTGTGGAAAACAGTGTTTATAACAGTTACATTACCTTTGCTGTGCAGGGTGTGTGCACGTAGTGAATGCGTGTAACTGGAAGCCTTTGTGATCTCACTAGCCCTGATGTATTTTTTTGTAGTCTCCAAAACCGTAGACTCTGTAAAAGCCAATGTCTCCATTACATTCAGAGTTTTTGTTCACACAGCTACATTACACATCAACTAAAGTTTCAAGTATGATATCGTAGTGGACCACCCCTTTAAAGGAGATTTTTGTTTTGTAAAAAACAAAGAACTGTTTTCTAGTCTGTCAAAAGTGATAACTACATTTTTGGGTGCTTTTGCAAAGTTATAAAATGTAGATTCCCCATAAAATACCATAAATGAGAACGGTAGTTATCGTTAGTCATTAGTTACATTTTATTTATCCACAGTAATCAGGTGGCGAGACTTTTTATCAGTATTTTTGTGTTGTTTTTTTATGTAAAATGCTTGTTTATTATTAAGAAACTGTTATGATTGTAGATTATGTACTGAATAGACTTTAATATTGACATGAATATAGCTAATGCTGCTTAAATGGCATTAAAACACAATAAAATGTTAATAAATGTAATTATGTAGTGAAATTGATTTATTTCTCGTATGAGTAGAGTTTTGGCTTAGACTCATAACTAGAAAATGTGATTGAAGTGTCTATAGAGAAAATTAATTGGGGAAATGCTTTTGTCATTAAGGCTGCTGAAAAAAAAGTGGTCACTTACTATTCAACGCCAAAACCAGCGGTATTTGTAGCTGGGATACTTCATCCTGGTTAGCAGTTTCTGAACTCATGCCCCACTCTGATTCAGATGGTATTTTTAATCCTAGCAGAGAAAATAATTCATAACAGCAGATGACGATGATGCGTTACTCACAGATGGACAGTACTGTTATCCTCTGCACCGTTTATAACCACACCTGAACTGTTGCTTATTCTTAAAGCATCAAGTCGCAGATCATCCAGAAATATTTCGCTAATTGAAATCATGAAAGAAACCATCCATGGGTTTGTAGATGTATTTGGAGTATTTTCATTCCTTTTTAGTTATGTAAATGTCTGGCAGACATATCTTCGCTCAAATTTGATAAGGATCAAGAGTTGCAAACATAAGGCACGCACTCTGCTTTCGTTTAGTGCAACAACAGAAAAACTCCCATATGTACTCATGGACTACTAGCAGGCCAACATGCATTCACCATATACTCATGCATGCATTTAGAGAATGCATTGCAGTAATGTAGTGTCTGTAAATGCGAAAGTCTGTTTTTGAAGCAGTAATGCCGTGCAGCAGAGCGCTGTTGAATTGTGTGCTGTGCAGCGCCCTCTGGCTGTGACTGTATGTTTCTACACTCTGTGTTGTGTTTATAATATCCTCTAGCTGCCTGGGTGTGAATGCCTCTTTCTGCCTCACTCTTTTAACCCCCAGTGCTTGGTTTTGACTCTCTCTGGCATGCAGTGTGACTACCCAGACTGTGCTTCTGCACCCCCTTATCAATGCAGCTTTACACTTACAGGCTTTTTTTTGTATTCAGTTTGTTTGTTTTACAAAGTGTAAAACTGCTGCTTGTGATGTAAGTTTGCAGGAAATAGTTTGTGTCCTATATAATACATGTTTACTGTTCATCTCAGATTTGCAGAATGGCTCAGCCCTTTTGTTTCCTCTGAATTGTCAGAAACGGGTTCATCCCCCGCCCTTTAAGAGAGCATTTACGCGATTGGTTCCTGGGTTTTTATAGGCCCCCTGGACTGTTTTGCCTTTTTACAGAGAATCATGAAAAATGGATTCCCGCCTAGCAATTAATCAACCACGATTTTACTGTGGATCTGAAGAGGCAAGACACAATTAGCAGAGAGTCCCCTCCCCCGCTCTTGAAATAACCTGCTGTGTTATGGTCCTGAATGGAAACAAAGATACAGTACACTCTTTGTATTTTGTGTTATAATTCTTGACCCTTCTCCTGCTATTTGCCCTGTGGTGCTGCAGGCCATAGGGGAGCTCAGAGGACGACCTCAGGACCACTTGAAATATTTAGGACTCAAAGCCTAGAGAGACCAATGGTTAACCCCTCCCATCCTTCTAACAACTACTATGTTATCATTTTGACACAAAAATAGTTGGCAAAATTTGTAGGGGGGGTTTTCGGACCAGACTGCTTACATATTTGATACAGCATAAAACAAACATAAAGATTTCAATAAAAATCAACTTGTGAACAAATTTCTAAATACGTGCACTTTATTACATTCATTTCAGGGCTCACAAAATCTGGTAGCCTAAAGTCCTGGGCTATTGTTCTTTTCAGTCGGGCTACCCATTTCTATCTACATCATAACTGGTGGGCTATCTAGATAGCCTTCCAGACATTTGATAACCAGACTGAAAAAGCAATAACCCCAAGACTTTGGGCTACAAGATTTTGCGACCCCTGCATTTTATCTCTACTTATCTTCATTTAAAAAAAAATCACAACAGATTTTAATTTTTGCTTAAAAAATAATTATATCAATAAAAAGTTAATATTAAAAAAGCCTCAAGTAATTTATAAGCAGTTTTTAATAGATTTTTGATTATTACAGTTGCATTTTGTATTTCGATAAATTTCTCACTACCTCTGATTTTTATTTTCGCAATGGCACAAATCTAGAATTCATGATAAAGGCATGACATCATGAATCTGAAAAAGTGACCTTACACCTGGTAATTAAAGATTCGTCTTTGCATCTGTATGTTAATGCACTTTAGTCTTTAGTTTCACATCTATTGTGGCTGCCAATGTTCAAGTTTTTGTTTCCGTGCTGTGGTATTTTGACAGGTGACTGGGTATTCCTTTTTTTATACTATACATCCAGTGTTCAACTTCCTAATGTTGTTTGAGTGATCCAATCACTAAGTGTTTTGGATCCATTTATACCTGTATTCAGCACTGTCTGCTTGTGTTCGGATCATCTTTATACCAGACGTAAGGGGTCTCATCACTTGGTGACACAATGACACATCACTTGGTGTCATTGGTATCCCACACCTTCCCATGACACTGAGATGACTCATGGGAATAGCGGAACAATGGCTGTTCACACAGCAGAATAATAGTTTTCAGTTGTGATTCATTTCAGTTTTCAGTTCACATTCATATTATATAACCAAAAATCTTAAATATGGACAAATATTCGTTAAATTTACCCAAATGTTTGAGTTAGAACAGGGGTGCCCAAACTATTTGGTATGAATGGCCAAAAACCAAATGTTATTGTGAGCTGTGGGCCGAAGATACACACAACAAACTATTTTAAACTATTTTTAAACTAATTTCCTAATTCATATAATTTTTTTCATAATATTAAAAAACTAAATAGAAAACATTACAAAAAATAGAAAATATAATTTTTTATTATAATTTATTTCAATAAAAACAATCACTCTTATAACACAGTGAAGTTCAATGCTGAATACACTAGTCAAGCAGAATCCTTTGCCTTGATTCACTCACCAAAGTCTCTGCATCATTCTCTATCTGTCCCATGTACATTTAAACTAAATCTGATTATTTACACCATTTAAATCAAAATGTTTAATTTCATATAGCTTTTTATAGCTTAACAATAAAATAAACAAATAGAAGGTTACATTAAATTTGAAATTACAATCTCTAAACCATTTTCAGATGGGACGGCGGGCCAAATCAAAGGTTACCATGGGCCAACTTTGGCCTGTGGGCCCTAATTTGGACATTTGTGAGTTAAAATTTTGTGAGAAATGTTTCAACCTGTACAGCAAAGATCATTACATTGATCAAAGCTGACAGTAAATACTTTTAATTGATGTTAGAAATTAATCAAGTAAAGCTGCTTTGTGAAAGTTTGTGAAATTCCTATGGTTTTTACAAAAAAATAAATACATTTTAGTTCAGGAAACAAACCAATTGTAGCTAATTTAACTAATTAATTTCTATGTTAACTAATGTAATTTCTAATTAACTAATTTCTATGAAAGCTAAAAACAAAAAAAAATTCAAACTATTAAAAAAATATTGGTTAGTGATATTGGAGAACTTGTAAAATTGCTGCAAAAAAACAGCATTTTAAAATGTATTAAAATAGAAATGTTATTCCTAATACTGTTTTTACTGTAGTTTTGATCAGTTAAATGCAATTTTAAAGAGATTTTCATAAAGATCTATAAAAATCATACCCAGCCCAAACATTTGAACACGGTTCTGTTTCTAATTCTGCTAGCTTTTATTGAAAATCATTATCTATAGTGGTTACAAACATGCAGAAGTTAGAGCAGGAACTGAATTTGGTGACGTCTGTCCATAAAAACCTCATCTGATGTAGTCCAGTTTTCTCTTGAATGAACAGGACCGTTTGTGTATAGTGGACCCTTTTCACAAGAATGTTATGACGTGTTTAACGATCATCACAATCTTAAATCCTTTTTTAAATATTTTTTAAACGCATGTACATTTTTTATGCATTTACGCATGTATTATATCATCTTTGCATCAAATTACAAAAAATAATAATTATCGCTTGAGGTGTTTCTAATGCAGCATCTATGGACAGGAGAGTTAATTTGATGTTATTCTCTCTTTTGGTTGCCACTATCAGTCTCGCACAATTTTTTTCCTATTTCTGAAAGTCTTGATAACACCATCATGGAGTTTTTCGTTTATTATATCAGCAAATATGATAGTAAAAAAAATAAAAATTTTGTTGTGCGCTCTCATTCATTGCACTCTTAATTTTACTCAACTATGACAACTTCCACTACTGAGAAATCTAGAAATGTGAAAAGGGTCCGTGGTTGTTTTTACTGTTTTTCATCTGACTGTGTGAAAGTAGCCATTTTAATACACCGTTAACAGCACCAGAACCCTAATACTCTTAGCAGCAGTTTATTATTTTTCTCATATTAAGTGTCCCCTTCTAAACTGACCCGTCTGTCTCCTCCTCACCCAGGCTCTTTCTCGCGTCACCCCAAGTGGCCTGCAGTCTGCCGTACCTCGATGAGACCCTCCACACGCCTCAAGAGCAGACCATCCACAGCCCTGATCTGCACAAGGACTCCTCCAGCAGCCTCTAACCATGTGAAATCAAATCCAAGCAGACACTTCATTTCCTCCTTCCTCTCAATGCAATTAAACAACACTTGAGAGTCACGCAAAACTCCAGAGATGGACTGTTTTTGGTTTTCTGTTCTTCTTTTTAGCACACACACATGCACGCACGCACACATTTCCTCACCTACACTACTCAAAAAAGACACCCAGACACATCACTTTCTGCCAGTCAATCGCTGGCGAGATGGGAGGGACGGGATGGGACAGGGTGTGATTTTCGGCTGACGCTACCTTTGGCCCTCTGAAACACACATATTATAGGAGGAGAGGGCCGTTCTCCTGCCGTCCAGGGGCCGTTCACAAAGCAGAGCGTTTTGGCTAAAGCTAGCTCTGATCGTGCAGCGTATCCTCTCTCCTGTTGCAAAAAAAAAAACAACTTTCATACAGCTTGGAATGCAGCTGTACTGATAGCCATTGACATTTTGCTTTGCGTAACCTTTTTTTTTTTTGTCTTTAAGTTGATGTACAACAGAGATTAAACTGATTTCACACTGGCTACAGTCTTTTGCAGGTGAATCTTCTTTTTTTATGTTAGTTCAAGCTAAACATGCAGAATTAAATGGAAAGCCTGTTTGTTTGTGAGGCAGAATGACGGCGGTGTCTTTGTCTTTTCGTAGTTTATTATTTCGAAGTCCAGGCAGAGAAACAATACAGCAAATGGCTTTAGTTGTACACACAGTATCACCTTTGTTTTGTTTTTGGCAGCAAACAGCCAGGCCCTCTCTATATCATCTCGCTTCTAGATTTTATTGCATTCCCTTTATGCTTTTTTTGTTTGTCGAAAGCTGTGAGATGCCTGTATTGTAGAGTTGTTGATGTTATTAATGTTGTTTCTTTTTTTTAACCCCTGAACTAAGCTTTTACAGTAACCCAGGCACGTGTGGTTGAGTCCATGCTGTTGGATGGTGTTGTTTAAAGCAGTTGCGGAAGTCTAATAATGGCGAAAAGGGCTTCGTTTTTCTGGCCTGAGGGAATAAGCGTGAAAGACTCGGGCATGTTGAGACAAACTGGCACCTTTTTTCTTTTATTTCCTTTTTGTTACGCAAACAAATGTTTGTTTGGATTTGGAAGTCCAGCTTGTCTCATTGAGAGAACACCAGCCATCATTTAAGCCATGCCTGATTTTTGATTACTATTTTTTTTTTGTCTGATACTTTTAACTATTGAGATGCAAGGTATTTTTGTTTGTTTGTTTCCTTTAACTTTATTTACCGAGTATTACCAATGCTTTTAGTTTCACAACTTTTCCCTTGTTTCAGAAGTGTGGTTCTTTGACTTACTGGTGCTATAAGTCACAGAGGATGTGGAAGGTGAGCTACCTGTCCATATCATTCAGCATAGTAGAGCGTAGGCTTTTTCTGTAGTCATGGGGGTCTGGGGTGGGGGGATCTAGTGGTGAAAATCTTCAATTCTGTTGTCATGTATATAGGATGTTTCTAGTGATGGCAAAGTACCATTTTTTCATAGCCACTTGTCTCTCTGTGTGTGTGTGTGTGTGTGTGTGTGTGTGTGTGTGTGTGTGTGTGTGTGTGTGTGTGTGTGTGTGTATTGTGAGTATGGGGAAAAGGTTAGAGTTTAGAGAGGTGCGAGGGACTTTGTTCCGTTCTAGATTTGATAAGTTAGTACTTCTTTCTCTCCACTGGTGGTCTCACAGAAACAGCCGCTCCAGTACTGGTGGTGTTTAAATGTAGGCACAAGTACACTTTGTCGGGGATCGAGCTATTATGGATTTCTCTTTCATTTTTCTGGTTCATTCTACACGTGACTGCTTGGCCAGTCCTTCTGCATCACACTGTGCTGTATCAGGTGGAATTAAGAAAATCTTCCTTCTCTGGAAGATTTTATTTCCTCATTTGTATTGCCACTGTATTTGTGTATTTTAAAATGTGTAAATAAATTAATAAGTACTTGTAAGTTGACTTTGTTTCTCCTTTTTATTTTTTACATATGAGATGCTTTTTAATAAGGGAAACTAGTTATTTTTTATTCACCCCATGTCCAGGACTCCCTGGTAAAAGAGATACAGTATCTCAATGGGACATTTCTGCTTAAATAATTAAATAAATGCCATCCAAAATGTATATGAAGAAAAATTCCAGAGATTGTTTTAAATCGAAAGTTGTCGTCATTTACTCAAGCTCAGTTTTTTCCACCCACACCTATATGAGATTGAACGAAAAATGTTTTGAAGAAGGTTAACTAGTAGTCAAAATTTCCTATTATGATAGATGGTGTCTAGTTATATTATTCAAAATATCCTTTTTTGAGTTCAGTAAAAAAAAAACTCCAGTGTGGGAATCATGCGGGGGTTGAGTAAATGGTGAGGGTTTAAAGGCATATAGTGCAGGATCACTAATGGAAGAGAACAGGGGCCAACATGTGTCATGTTTGATGGTCCCAAATCCATATTTTTGCTGCTGTAATCCACATGACCTGAGCAGACAAATGTACAGTATTTGCTACTGAAACTATTAGGATTAACTATCACTGTTAAAGGCTATAGTTCACCTCCAAAAAAGGATTTACTCGACTTTTATGAATTTCTTCTGTTCAACACAGCAACATTTTCTAAAGAATGTTGGAAATCAGCACATCGACTTCCATAGTAGAAACAAAACTTTCTATTGAAAACAAAGACTGCTGCTTTTCAAAATTCTTCAAATGCTAGGCCAGCCGATTTGCAAAACTGTGAAAATAAACAATCAAGATGGTAAAAGCATTGAGTTTCATTGGTAGTGTATATTTAGCAGCACAAGCACAATCCAGGAAGTCAACAATAGTTTTGGTCTACTTAACATGGAGACCGAAACCATACTGCTTTCAATAGAAGTTTCTTTGGAAACTTTTTCAGGCCCTCAAAATGGCGTTTTGTTAATGAATGGTTTAAAAAAGGCCGTTCAAATGCTGCCAATCAAAATAGTAAAAATGAGCTTATTCTTCTCTCTCTCTCTCTTTTATTTTTTAACCTCGCAAAGTGTCACCAGCGATAGTTTTAGCAAAGCAACAAAACAGCAACACATACGTTTCTCGACAAAAATTCGACTAACGATAGCCTGAAGGTGAGTAAACCAACATTTTTTTTAAATTTGCGTATTAAATATCGCTTTAAAATGTGTGCAAATGAGTTTTGACAAACAAAATAGATTTCAATGAGTATATGATTGGCTGCAGTTCACTTAATGAAAGACAGGAGGCGCTAATTCAACATTTTAGGGTTAGGGTAATGTTGACAAAATATTTAATATGAATGTAATCGTAACTGGCTTTATGTACTG
Organism: Danio tinwini; assembly: GCA_903798205.1. NCBI lineage: Eukaryota > Metazoa > Chordata > Actinopteri > Cypriniformes > Danionidae > Danio > Danio tinwini. The sequence goes on along the minus strand of CAIGQZ010032903.1, from coordinate 2,057,717 downwards.
TTTTTAAATTGATTAATTCGCCTGTTATGTATGAGAAAATAAGACAACTATGATGCGAATTCAACATTTATTGAGCAGATCTGGTTTTATGTTTCAGCAGACAGAGATTGGGGTCATTATCAAATTATGCTGCCAGTCTGAAAACTGAAACCAGTGACAGTAAATAACAGTGAAAAATATCCCAGCCTGGTACAGAGGAAGGGCAGTCGGACAGATTCTGGGCTTACAGAGGCAAAATTTCTCATAGCTGCTCTGAAGATTGTTTATATGAAAAACAGATTTTTGATGTGGCAAGTGGTTTAGTCAGCAGCAGAGCCGTCTCCTGTTGATGCTGGTGTAAAATTAGAACCAATGCCAGTAGGCAGTGCTGCTGTCAAACCTCGTTTACACATCAACAAAATGATGGAATACACTGCAAGCTTTTCTTTTATCAGAAAACAAGCAAACAAAAAATAAAAACAATACTTTTTCAGTATGAGTATTTGTCATTAAGCATCTGTATTGAATTTAAGAGTTATAATGTAGATTATATTTATAGTGATAAAAGTAGGTTTGCTAAACATTCAGAGAAGTAAAATAAGCTAAACAAATGCAAAAATTGCTGTAGGATTCTTCATATGTAGTCGTAAACACAGAGATACCTGCTCTCTGTTTCACTGTTACAAGTTGTTACAAGTCTCAGTTGAGAATTACAGCAATAGTATCAGAAACTAAGTTTACAATACAACTAATACTGACTAATATGGAAGCCTAATGGTGACTCCAAATTCATTTTTTTTACATCAACATACTGAGTTTATTTTTCACAATTCAGGCTTTTTTTAAGATTTTTTTTTTCTGAGACCTTTCTGAGGCAATTTGTTATTTAGTAATTGTGTTTATAACTCAAGACTTTGGGATACAAGCTTCCAAATTCTGAGAAACGGCTATGAGATGTTAACATGCAATTATGTATTCTGAGACAAAATACCAGATGTACACAGATTTCTGACTAAAATTGGAAAATAAACTCAGAATTACTAGATGTAGGTTATGAAAACTCCAAAAATAGCTTCTATCACATCACAATTTTGAGAAAAAAAGATAGAATCGTTACATTTAAAGTTTACGAGAACCTATAATCTTGCAATTCATAAAAAACATGACAAGAAACAGAATAGCAAAATATATAATCAAAAATGTAATCTGTGAGAACTCTAGAAAACAATAATTTTATATCTCACAGTTCTGAAGAGAAAAAAAAAAACACTTTTTACACAGACTTCCAGAGACTAATACAATCAGATTCCACTGTCCTTTGGCATTGAGACATAGCAAAAATATAAGGTGAAGTGGGGCAGTAGGCGCCATTTCCTAATTCAGCAGAATTACAGTATCAGGAATGTAAACAGTAAGGGACAGGAATATAATAGATATAAACATTTGAAGTGGATCAAGCTTCTTCTTTTTTTTCCCAAAATTGTCCCAGGACAAGAATGGGTGATGTTCAGTAGTTCTAGGACAGCTTTGATGAAATGGTTTGATCCACTACAAATGTTGTCTACTGTATAAACATGGCATTTTCAGACATCTACAAAAGTCAATAGATCACACTTTATACAACACACACAAAGCTTTCACATATTGGTTGAGTCCACAAATTATAATCACCAATAGATAGAGACACATACTATTACAAAAGCATGTGAGCGGACGGTGTATTTTGAGTGAGAAGCAAAAAATCTGATAACTAAGAGTACCTTCAGACTATGCCCACACTTTCAGTTCCTGTAATGGATAACTGTTTTGTGTGATGTTGTGAGGTTTATTTAGCACTTAGTCAAAGGCGCTGTAACAATTGTATGCATTCTAGGCTTTAGACACAGGTATCTGTGGTGTAATCATCATTGGTCATGGTTCCACAAAAAAAAGGGATTGGGTTGCTGCTTTAATGCCATATTGTAATTTCCATTATTATGAAAGTCCAAATTATAAACTGGGAATTTTCTGAGAGCTTGTTCTGAGTTCATGTCCTGGGAAGTTCGTATTTTTTTTGCAAATTTTGCATGATTATGATATCAGTTGCGTTCAAGTCACTTTAGTGAGAGGAAATGCACATTTTAACAAAATTAGATCATGCAAAATGATCAATAAACAATGTGAATAGTGTTTTTTGTTTTTCATGGTCCCTATTAAGTTTATAAAGGTAAACTTAAACATTGCTTTTGTGAACATTTTGCTCCCCTCCCAACTAATGAAAGGTCTGTCAAGTTCATCCAGGACTGACCAAAAGAATCCGCCCCCAAATTCATTAGGATTGTCTAAAATCAAGAGGCTGACTAGGGCCTTTAGCTATGTTTCCATCCACCTATTGTTATGCACAATTTTAAAAACTAAAACCTGCTTAATGGAAATTCCACGATGCACATCATTTTTGAATATGCACTTAAAAAAACGCATGTGCACAACTGGAAACACATTTACTGAACAAATTCCAGCATGTGCATCAAAAAGTCATGTGATTTTTGCTTTAAAAGATCATGTGATAACAAAAATGGGTGTGATGTGAAACCAGCAGAGCGACCACACTAAAACATCTGAAATGTTGTTTTGGCCATTCTAACATCCCTCAGCCAAAGTCTGTCATTACAGTGGTTCAGTATTATTATAATTATTACTCATTCATTCATTTTCCTTCAGCTTAGTTCCTGATTATCAGCGGTCACCACAGCGGAATGAACCGCCAACTAATCAGGCATATGTTACATGCAACAAATGCCCTTCCAGCCGCAACCCAGCACTGGGAAACACCCATACTCTCATTCACACACTCATACACTATAACCAATTTAGTTAACTGAATTGACCTATACCGCATGTCTTTGGACTGTGGGGGAAACCTGAGCACCCGGAGGAAACCAACACGAACAAGGCGCAAGTAATTTATTATATAAGCAAATTCGAGCCGCAGCAAATTCCACTTTCCTTTTTGATATTTGGCGCCAGTTTATCCGAAAGTGATGATTTTGTTCTCTTTGACTTGATGGATGTAAACAATGCCTTATTTGCAAATGTTTAATGCGATATTTCAGTTTCGCTCATAAGACTAATGTGCATCTTTGAATGGAAACATAGCTAGCCTCAAAGAGATTGGTGTGATAGAGTGTCTATCAGTGGCTATACACATTTTCTGCATTAAAAAAATCACTTACAGCACCTTTAACTAACATAAAGTCTATATCAGTGTTTCTCAACCACGTTCCTGGAGGACCACCAGCTCTGCACATTTTCCATGCCCCCTTAACCAAACACACCTGATTCAGATCATCAGCCCATTAGAAGAGACTGAAAGACATGTAATGGGTGTGACAGACAAAGGTGACATCCAAAACATGCAGTGTTGGTGGCCCTCCAGGAACATGGTTGAGAAACATTGGTTTATATAACTCAAAGAGACGTCTGTGGTTTCGAGCTATATACATAAACTAGATGTTAGCTATAGATGTAGCTATAAACTAGCTATAGATGTTGTTTTGTCTAAATCTCTCTGTGTGGCAGTGCAAATGCGATATTTGGAACAGCATGAGTGCATTGGAGGTCTGTATTATTGATTAATCTGTCATTAAATAGCACACACATTTGGACACTGAATCAACTACACATTGACACACACATTAACACTGAAATTTGTGTCTGTCCACCCTTTCTCAGGCAGAACAGCTCAAAGTCTCCCTGTAAATCAGAGGTCAGATTCTGCACTGCAGGTGATGGTTTTCTTCTCCTCATCGTCCTCTTTAAGAAATGTTTCATTTTCTGTGGGCTCCTCCGTGACACTCTCAGGTATCAGGTCAGTCTTTGGCTTCTCTGAGTTTCCGTTGGGCGTGTGTGGCTCCTCTGCGGCTGGCGGACTGGAGTGATTCTTCTCCTCAATTGGTTCTCCAGACTCCACTGCTGCCGCATCAGGTGCCTCAGGTTTCTTCTTTATGCACAGGAAGTTGCATATGGCCAGCACTAAAGCAGACAACACAACCTCGATCCCAGCCAGCAGGAAGACAAACATATACTTCTTAGTGTGGTCCAAAAGACGGCCTTGACGAAAAGAGAGCAAGAATGTCAATGGCATTCAAAGGATCTGTGTAGATTACTGTTAGTCAAGGGTGTCCAAACTCGGTCCTGGAGGCCGGCGTCCTGGAGAGTTTAGCTCTAACAATAATCAAAAGCACCTAAACCAACTAATCAAGCTTCTACTAGATATACAGGGTGGGCCATTTATATAGATACACCTTAATAAAATGGGAATGGTTGGTGATATTAACATCCTGTTTGTGGCACATTAGTATATGTGAGGGGGCAAACTTTTCAAGATGGGTGGTGACCATGGTGGCCATTTTGAAGTCGGCCATCTTGGATCCAACTTTAGTTTTTTCAATAGGAAGAGGGTCATTTGACACATCAAACATATTGGGAATTTCACAAGAAAAACAATAGTGTGCTTGGTTTTAATGTAACTTTATTCTTTCATGAGTTATTTACAAGTTTCTGACCACTTATAAAATGTGTTCAATGTGTCTCCTATTGTGTTGGATTGTCAATGCAACCATCTTCTCCCACTCTTCACACACTGATAGCAACACCACAGGAGAAATGCCAGCACAGGCTTCCAGTAGTCATAGTTTCAGGTGCTGCACATCTTGTATCTTCACACCATAGAGAATTGCCTTCAGATGACCCCAAAGATAAAAGTCTAAGGGGGTCAGATCAGGAGACCTTGGGGGCTATTCAACTGGCCCACGACGACCAATCCACTTTTTAGGAAACTGTTCATCTAGGAAGGCTTGGACCTGACACCCATAATGTGGTGGTGCACCATCTTGCTGGAAAAACTCAGAGAACATTCCAGCTTCAGTGCATAAAGAGGGAAACACTTCATTATGTAGCAATTTCAAATATCCAGTGGCCTTAAGGTTTCCATTGATGAAGAATGGCCCCACTAACTTTGTTGTCTATGGTGTGAAGATACAAGATGTGCAGCACCTGAAACTACAGATACTAGAAGCCTGTGCTGGCATTTCTCCTGTGGTGTTGCTATCAGTGTGTGAAAAGTGGGAGAAGAGGGTTGCATTGACAATCCAACACAATGGGAGACACATTGAACACATTTTATAAGTGGTCAGAAACTTGTAAATAACTCATGAAAGAATAAAGTTACGTTAAAACCAAGCACACTATTGTTTTTCTTGTGAAATTCCCAATAAGTTTAATGTGTCAAATTACCCTCTTCCTATTAAAAAAAAACAAAAGTTGGATCCAAGATGGCCGACTTCAAAATGGCCAACATGGTCACCACCCATCTTGAAAAGTTTGCCCCCTCACATATACTAATGTGCCACAAACAGGATGTTAATATCACTAACCATTCCCATTTTATTAAGGTGTATCCATATAAATGGCCCACCCTGTACTAAAAACTTCTTGGCAGGTGTGTTGAAGCAAATTGGAGCTAAATTCACCAGGACACTGACCCTCCAGAACCGAGTTTGGACACCCCTGCTGTAAGTGTATTAAGGTTTATTTATTAGGAATGGGCAAAATTTCTACACAACATACGTTATGGCACAGACGTACTGTACAATGACTGGTCTGAACAATCTGCCTTTAATGACGATTTAATGCACAAAGCTTTAAAGGTCCCATCAAATGAGAAGTGTCTTGAAGAGGGCGGAACATGTCAGAGACTAGAGAGCATTTGATTGGTCATGATTTGATGAGAAACTGTAGTGTGAGGTGACGTGAATAAAATCGTTGATCTGTTTAAGAGGAGCGACAAATTACAATTTTTACATGTTTACATCAATTTTTAATCCCCTAAACGTACATTTTGTCAGTGTTTTGAGGCACATTAGCTAATAGATATCTAAAAAACTAACATCTAAAACACTTTATTTTAATTTCATGGGACCTTTAATAGCCCTCATAAAAATTTAATTATATTTTATATTCAACTACTGCATTTTATTTAGTTAAAAACCAAACATTTTCTGCAGCAATGCTTATACTTTTGGCGTCACTTGATCCAAGAGTATTATTTTGAAAATTATATTTTTTAAACATTACAAATATATATATGGATATTAGGAAGTACTTGAGTGTTCAGTTTAATGGATCTGAATGGTAATGCAGACTGATTTGATTAATTGATTGATTGATTGATTAATCAATTCATTCATTAATTTATTTTTAAATAACGGAAATTGTGACAAATTATGGCTGTAATTTGATAAAAAAAAAACAAATAAAACTTAAAAAATGACTATTATTATTGTCCCATATTACCTTTCCCACTGATCTACTGTTGTCATATATAACGCACCTTCCTTCTATTGGCCAAACCATAATATTAGCTTTAAAGAGATTCACCAATCTCCCCCTAATCCAAAAAGGGCTAATTTGCATATATTTTCACCATCTGAAACTGGGTTTTTTGTATAATTTTAAACCTACATTTCTGACCTACATGTTGAATACTGCAAGGTTAAGTAAATTAACACCAAAGTTGCATTTTTTCAAGTGTATCTGTCTGCGGATTGTAAGAGGGGTGTAACATGAAGGGGCGTAACTTGTGGTAAGTAAAAGGAGTAACTTGCAGTTATCGAGATCCCATTTAACTATGCGAGAGGTCACAACTAGATGTTGTTGACAAGATGGCGGAAATACTTACCAGAGAACATTTTCACCAAATGTTTTCATGAGTTCTCCAAATTTATCCACAACCAATTCATTTGATATATTATATTCATTCATTGAGCAACTCCACCATGCACCTCCACTCCCTGGCTTCTTCATCTGTTTTGTCATGATAGTAAGCCTACTCAGCATCGCCCCCTGTGATAGCAAATAGTATAGACATTAATAATTGTGATGGATGGGTTTACAGTAGGTGTGGAGTGGGTGTAGACATTAATAACTGATGTACAGTGACATCTTGCCGACAACATAGTTTTGACATGTGGGTCTCCATAACTTCAAGTTACGCCTTTAACATGCTACAAGTTAGGCCCCTTCATGTTACGCCCCTGTCTTGCAGTCCGCAGACAGAAACCCTACTCCATTTTTTGGATGAAATGTCCCATTAAAATGAACTTTCAACACTCACCAGCAGAGGGAGGACCAACTAGCACAGCAATGGCTTCAAGCATGAGAACTAAACCGATAGCACTGGAAAACTTCTCTGTGCCCACGACAGCCATGAGAACCTCGAATTGCAAGGCACCAACCATCCCATAAGAGATGCCGAAGAAGATGCAGAACACCACCAGAGAGGTGTAGTCTTTAGACAGGGAGCCCACCAGATCTGTGATGCCATTGAAAATGAGAGCAAAGCTGAAGAGGTAGACGCAGCGAGGACGAACCCACTGGAGCCCGGCGATTATCCCACACGTGGGCCGAGCGAAAATGTCAATGAAACCCAAAATGCTAAGCAGGAGAGCAGATTTGGTGTCCTCGTTTCCCAGCTCTTTGGCATAGCTCACCACAAACACTGGGGGAACGAACAAACCCAAGACCATAATAGAGGCAGCGATGGTGTAAATGAGAAAACCCCGGTCTCTGAAAACACTAAAGTCCAGCAGCTTGGACTTAGGTTTTACGTTTTTGTCGATGTCGTCCGGTGCGTTTTCAATCCCAGAAGTCTTTGAAGACTTAATTGGGACTAAAGGCCTCATTAAAGCACCGCAGGCACAACAGTTTAGCAGTATCCCTCCCAAAATGAGGAAGCCCCCTCTCCATCCATATTCATACTGAAGAACCTGTCCAAGAGGAGACAGACAACACAGGGCCACCGGGCTCCCAGCTGCAGCCAGACCGTTGGCCAGCGGACGCTTCTCACTGAAGTATCGATTCAACATAATGAGTGACGGCTGGAAGTTCAGAGCCATTCCAAGACCTGGAGGCAGAAGAAATACATGTTAACGTGTTTCTGGATGGACACTCAGTACTCAGTAAAGAAGTATAAGATGACTGAAGTACCTGTAATGACTCCTGTACACAAGTAAATATGGATGATGCTCGTGGCAAACGATGCCAAGATCATTCCCAATGATGCAAAAAGGCCGCCCACCAACATCACTGGACGACATCCGAATCGATTCACTAAAATGCTGCATAAAGGCCCTATGAAAAGTCATTATATATACAGTTTTATGCAACAGTTTGGCCACCCCTGATAATTTTCATAATTGCAAGCTATAGCCTGCAGACCTTTCAATTCAGCAATTTCATTTGAATATATTTTATACCCTAGGGGAAAAGCTACATTTCAGTTCTGACATAACATTTATTTAATCAACAGATGCAATGCCATTTAGGTCTTAATAAAAAACAGACAGGTGCAAAAATTTGGGCTGAATGATGACATTAATCTTTTGTAAAGCCACCTTTTGCTGAAATAACAGCCTGTAGATGGTTCTTATAGTTAAGGATAAGTAAGAATTCTAATAAGCAAGAATTCTTGCTGAAGGCATTTTGGGCCATTTTTCCTAGCAAAATTTCTCCAGTTAAGTCAGGTTCGATGGGTGCCAAGCATGAAATGGCTCTTTTCAAATTAATCCATAGATTTTCAATGATGTTCAAGTCTGGGGTCTGGGATGGCCATTCTAGAACATTGTATTGTGTCTAAGTATGAATTCCTTGGTACATCTGGAACTGTGCTTTGGGTCATTGTCCTACTGAAACACCCAACTCTGCCATAACTTCAGCCTCTTGACTGATTCCTAAACATTGTTCTTCAGAATCAGCTGATACTGAGTGGAATCCATGCGACCTGTAACTCTGACAAAGTTTCTTCTCCTGGAACGCTGTTTTCTTTTTCTGCCATGCAAATCGCCTATGGTTTGGCATCTGTCCACAGTATATTTTTTCAAAATTATTAAGGTTTGTGATGAGCCTTTGCATACCTCAAACGACTCTTTTCGTTGGCAGAATGCAGAAAAGGCTTCTCCTGCATCACCTTTGACCATCACAAAGAACTGCACAAAGCTGTTCTTTGTGAAGATCGCGCTGAACTGTGAAACGACGAACAACGACATTATCAGCAGCAAGATGTTCCTGGAGCTTTTTGGAGGTGGTCTGTGGTTTGTTTGTGACTATTCTAACCATCCTTTGCCTTTCAGACATTTTTTTGGGTCTAGCACATCTTTTCTTCACAAGAACGGTTCCTGTGACCTTCCATTTTCTTACTATATTTCTGATTGTGGAGACTTTAAACCTCTTTTTGCATCCTCCTAATTCCTGTTGGTGAATTATCCTAGTTTTTAGGCCATTAGGAAGTTCTTTTAAGGTTCCCATGTTGCTTCTTTTAGGTTCACAATAAGGAGAAGCACAACTAGCAATCAGCTATCTTAAATATCTTTTTCATAAATGGTTGCACCAGTGTTAGGATTGTTAAGGTTCACTGAGTCACTCAAATCAATTTTGTGTTGCAATCAATCAGCATTAAGTGATTACAGGTTTTGAAATCCACACAAAAGAGAGGGTGCCCAAACTTTTGCATTGCCTATTTTTCAGTTTCAATTTAATTTCACACATCTCAATACTGCTACAATGCATATTTCTGTCTGAAAAGCATGACATTATCTAGCTTTCTCTAGAAACCGAATAGCATTTCACTGAGATCTCATAAAGAAAGAGCACATAATTTTTGCATAAGACTGTATGTGTATATATGCATATATATGAACAGTTTGCATCCAGTTTAGACTAGTTAGAGAAGATAGTGCCACTCCTATCTTTTTATAGACATTATATCCATGTTGTATGTCATAAAAATGTTTGTTAATCAAAGTCAGAGATCAAAGTGCAAAATTAATGGTTTCTTTTAAAAGAGAAATAATAAAAACTCTGAACTGCCTGAAACAAGTCGTCAGTAAATGCCAGTATTCCTGCACAAACACAAAGGTTAAATTCGCTCAACACCAGTCTTCACTGAATAATACATCGAAGTCAGCGATACTATAGTTTGTAGATAAAAATTTTTGCAGTATGATTTGATTGAGTGGCACATACAAAAAAAGCTGCCAAACGTATCAAATGAAAAATCAACACAAAGTAATTGATGCCTTTTTCAGATGCACCAACAAATATCGAGAGTAATTCAGCACTGGCAACCTTTACAGTGGACAGTCACTAAAAATGATCAGGCCTTAATAAAGACACACTAGCGCTGAAAAGATGTCTACACTTTATTTATTTTTTACATTTAAATGAATTGGGGGGGGGGGGGGGAGCTGGAATTTTTAAATATACTTGAACAGTCCAGTATTCAGTTTTCTCAAATAACATGTTATCATTCAGGTTTAGAGTAACATGAGTATTATTTGGGCTGAACTATCCCTTTAAGACCTCATTTGAATATTGATGGACCTACCCGTGCCATAAAGCATAGCCAATAGGATGGAGGAGATCCAGGCTGTGTCACTGTAACCCACCCCAAACTCCCTAATCAGCTCCTTGAAGAAAACACTGACGGCCTTTGGAAAGGCGTAGGAGAAACCTGTGATGACGAAGCAACCGAAGAGCACAGCCCAACCCCAACCACCATCAGGAGCTTTCACTTTACAGCCACCGTCATCCAGTGCCACTCCACCCATGATGCTCTAATGCTCTGTGGAAACACACACACAGACATGATCTCAGGGTAAAGCAATAAGCTGTAGTATGCAAGTCAATAATAATGCCTTCAGGACCCTATTACCAGGAATCCCATGACACAAAGAATTGTAGATGGAGGTAGCAGTGATGTTACATTTCAGTTGTGCAGCTGTATAAAATGTGCTTGATTGTAATGAAATTGGCTGTGCGGTGGCGCAGTAAGTAGCTCTGGGTGTTTCCGAGTGATGGGTTGCAGCTGGAAGGGCATCCGCTGCATAAAACCTATGCTGGATAAGTTGGTGGTTCATTCCGCTGTGGCGACCCCTGATTAATAAAGGGACTTAGCCGAAAAGAAAATGAATGAATGAACGAATGTAATAACATTTGTGAGTTTAAAACACTTAAATTTCTGGTTTATTTGAGAAAGTTCAACTTTTGAAATTTGAATAAACTCAAATAAACGTGAGTAATCTTACCTCAAAGTTTTTGAAAACAAACAAATAAATAAACTTTAGCTCAAAACCTCAAACTAGTCACAGAAATTTGGAGTTAAAGGCAATAAGTTGAAATAACTTGGTGGTTGTATCATGTTTTGCAGTATTTTCTTATGTATTTTCTAAGATTCCACCTATAAAGAAATAAAAATTAAATAAAATATTATGAATTTTTATGACATCTTAAAATTGTCTTAAATATAATCCAAAATTTGAAAATCGAAATATATATATATATATATATATATATATATATATGAGCAATTCCAGCGTTATGGATGTGACATTTGCAGAAAAAACTCAAAACATAAATTCACAAACATTATATTGAAACAACTGTTTATATTTTCCAAAACAGCTAACCACTCTTTTATTATTATTTTAATAATTATTTTTAGCATTTTAATTATTTGTATGTAGTAGGATTTAACCAATTTCTCAAAAGTTTTCCCATTTCCCAGCATTCCAGTTGTATCTAATGTGGTCATTTTTGACCACAAACAACACAAGTGTGACTGTTCAGGTCTATTTAAATTTCTGAATCATGTTCACACACAAACACATTTTTGACTGAATTCCTCACTGCCACAGCTTTCTGTTTATTATTTATTTATTTAGGCTTGTAAATTAGATAATTTGGTAAATAAAATGTTCATTACAAAATTGAATAATTTAGAGAAATACATACCTACTAAACTCAGCTTGGGTTAGGCTAAATGCCTTACAGCATCTTGTAGGTTACTGACATTTTTGCAATATCCGCACTTTTACACAATAGGACGCCTGTCTAAAAAAACAAACCTCTAATAACTCAATCTTTATTCCATTTCCCCTATAATCTAGAGTGATATCATTTTTTTAATATCAGCTTGTTCACGATGTCAGAATCACCTGTTACCTTGTATGAGGATGCTGCAAAGATGCGGAACAAGCTCATGCGCAGTCCACATTTATCACCGAGATGCAAGGTTATGCAGCCTATTTAAGTTCATAAATATTCACCACAACATCTGTCATGATTTCTATACCACATAGTAATGTATAGGCTCTCATATATGCGCACAACGAATATTAATTTCATAAACCATAACTGAATATTAAAATCAGCTAGCACATCAGCGTCGTTAAATTAGACTGATATGTATAAATGTTGTCCTACAGAATCTGTGCAAATATTTATCTTATGAAGAGGCTAATTAACATCATTATTTTGGCATTAAACACCGTCCGGATTCTCTAAATATCACGATATGCTTCCGGGATATGCCTAAACTAACTACAAACATTAGGCTACTTACTAAAACAAATGATAATCCTTCAAATTTTCAGTTGTGTCCAGCGGAACACGCTTCTGGCAGCACGTAGGACATTATAGAGCGAGAAACCCGATCGACTGGGTCCGTGGACTGGGTCCTAAAGTCTGCGACTCACTTCATGTTGTCATATTCACCTCAGCGTGCGTGTGACGTAAGAGCGTGTGGTTCTGCCACTCCTGCGACGGTAGTAAAAAATAACCTGACCGGTTCAACAATAGGGTTCAGTTCTTTGAAAAATATTAAAGCTGAAGAACAAGAAAACGTTCTGCGAGAGGAAACTGGAATGTCCTCTTACTTGTTTCAGATATGCCAACTATCTGAAAAAGTGCATACGACTATTCATACTCATGTCTGCACTGTTGAGCATGCACTTTCTAAAGATCAATTTACAAGTAATCATCTGAGAGATGCATTACTGTTTCAGAGAGTGTCCTGACATGAGTTATGAGCTGAATAAACAAACCTGTGTTACAAAGTTTACAATCGAGTGGGAGAGCCAGCAGATAAAAACAATGTGGGAAACTTCACTTGTAATGTGTTACAATGCAAATGATAAATAAAATGACTGCATCCAAAATTGCACATACACTATCTGACAAAAGTCTTGTCGCCTATCCAAGTTTTAAGAACAACAAATAACTTCTAGCTGATAATTTGGTATCGGAAGTGGCATAGGACAAAGGCCTCTAGATTACTCCTATATGAATAGGACCTCTATCCTGCTGAAGAATTTGCCCTCTCCTGTGGTTTGTAATGTAATGGGCAGCACAAATGTCTTGATACATCAGGCTGTTGATTGCCATCCTCTCTAGAGATCTCTCGCATGCCCCCATACTGAATTTAACCCCAAACCATGATTTTTCGAAACTTGACTGATTTCTGTGAAAATGGGTTTATGCTGGTTGCAATAGGTCTTCTGCAGTATTTGTGATGATTGGGATGCAGTTCAACAGATGATTCATCAGAAAAAAATCAACCTTCTGACACTTTTCCAAATGATCAACTAGAAGTCAAGTTATTATTTGTTGCTCTTACAACTGGGATCGACGACAAGACTTTTGTCAGGTAGTACATAGCAGAAGGAAAATAGTGTGACAAAATATGTGCAAATTTATGAAAAGATTTTAAAGTATGCATACAATAACCATTTTAAATATCCCACAAGGCCATAGGACAAGATTTGTAGAAGCCATCAACTGCACTGCTAGATTATGTGATAATAATGACATTGTGAATGTAGTAATGCATGCATACTTTCATACTTTAAAGAAAAAACTTTTAACAGTTCATGAAGTAATTCTTAAAAACAATTATTTTAAGACAACAATGTACCATTATCTACTCGAAGCAGTTCACATTTGCAACTCTATCAAACATTGATACTTCCCATATAGTATGTGGGAAAATAGTATGTGAGCTGAGAAGTATGTGAGAATTTGTAGCATTCAAAACCTGTATGACTGTGTTTGATTCTGAAGTGCACATTTGATGGATACTTTATTATCCCATGAGGTCACAGAAAAGCATTTAAGAATGAAAGTCAACTCATCTTGGAATTTTAGGATACTTGACATTTGTCAAAGTTAATTTATTTACACTTTTTTTTGACTGGACAGTAGAATGACAGGAAGTGAAGTGAGAGAAGAATAGGTTGGGAAAGGTCAACAACGAGGATTTGAACTCAGGATGCCCAGAATGCTGTTGTACTATATGTGGATGCACTAATGTATAATGTAACTATACATTAATATACTGTGACAACTTATTTACATTGTGATTTTTATTTTTTTATTTTGGAATGTTCACATTTTGGAAATCCTAATCCCAGTATCACTTTTGGTATACAAAAACTTTAAAGCACAATATCTCAAAACCACTTATTACGTAACCTTAAACTCAAAGAACTGACACTGGTAGGTCAGGTGATAATGGCAACTTACATCTTCATGCTATAAAGAACATACTATTAAGTAGTCGAGAAGTTCTTCAAAGTAAGGCTGTGTTCATGCCATAATTATTGTAATTCTAAGATGAAAACACACCAACTTACAGGGAGTGCTCAACCTCCCACACCACAGTGATTGGTCTAATCAGCAAGAATGATGAGACTGCCTACAGGGAGGAGATACAGCATCTGGCCACGTGGTGCACCAACAATAATCTGCTCCTTAACACCGACAAGACCAAGGAGCTCATTGTGGACTTCAGGAAGGGACGAACAGGCTCACATGATCCCATCCACATCAATGGGATAGCCATCGAGCCTGTCTCATCCTTCACGTTCCTGGGGACCCACATCTCAAAGGACCTTTCCTGGACCACCAACACCTCCAGCCTGGTCAAGACGGCTCACCAGCGCCTATTTTTCTTAAGGCAACTTAAGAAGAACCAGCTGTCATCAGCCGTCTTGGTGAACTTCTACCGCTGCACAACAGAAAGCATCCTGACGAACTGTGTCACAGTCTGGTATGGAAGCTGCTCTGTTGCTGAGCGTAAGGCACTGCAGCGGGTGGTGAAAACTGCCCAACGCATCACAGGGACCACACTGAAAGCCATAGAGGACATCCAGAGGAAACACTGTCTGCGCCGAGCACGCAGTATTCTTAAAGATTCCTCTCACCCTGCTCACAGACTGTTTTCTCTCCTGCATTCTGGCAGGCACTAAAGAACAGCTTCTTCCCCAAAGCTGTCTCCCTTTTGAACTCTGCCCCCCACTGACTCTTTGCCCCACAATACACCCCCACTCTCCTCATAACTCAGACTCCTCATAATCATTGCGCTATTTAACATTTGCACATTTAAAAATTGCACATATTCATTGCACTGATTCATTCACTTATTTGAACTGTACATACCTACTGCACATGTACATTTGTAATTATGTACACACCCACTGTACATATACACTTGTAATTGTTTATCTATCTGCCCACTTCTGATTATTAATAGCAACCTGTACATTTATCCATCTATTGTAAATCTCTGTTCATAGCTAACACAACCTGTATATAATGTTCATAGTACATCCATTTGTAAATATCACCATAGTTTTTCTATAACTGCACTTTATAACTTATACCTGTATCCTGCACTTGCTGCTATTGCACTCCTGGTTAGACCTAAACTGCATTTTATTTCCTTGTACTTGTACATGTGTGATGACAATAAAGTTTAATCGAATCTAATCGAATCGAATCTAATCTAATCTAATCTAATCTAATCTAATCTAATCTAATCTAATCTAATCTAATCTAATCTAATCTAATCTAAACCTGTCCAGAGAAAGCGAATCTGTCAAAAAATGACCTCAAATACTTACTGAAGAGAGTATGCAATTTTAATAACAATAATAATAGTTCCTTACATTTATATAGCACTTTTCTGGACACTCAAACCGCTTCACATATTCTTGGGGGGAATCTCCTCATCCACCACCAGTGTGCAGCATCCACCTAGATGACGCGAAAGCAGCCATATTGTGCCAGACAGCAGACACACCAGCTGATTGGTGGAGAGGAGTAATGAAGCCAGTTACAATATGGGAATGGTTAGGAGGCCATGATGGAAAGAGGCCAGTTGGCAAATTTGGCCAGGATGCTGGGGTTAAATTTTATGGGATTTTTAACAATCACAGAGAGTCAGGACCATGGTTTAACGTCTCATCCAAAAGACAGCGCTCACCGAGCAGTATAGAGTCCCCATCAATATACTGGGTCATTGAGAAGAGTCTGGATGCAGACCTGGTGTAGTGCAATCTGAGCTGCATCCAATGCTTTTTAATGCTCACCTAACCCCACCCCTAACCCTACCTGTGACAGTAACATCACTCACTCCATTGAGAAGTTAGCTTGCATCATAAAGACTGCATCCAGATACTATTGTTCCCATGTGATCTCCCATCCAGGTACTGACTAGGCACAGCCCTGCTAAGCTTCAGTGTGTGAGTTGCAGTGAGCTAGCTGCTGGCTTTTCAACAGAGCCTATAGTTTTTTTTTAGGCTTTCTTTTGCACCATTCCCTTGTAGCAATCTTACAGGAAGAGGGGCATGGCAAGAATCTCCAAACACTCCAAACTATTAAAATATTATTATTATTTATTTATTTTTAATTAACTCACACTGATGAATTTTTCATCTGTAGAATAACAATGTGTGCTAACAAAACTACATAAATATAGTACATTCAGATTTCACACAGACTTTAATACCATTGGAAAAAGTGCCAAGGCATTGCTGCTTGTTATAAAAATCTGGCCTGGCCCAATATGGCTGGTAAACAATTGAGCATTGTTTTTTTAATGCCAGAAAGTAACAGCGGTCTCTATATATAGCTCTCTATATATAGTTCATTGTATCTTTTGACTGCTGAAGTTTCTGCCGGTAACCGGACTGGCCTCTGAACTTGCCTGCAGGGAAATTAGAGAATTGATCAGTGCAGCAGTGTAACACAATCATTTAATCACCAACACACAGGCCTAGTAATGTGGCACAGCAGTACATTCAAAACAACACATCCACAGTGGCTGTCCTGACTGAATTTAAAGCTTTGCATCATAAGTATAAATAAATTAATGACTTTTCAGAATAGCAATCAATGTAAACAAGCTCAATGGCCTTTTTATGAAAGCATGAGTATGCAAAAGGAAATAGGAAAAGAAAGACAGCAAATTATTCACATCCAATAGACATACTATGGAAGTCAATGGCTACCAGTTTCCAACATTTAGGCTATCAATATATTTGTAAATATATAAAGGATGAATAAATTATTAGAATCTTTCTTTTTAGATGAACCATCTCAAGTTAATCCTTAAATTATGGGATGATATTGATTTGATTCATACACTTAGACTAAAACAATGCTTAGATGTTATGTAAGTTGTGAGGTGAAAATGAATGTTTACTACATGAAAGGCCACATTTCAGGTTGTGTTGATGAAAATGAAACCTCCACATTTCCATGACATTTATAGTATGTTTCACCATGTTAAAAGCCCTCGATTCAGACTGCAGGCCCACATGACTGATAAAAGAGGAATAAAACAGAAGAGATTTATTGTTCAGCCATCAAATGGTTGTCCATTCTACATAAAGAGAATAGATATGAGAGGTGTTTCATCATTCTGAATGAAGACAAAGAGGACAAAGAGTGTGAATTATTTATGAACTGATACATTTTAGCTCCCTTCTAATTCAGGTTTGTCTAATTTTAATGATTGCAAATGCCATGATTATTATAGTTTTTAATTGTAATCTTGTAGAGAACTTGTTTTAGGTTATGTAATCTGACTTTGAATTACTTTTCGATTATTTATGACCTAACTATTAAGCTTGTCATCAACATCATAAAATGTGTTACATATTAAATAATGACTACATAATGAAGATTTGGTATATTGTCAAGTCAGCTATAAGAATTACTCATTTAACAAACCTCAAAAACACATAGAAGCAAGATCAACCAATTACAGTTTTTCTCAGTAACTTTGGTGCATTTCTCACAACACTATTTACATTTGCACAGCAGTTAATGCATTTCTCAAAACAATTACAATTTTTCTTGAATGCTTTGATGCAACCGTCAACTGAAACTCCACACTTTCAAAACAGTTAACACACATGCCTAAACAGTGGCCCACATGGTCAAAATGAAACATTTTGCTTGCAAAATGCACATACTGTGTCAAAACATTTAAAATATGCAACAAAAGCTAAATTTACCTTCAAACAATACAAATTGCAAACAAGTATATGAGCTCTTTCAATTAATCATTTCACAATGGACAACAAAATACAAAATACAGAACTCAGTGTAAATCAGTGCACCATTGCTTGCCATAGTAGCCTATTGTCAATGCCATTTGTTGTCTTTCTATTAGGGCTGTCAAATTTGCCTTTTTTGATCCAGAATAAAAAATGCTTTGATTAAATTTATATTGAATTCATGACATTTTTCAAACTGTGGCTGAAAACTGAAATACTTTTACTGTAAAAAAAACAAAACAGACAAAAGTAATAAAATACTGTAAATATTAGAGAAAACACATGTAAACCAATATACAGTCAAATCTATTGTGAGTATAAGACATAGCCACTATTGACCTCTTTCATCCATGCTGGCACAGAACAACACAGACCTTCCACTGTTTTTATAAGGTTTGCGGACTGATTGCTAATTGAAGATTTGTGTGAAGGTGTGTCAAACCAGTGGTTCAGTGATTTCATACTGATGTTGGTAGTTTCTAATGGCTAGGAAGGCAGTAGAGCAAATGCAGTAATAATGTGAAACATACATGTTTTGCAGTTTGTACTAATTGTTTCGAGAAATGCATTAACTGTTGTGCAAATGTAAATAGTGTTGTGAGAAATGCACCAAAGTGACTGAGAAAAACTTATTTACATGACATTTATATTTACAAAGTCAGAAATATTAAAATTCACTTATTTCTTGAAGGGATATCTAAAGTAAAAAATAATAAGAATTAATAAATGACAAAAAATTTATTTAGCATTTTCTAAATGATTTGTAATTGTTATAAAAAAAAACAGGTAATAATTGTATTATGATTATAATCCATATTTACGCCGTTGCTGCTCAAAATTGATTCCATTCAAAAAATCATGATTCATGGATGTTTATTAGATATTGTTTCCAGCTATTGTCTTGTTTATTGTAACTAAAAGTAGTTTTAACTCCAAAATCCCTTCAAAATCCATGTTAAATGGCTTCTCTTTTAAAAATAGGCTATTTAACAGCTATACCTCACAGAAATATATTTACAGTTACACTATACTATACGTTGTGTGTGAAAAGTAGACATTAAATTTAGTTTTCCAAATAACACAAATCCAAATATTTTCTATTTTTGCCTTTTAGTAGCGATACTATAATCAAATATAAAATCATTTAATATCTATCTATCTATCTAT
>CAIGQZ010032903.1:1969767-2028933 GCA_903798205.1 Danio tinwini | reverse complement strand
TAAAGTACAACAAGTGAAAAAAGTTTTGCCTGGCTTAGTAAAGAAAAAAAAATCTTATTGACCTAAACGTTTGAACAATAGTGTGCATCAATAATATCTATGTGTTTTTGATCTCCTCGTTTTGTTTCACCATTAGGCTCTGGAGCTGATTCGGAAGTATGACTTGTCAACAGCCATCTTTGCTCCTGGTTGGGTGTATGAATGTCATGAAAAGGCAGATTTTAGGCAAAACCAAGACAAGTAAGATGTTTACACACATTGAATGATAAACAAAGTGTTCAATGTTTTGCAATAAAAAATGTGTAGACACTAGAGATGCGTGGATCAGCTGAAATGTCACCTGAATCCGCTCCTTCATTCTAATCATCCACCCGCCACCCGCCCGCACATATTATTTTATCTGATATATATATCCGCACCCGACCTGCACCCGATCGACACTTTAATAATTCTAATTCTTTGTTTTAAGCGAGATGATAGGTCACTGTGTATCGTTAATTTTTAACAGCAGATTTAGCCTTTACATATACAGGAAAAAGATAACAAAAACGGTGCCACTTCAGCCTAAACAGCAGCTATGTTATGTTTACTTGGCCTTTTTCTTTGCACTGTGCAAAAACAGAAGAGAATCTAGCCTACAGTACTGTGCCTGGATTGGGCTACACTAAATGAGAGTTTGCGTGCACTGCTTGTTGCAGGAATGCACAAGCTTCTCCTTGCAAGGCACTGCAGTTGTGTAAATAAGTGATCTTGTTTCTCCCAGTCATCATAGCAGATTTTTCTCTGATGACTCCTCTAACCAAAAGTTTGCACAGTACTCTTGCACTTCATCCATTATTTTGGGCGTCTCTCTCATTTTCATATTCTGCGAAGTCCACTCTCTGCTTTTTTTGCTGGTTAACTGCTATGACCCGCGACCCACCCGCAATTAATCATAATGTATTTTTTTATTACCCAACCCGCCCGACCCGCGGATTATCCGCAGCGCCCGCAGATATAACCGCCATCTGCGCATCACTAGTAGACACACACAAGCAAATGTGGTCACTTATGTTTAATATCTGATTGCTGTTCTCAGGTTTTGGAGCTTGCTGTCTGATTTGCTTTATATCCACCGACCGACATCCAGTCTTCCATTTGTTTCATCATTTTGTCAAGGATTTGGGAAGAGCCTGTACTGGAGGGGAAAGGTACAATTCACACAATCATTTACACACTGATATTCTCTTTAATACTTGAGTAACTCATTCTCTTTGAGCATTTTGTGATTTTTATTTATTTTTATTATTATGATTTTTTTTTTTTTACTGTCATCAGTGGAAAACCGAACTTGACTTCGCATCAAAGTGTTAAACACAGCAGCACTTTTAAATACAAAATATTTTATATAATAATTGTTATAAAGGATTTGTTGACATTTTGATTTTGGTTCATTCACAAGGACAATTACTTACTCTTATCTGTAGGAGCAAAAATGAAGTATTTCATGTTTTTCTAAGTCAGTAACTACAGCAGATTTATAGTAGGGCTGCACAATATATCGTTTTTAGCATCGATATTGCAATGTACACATCTGCAATAGTCACATCACAAGATCTGCAATGTTGAGTCTGAATTATAGTTGACCAGGAGCCACATAACACATCTGTTCTGTAGAGTCACCGCTAAGTTTAACTATAATAAAGTGAAAGTTTATCATTTGCATGTGTTTTTAAGGCTTTTGGTTGAGCATTTCCAGAACATTATGGGACAAAAAGTAGGATGTTTGGAGGTGTAACAAAGATCAAGTGTATTTAATTTTGATTTATTTTTAATAAAACCATTGGCAGATAATTTAGCATGTTTTAAGGAATAACTTCTAATTTGAAAACAAAACAATATTTTTACTTGATCTACAAGAAATTTGGACAAGAAACAAGACAAAGGAAATATTTATTTTTTTTTTATTTAAAAATGCTAAATACTGTTAGACAACACAGAGAACTGTCAAGAACTATTCAAACTATCTTGTGAAACTGTATTCATATCGCAATATTGATAGCAGAAAAATAAAATATCGCATAATTTGACATTGCAGTTTTTCAAACAAAAATGCAGTAAAACAAGTTAAACGGTTTGCTCACCTGTAAAAAACATTCAAAATTGAGTAAAAAAAAACTGATTTATTAACTCTTGAAGGTTGAGACGGAGAGGAGCTGGTTCAATCTGCACGCTCAGGAGATCCAGCCTCTGTATCTCTCTGAGATCATAGGGAACGGCGGCTGGCTGAGGACCCGTGGCTGCTCAGAGGATGCCTGGATTGGAGGAAGCTCTCTGATGCTGGAGGGCATGATTCCATCTGGACTTTCTGATGTCTGTGCGAGGTACTGGACATTTTGCTTACGCTGAAGTATCAAAATGGTATTATTATAATATTATTTAAGTATTATATTAAAAATACCCCTATTATGCATTTTTGAAAATTATCTTCCATGCAGTGTGCAACACCGCTCTAAGTGAAATATCCAGCTAAGGTTTAAATCTGCCTAAAGTGCACCTTGTTTAAAAATATAGATTTTTAAAGATTTGAGTCATTTAAATGATTAGTTGTTCATCCAGATCTTTAGCCTGTTCATATTGACATGACACGAAGCAATACCAAATATGTTCTGTGCCGGATCCGGTAAAACGTGAACGCACCTTTTTTTTCAAACTCTAGCAGAGTGCAGATGTGTGTGACTAGTCATGACTGAAGATGATGAACATTAATGAGTGAATGTTCTGATAATTAATGCAATAATCTACACTGCAACAGGGGATTCATTGACCGCTTGTTTAAGGAAGGCTCAGAAAAGTCTATTGATGTATGAGACTTTGTCAGAGCTTGACAGTAACTTTATCAGTACACAGTTCATGGATCAGTTTTCTTCCTCCATTTCACAAGTGTAAGTAAGTGCGATTAAAATAGTTGCCTTCTTGTTTCCTCTAGCTTGCAAATACTGTATGTATTTAATTGTTTTGTTACTTGTAATCGCTCCACGCAGCTTGCACTGTATCTGGTTAACTACTTAGAAATTCACGTATCGGGTCTAAAACCACTTTGAAAATGTGGCGTGTTGCTTTGTTTATGGATTTAAATGTGTTTGTGAGCTCGCTATCCTCTGCCGTTTGTTGATGCTATGGCCACCGTTAGCTGTTCCTACAGGTGTGTGGTGGTCAAATTTCAGAATAGTTCAGCGTTCGCCACTGTGTGGATTAATACTGAATGTGTGTCATGGTTAAGATTAGAGCAATATGCTGGTGTTTAACTGCATGGCTTTAATGCACTCCTGCACTGGGCTCACACATACACTATGCATTCTGACTACTTCAACATTGTTGATAAGCCGTGGTGGGCATTTCTCTCTGTCTCACGCTGACCGAAGTCGACTAATTGCAACAGACTGCGTTAACGGACCAATACGCACAGATTAGCCTCACACTAAGGAGGGGTTTGGGAACAAATAAATCGCTGAACGAATCATATAGGAGTCATTGGGATAATTAGGTAAAAATAAATGCATATTATAAGACACTGAAAGTGTTTTTTTGACCTTGCATACATATCAGCCTGCTGTTGGAGACCCCCAAAACCCAACCTTTTTTAATGCATAATAGGGGCTGTTTAATATTGAAATTATAATATTCAAACAGGGTTGATGAATTTCTGGAATATCATGGAATTTAAAAAGGTCTATTTCAGACATTAAATATCTGAATTATATGCATTTTCTTTGTCCAGGTCATAGAATGTCAGGGATTTTTGTTGTTCATTTTATATATCTTGTTCACTTTCCATTCATCAAAATGTAATTTTTCTGTGACATGTTTTTATTGTGTTATAATTCTTCTTTAGTACCCTTTATTAGGTGGCATAAATTTACTCTTAAGTTTTGACATTTTATTCTTCTGCAACTGGTATTTAGTCACATTTAAAGTCTTAGAATGGTGTAAAATAATCATCATTTAATGATGATAATCATAATTTGATAATGTATCAATCAATGTTGTGTTAATGTTTTAAACTATTTGAGAAGATTATTGTATTAAATAAGGCAATAATTCAATCTAACTTCTAGTCCAGCTTTGGTTTGGATTTCAGCTCCTTCTCCTAAATGTGACATGAAAACAAGCGATTAAAGAGATAGTTTCCTTTTTGTTTGCTCAGTGCTCATAAGTAATAAAAATTAGGCCTTTAGACACTGAAAATCAGGGAAAATTGGGACTTTTTCCTGATTTTTACTGACAAAATATTTGCCTCAGGCTTGGAATGGGACCTTGTTTAAAGTCCCTGTCTTTGTATTTTTGCAGGATATTTTCTCTCCACATACCTCTGGCTGCCAAGACATTTGTTTCTTTCATCTTCAAGCCACCTGTGGGGGTAAAGGTGTCTTTGGAGCTCAAAACAATAGATGGTCCTCTGTGCACATTTGAGGGGACAGAGGAAATAGCATGTGAGTTGTTTTTCAGGCCTAGTCTCTGTCTGGAGCTGTCATGTGTAATGTTATCTAATGTAATCTGGTGTGTGTTTAGCTAGAAGTGTCTTTCCTGAAGCACTAGCTGAGAGTAACCAGTTGGTAGAGCAGTTTGCACAGAATTGTGGACAGTGGACTTCGGATGGCTGGACTACCAGGTAAGAGTCTTAAGGTTTTAAAGAAATAGTTCACCCAATAATTAAAAAAACTATGGCATTGTTTACTAGGGATTTTTTTTGTTCTGTTGAACACAAAAGATGATATTTTGAAGAATGTTGGAAACATGTAGCCATTGACTTACATTCATGTTATATGCAGTCATGCCTGAATTCATATCCCTGTCAAATTCTGAATTAGTTACTTTTATTCAACCAGCAGTATAAATAATCTTGGTCTTGACTGTACATATTCCTACTATGGATATCATTAGATACTGGTTTCAAACATTCTTGAAAATATCTTCTTTTGTGTGCAACAGAAAAAGAAAATTCATGATTATTCACTGGCCATTATAGATTTAATTGTTGTTCATATACTGTATAGGTTACTCACACATTCTTTTAGTCAGAAATGTTTTGGTCATACCAGACATCTGCAATATCTAATCAAACTCAATGTGGTTGAATTCTTAGATGTTTCCTGTTGAAAATGATTGGTTGCTCATTGCGAGAAGTGTGCATTCGTGTTTCCCGAGATGAGGAAGATGAAGACATCAACTTTAACTGCAGGATTGGAGAGATTATGGTGAGACACGCACATACACACAACATGTCACATGATTTTCAACATATTCTAGAGGGTTTTCAGGGAAGTGATGTTTGTTTCTTTCATTTCATTTTTCTTTCAAGCACTTGTAGTGATTCACATTCAATTCTGGACAATAGCAAGTTCTTTCACAGAATGGCAAGAAACCAATAAATGGCTACATATACTATTTTGTATACACAAAATCAATGTTATAAAATAAAATTAGTTTTGAAAACTTTTGGCACTACACAATTATAATGTGAAGTTTGACATTTTTTATTTATTTTGGGATTCATTAAAGATTACCTGTAACATGTATTAAACTACTGGTGTTTAAAGATTGACTTTAAGGAACTCCAAATGTAATATACAGTTAAAGTCAGAATTATTAGCTCCCCTGAATTATTCGCCCCCCTCTTTAATTTTCCCTAATTTCTGTTTAATGGAGAGATCTTTTCTACACATTTCTAAACATAATAGTTTTAATAACTCATTTCTAATAACTGATTTATTTTATCTTTGCCATGATGACAGTACATAATATTTTCCTAGATATTTTTCTAGACACTTCTCTACAGCTTAAAGTGACATTTAAAGGCTTTACTAGGTTAATTAGGTTAACTGGGCAAGTTATTGTATAACGATAGTTTGTTCTGTAGAATATTGGAAAAAATATAACTTAAAGGGGCTAATAATTTTGACCTTAAAATGTAAAAAAAAAAAAACTGCTTTTATTCTAGCCAAAATAAAATATTATCAGACATACTGTGAAATGTACTGTGAACATTTCCTTGCTCTGTTAAACATAATTTGGGAAATAAAAAAAATAATAAATTAAAAGGGGGGCTAATAATTCTGACTTAAACTGTAAATAGGAAAATTCAGTACCATAATGAAGTTGTCAAAATACAGTATCAGTCAATATCAGTGAATATAAAATACTGTACATTAGGGCTGCACGATATTGGAAAATTTTGACAATGCAATATTTTTTTTCTCTGGGATATATATTGCGATATAACCAGATGACAACTCTTACAAAGGCTTTAGATTGACTGGGATGATTTTATAGGGGAGTGAAATATAAATATATTTTATTTAACTTATTATATACATTTAATAAACAAAATACTGTTATAAATAAAGCAAAAATTTAAAGTGAAATAAACAATGATTTACGGTTTTCTGTGGAGAACTGTATTCGGTTTCATAAATTGAATAATCAAGTGTAAATTAACTGTGTATTGTTTTCATCATATAAATTATATGATAAAATGAATCTTTATTAAACTTATTTATGCTTTATTAAAATGCTTTGAACTCTCTTAAAATGCTTACATAGTCACAGGCCTTAACTCAACTCACTTTTTTTCTAGAGCACTTTCAACCAACCACAATGGGTAACAAAGTGCTGTACATAAAAACACATAATACATAGAAACATACAAGGAACCAAAGTACATAAACTCACAGCACATGATTAAAAGCTAAAGAAAATAAGTGTGTTTTCTGTGACCTCTGAAATGACTCAAAAGTTGGAGAAATTCTTATGAAGAGTGGAAGATTGTTCCAAAGTCTTGGAGCTGCTACTGAAAAAGCTCTATCACCTCGACATTTCAAGCGTGATCAAGGAAGTTGCAAATAGAGTCGATCCTTAGAGCGAAGAGATCTCAGGGGTTGGTGTATATTAATTAGCTCAGAAATATACTCAGGGGCCAGGCCATGGAGGGATTTAAAAACATACAGCAGTACTTTTTGCTGAATTGGTAGCCATTGCAGGTGTAATGTGCTCTCTTTGTTTTGTGCCTGTAAAAGCCTGGCAGCTGTGTTCTAGACCAGCTGCAGTCGCGAGAGAGAGACGTGACTCCCAGATACAATGCATTGCAATAATCGAGACGAGAAGAGATAAAGACATTAACAACCAACTCCAATCACTGAAAGAGAGGACAGACTTCAGCTTGGCAAAATATCTAAAATAGAAAAAACTATTTTTGACAACCCTATTAATTTGCCGATCAAATTTAAACTCAGAGTCAGAGATAACAAAACACACATGATTAACTTTCACTCTTAAATGCTTAAATTCTGCAGAGTCTTCACAAATCTCATGCGTTTCGACCTGTTGTTCCTGGTCATCTATAATCCCAACTTAACATTGCATATCTTGCGATGTGACTATTGTGGACACACATTGCGATATCGATGCTCAAACAATACAGTGCTCAGCATATATAAGTACACCCCTCACAAATCTCTCTTTTAAATTCATATTTTTAATAGGAAGCTATACAATATTATATTTGTGCATAAACATTAGGTGAGTCAGTACTGAAGCCAAATCTGGAGCTTATCTAACAAAATAACTTATGATAACGGTCCAAAAACTAGTACACCCTAGTATGTTATAGAAAAATATTAAATACAAATTTAAAAAAGAGGAAAAATCTAAATAAATAAAAAAATGTGTTAAAATTTTGAATGTTGTAATTTTTTTTGCATTATTTTGCTTGAATTAAATTGTATTATCTTTCTATTTCTGAATATGTTTGGTGACAAAAATATTATAATAAATATATCTGTTTAATAAATCAGTTTTGTTTAAATGCACCAAAATACATTCCCTATATTCACTGAGAAATGGATAACAATATTCATTTTCAAAATGGGGTGTACTCAATTATGCTGAGCACTGTATATTGTGCAGCTCTACTATACATATTTTCTTCTAAAACATTCATTCATTCATTTTCCTTCGGCTTAGTCCCTTTATTAATCCGGGGTCACCACAGCGGAATGAATCGCCAATTTATCCAGCACGATTTTACACAGCGGATGCCCTTCCAGCCACAACCCATCTCTGGGAAACATCCACACACACTCATTCACACTCATACACTACGGACAATTTAGCCTATACCCAATTCACCTGTACCGCATGTCTTTGGACTGTGAAGGAAACCGGAGCACCCAGAGGAAACCCACGTGAACGCAGGGAGAACATGCAAACTCCACACACAAACGCCAACTGGCCCAGCCGAGGCTCGAACCAGCGACCTTCTTGCTGTGAGGCGACAGCACTACCTACTGCACCACTGCATCGCCTTTTCTAAAACATCTTTTACATTAACACACACAAAAAATGTAAAGTTGCATATTTGCTTTCTGTGATGCAGAAATGGACAGTTACTGATAATATTGTATGCTATAAAAATATTGTAAAATTAATAAATTGTTTCAGTATTGAAAAAAATGTGGAAAAAAGTCTCTTAATCGAATAATTCTGTCTTCAGTCTCACATGATCTTTATTCATCAATGTTATCTTTATCATCAATGATAGATTCTCAGATTTGACTCTCAGGATGGCGCCGCGGATGGCTGCCTCGGTGTGGAGCTCTTCAATGTTTGCACTAGTTCTGTTAGTCTGTCCTGTTTTATGTTTATCAAACACGATCAGTTATACCAGGGATGAGCTGCTGAACATTCGGCAGTGCACACCAACTAATCACCAACTGGATTTTGATTTCTCTGGCGTTTTGCGGAACATTGTCATCGGCAGAGCAGCTGCTTTGTGGAAAAAATACAAGACCCGGAGGCGTGGAAAAAGAGCCGGCGTGCTCGTCAGGCTGAGACAGCGCGGCTTCAGAACGGCGCTGCCTAGCATCCATCTAGCGAATCTCCGCTCGCTTCCTAACAAAATGGACGAACTACTTTTGCTCTCATGCAAAAACAAGAACTTTAACAACTCTGCTGCGCTGTGTTTCACAGAAACCTGGCTGAGCGAAGCCATTCCGGACAGCGCATTACACTTACCGGACTTTCAGTTGTACAGAGCAGATCGTGATACGGAGTCAACGGGCAAAACACGCAGTGGTGGGACATGCTTTTACATCAACAGGAGATGGTGTACAGATGTAACTGTGTTAAAGAAGATGTGCTGTCCTGATGTGGAAGTGCTTTTCATTAACTGAAAGCCGTTTTATGCACCGCAGGAGTTTTCCTCGTTCATTCTCATCGGTGTTTACATTCCACCGCAAGCACATGTGAGTACTGTGTTACAACAGCTGTCTGATCTGATCACAGAGACTAAACAACGACACCCGGACTCTGCTTTTATCATTCGCGGTGACTTTAATTAAGCAAAACTCACACATGAGCTGCCTAAACTCAAACAGCACATCACATGCCCCACCAGAGACGATAACATTTTGGATCATTGCTACACCACAATAAAGGATGCATATCGCTCCTTCGCCAGAGCAGCTCTAGGACTCTCCGACCACTGCCTGGTTCATCTTATACCAACTTACAGGCAAAAACTTAAAACGACCAACGACACAGAGCAGGTCTTACAAGCCTGTTTTGAATGCACTGATTGGAGTGTTTTTGAAGCTGCAGCCACCGACCTAGACAAGCTCACAGAGATTGTAACATCATACATCAGTTTCTGTGAGGAGTTATGCATCCCTACCAGGACCTACTTATCATTTAACAATGATAAACCATGGTTTACACCAAAACTTAGACAGCTTCGTCATGAAAAAGAGGATGCCTACAGGACAGGATTTTATACAATCAGGCCAGAAACACACTGACAAAGGAGATTGGTGTGGCCAAGAAAAGCTATGCCAAAAAGCTGCAAAACCAGTTTCCTGCCAACGACCCTGCATCAGTGTGGAAAGGCCTGAAAGACATCACGAATTATTAAACGCCATTCCCCAGTATCGACAGCCACAAACATCTTGCAAACGAGCTGAATATTTTCTATTGTAGATTTAACACCTCTGACCAGACACCTCACACCTGCCCGGACCATCTCCCTACACAGCCATCAACACCTCCAGCCATCTCCCTCTCCCCCCCTGCACTTCAGATCAGTGAGGATAATGGGCATCAGATCCTCAGTAAACAGCCATCAACACCTCCAGCTATCTCCTTCTTCACCCCGGCACTTCAGATCAGTGAGGATAATGGGCATTAGATCCTCAGTAAACAGCCATCAACACCTCCAACCATCTAATTCTCCACCAGATCTTCAGTAAACAGAGGAGACGAAAAGCACCAAGTCCAGATGGTGTTTCACCAGCCTGTCTGAAAACTTGTGTGGACCAACTGGCTCCCATTTTCACACAGATCTTCAACAGATCACTGGAACAGCGCAAAGTTCCATCTTGCTTCAAATGCTCCACCATCATCCCAATACCAAAGAAACCAAAGATCACAGGACTCAATGACTACAGACCTGTTGCCTTAACATCTGTGGCCATGAAGTCATTCGAAAGACTGGTGCTAGCTTATCTGAAGGACATCACTGGACCTTTGCTGGACCCCCTGCAGTTTGCCTATAGAGCAAACCGGTCTGTGGATGATGCAGTCAACATGGGACTGCATTATATCCTAGAACATCTGGACAAACCAGGGAACTACGCAAGGATACTGTTTGTGGACTTCAGTTCTGCCTTTTTCAGTTCTTTCCCATCACTGCTCGAGAACAAACTGACCCAGCTCTTTGTCCCTAGCTCTGTCTGTCAATGGATCACCAGCTTTCTGACAGATAGACAACAGCTAGTCAGAATGGGCAAAATCACATCCGACAGCCGCACCATCAACACTGGTACCCCCCAGGGATGTGTTCTCTCCCCACTGCTCTTCTCCCTGTACACAAACGACTGCACTGCAAAAGACCCCTCCATTAAGCTCTTGAAGTGTGCGGATGACACTACTGTTATCGGCCTCATTCGGAATGGTGACGAGTCTGCATACAGACAGGAGGTGGAGCGGCTGGCTTTATGGTGCAGATACAACAACCTGGAGCTGAACACGCTCAAAACAGTGGAGATGATAGTGGACTTTAGGAGAAACCCTCCTGCACTCCCCCCACTCACCATCATGAACAGCACTGTGGCTGCAGTAGAGTCATTCAGGTTCCTGGGCACCACCATCTCAGGATCTGAAGTGGGACATTCACATAGACTCCATTGTAAAGAAAGCCCAGCAGAGACTGTACTTCCTTCGTCAGCTGAGGAAGTTCAACCTGCCACAAAAGCTGCTCGTACAGTTCTACTCAGCTGTCATCCAATCCATCCTCTGCACTTCAATCACCGTCTGGTTCAGCTCAGCTGCCAAAACCGACCTCCGTAGACTACAGCGAATAGTTTGGACTGCTGAACCAATCACTGGCACTACACTTCCTACACTTCAAGAACTGTACTCTTCCAGAGTGAGTAAAAGGGCTCGTAAAATCACTCTGGACGCCTCACACCCAGCACACTACCTGTTCGAACTGTTACCGTCTGGTCGGCGCTACAGAGCACCAAGCACAAAAACAGCCAGACACAGGAAAAGTTTCTTTCCTCAGGCCATCTACCTCATGAACAGTTAAATATTCCCCTACTGTGCAATAAACGTGCAATACTTTCTCATAACCACTTGTACACAGCACCTTATAACCTGTATATATACAGCATATCTGTACATACAACTCAACATCCAGATCTTTTTGACTGACTGCATCTGTTTAATGTTTATTGCCTTTTCTTTTCTTGTATTTAATTTTGTGTTGTCACTCGTCACTTTATGTACACTGGAAGCTTCTGTTGCCAAAACAAATTCCTTGTGTGTGTGAAGCACACTTGGCAATAAAACTGATTTTGATTCTAGATAATTAAAATTTAAATAATTAAAATTAATGATCTTCATCATCAATGTTAAAAACAACTGATTAATATTTGTTTGAAACAGTTCAGGAGAAGAATACTTTTATTTGAAATAGAAATCTTTTTTATATTAAAAATATTTGTTCAATTTTCAAACATTTCTTTGCATTCTTTTCTTTTAAATGTTTTTTATTGTAGAAAAAACACTTGAAATTTAATATGAAATTACATAGGTTTTTTTTCATTTTAACCCCCTACCTCCCCCAAAGCATCCAAATTAAATAAACTGCTAAATGTTTGTTATACATGGGCTTAGGCAAATAAAAACATATACTGTATTCCACATACAAAATACACATATCAATCAATAAACCAGTAGCGTGAGAGGTATTTGCTTGTGCCATTTTATGGTTTTGTTCCAAAAATTGTATAAACAGATCTCAAATTTTATGGTACTACTTTAACTTGCCCTCTATACTGTAGGTCATGGGTGACCAACCCTGTTCCTGGCGATCGACCTTCCTGCAGATTTCAGCTCCAACCCTGATCAAACACACCTGAACCAATTAATTAGAACCTGAGGAGCGCTTGATAATTACAGGCAGGTGTTTGATATGGGCTGCAACTAAAAACTGCAGGAAGGTCAATCTCCAGGAATAGGGTTGAGCTTTCCTGCTGTAGGTGATTCGTTTTTAGTGCAATGTAATGTGTCAGATCTTTCAGCCAGTGGTTAATTGATGGACTTTCTATGTTCTTCCAGTAGAGTCCTATCAAACGCCTTGCAATAACAAGACACATGTCAATCATTTTAGTTTGATAACTTGGTAATGAAAAACTTACAGGAAATAAACCCAAAGCGCATATTTCAGGTGTTATTGGAATTGGTTTTAAAATAATTGAGGAGATTAATGGGATTATGTTTTGCCAGAAACTCTTTTCTTTGCATTCTTAATATATCATAGTCCATTTCTGTTTTGTTTTTTTAATACAGCTGTTGGATGCAGATAATCTTCAAGCGCCACTGCAGTCTGTTGAAGGGATCTGTGTCAATGATGTGGTGTGGCAGACGGGTGTTTTAAAAGGAGACGGACACACAATGAAGGTACTTTTAAATGCCACATTGCGATGGCAATATCCCACCCGGCAGGTCCGCCATTTCCGGATTCACTGGAGGCGTCTGCGTGGTCCTGACCCTCGCATCCCTTCTGGACCCTTGACTCTGATCGGCAGGTCTTACTCCACCCTGTACCGCGTGGTGGAGCTGGAGGTTCCTGCTGCTCCGGGTCTCATAGAGCTAGTGGTGGAGCCTGTCAGCAGAGAGGGGTTCAGTGTCCCAGAGGCCCAGTGGGGTCGACGGACCCTCAGCTACAACCAGAGTCCTTCAGGCAACCCATCTCATTGATCAAATGCATGCAAAGGGAGATTTCAACAAAAAAAACTAAAATAGCTGAAATTTGCTCACCTACAGGCCATTCTTATTTTTTATTCAGTAGAAAGTTAATGAAGGTTTTTAAGCTTAAAATGTGGTTCTTGGTGATTCATAAAATAGAAGTCACTGGCTACCAGCAAATAAAAAAAAACAAATAAAAATAAGAAAAACATCTGATCTGTGCAAGCAACTAAACATTATTTACAAAAGGAGCAGAGTTTTAGCTGAAAATATTCTTTAATGTTGCACTGTATAAAACACCTACTTCTATGACCTGAGGGTGAGAAAATTTGCAGCTACTTAAATTTTTTGGGTGAATTATTGGTTTATACTCAGCTTTTGATTTGACGTTATTATCACATATTTATATGCAGTGGAATGCATGATGCATTGGTGCTTATGGTAAAACTGTATGCAGTATTTCATGAATGACTGAAGTTGTTTATTCTGAATGCTTATGCTTAAAGGAGCAGCTGTGTGAAATAGGACCTGATACTGTTTAAATAGGACCAAAGCGGTATGTTGTTTATAGTCATCACACATACATTCTACTTTTTAAGAGCCTGATTTAACAATTTAATTATAAAAAGCATGTGAACATCATGAAAAGTGTAATAACTTATTTTTACCGCAGTCTACTCGGTTCATGACATCCCCTCATTTGTGCAGCTTTGCAAAATCAAGCTTTCAGATCTTCCCAGTTTACTTTCTACTTGAAAGACATGCTGACACATTTCAATACATTGCAGAGATATCTTTTAAACTTATTTCTTTCTTAGCATACATAGATTTCAGGCATCATTTCAATTGTATAAAAAAGTATGACTTTATTGCTTGCACGCATTCAGATTTACAAATTTTACAAGACACAGGCATTTGAGCTTGCAATCAACATAAAAAAAAAGTGTCCGATTTTGGTACAATTGTTGAGTGTTGATTGTCTAAAAGTGGTTAACAAGCCATTTCAGGTTTGTATCTGAATAAGATCCATCACTCCTGCTGAGTCACCATCTTCAACATCCGTAAAGCCATTGGCCCCTGGTCAGATGGGATCTTTGATGAAATAGACAGAAATAGTTGTACACTCATCAAGACTAAAAATATAAATACAGAGGAAAATTATATATTATATTTTGACTTTCGCATGTATATAGCATACCATATGTCCTGCTTTGAGGATCCAGTAGAAAGCAAAGTTCTTGTAGGTCTTATAGAAAGCTCCAGTCTGGCTCTGTTCTTGCGGGTCCTCCAGTGCTGTCCATTTGAGCTTGTTGAAGTTTTGGAGTCCGTCCCATTTCAGCTTTTTGACCCACATCTCCTGACCTGCTCACAAATAAGCACAAATCAATTGCCCCTGCATTGCAGAAAGACTATCTGGACAACACCCTATCACAACAGTCTTCATGTACAACCAAATGGCTGACACTAAACCAGGGTAAACAGATCCAAAGTGCTCAACTGTTGCATGCCACTAATCACAACTGTTAAAGGTTGTCATGTATGACCATGTGCAGTTGGATTTTATGGACAGGGTGTAATGATCCAAAGACTCAGTCAGGAAGGAAATGTCTTCAGATGACTCCATTTTCCAAGAGTCTGCATATTGGTCTGTATACAACTGAAGCACAACCCTAGAGTTTTGATCTAGACCTAAAATAAGGACTGCACCATATGGAGCGAGTCAGCATTATATGTTTATTCCAGCACCTATATCTCCCAGTATGCAATATGATTGTGATGTCACAACAGTGTAATTCCCAAGTGCTCGAGGGTTTAGGGCATGGGTCTTGAACTCTGTTCCTGGAGGGGCGCAGCTCTGCACAGTTTTGCTCCAATCCTAATCAAACACAGCTGATCCAACTAATCAAGGTGTTCAAAACTACTAGAGACTATTAAGCAGGTGTGAGTTGGAGGTGATTGAAGCTAAAATCTGCAGAGCTGTGGCCCTCCAGGAAATAAGTTTGAGACCACTGGTTTAGGGCATCCCATTTAAACCAATTCAGATGTTTGCATCTTCATCCTGGGCCTCCTCCACGTGGGACATGCCCAGAACACATCCCCAGGAGGCATTCAAAACAAATGCTTGATCCACCTCAATGGCTCCACCGGATATGGAAGATCAGTGGCTCAACTCTGACAGAGTATGAGGAGCTCTTCGTGACAGAGCTCCTCACCCTCTCTAAAGGTGTGATCTGACACCATGTAAAGAAAGCTCATTTTGGTCACTTGTATCGGACATGGACGTGCAGATATCCTATCAAAAGTGGGTTTTAAAATCTAGCCAAAATTCTGTTGTTCAGGAGTTGCCATTCTGGAATGTTTGCGAATGCTTGACATCCTCACCCATTGTGTCCACGATGAGATCCAGCTGGCCATTGTAGACTGTAACATTGACCCCTGCAGCTAGAAGCTGATCCACAACGTCCACCACAGGCTTCATGAAGTCTCCTGCCATGCTGACAAACACGGCCTCAGCTTGTCCTGAAGAAACAGAAGAACAGTTCTGAAAGGGACAGTTCACCCAAAAATGTAAATTCTGTCATTTATCCTCCCTTCACTTGTTCTAAACCGGTTTGAGTTTCTTTCTTTAGTTGAACACAAAAGGAAGATATTTTGAAGAAAGCTGAAAATCTGTCACTATCGTATGATATAAAGTACTTCCGTAACAAGGTTTCCGCTACATTCATTCTTACATGGCGGGGCGCAAAACTAAAATTCATCCCGCCACGGCTACATTACAGCTTCTCATTCAAAACATTCAATAGTTTTTTTTTTTAAATAGCGGGTTATAAATCGCACCAAAACATATTAAAAAGGTAAGTGAATTATAACAGGGCAAACTCAGCAGCGTTTATTTGAGAGTGCACAAGAAAATCTGCACTTGAGCAGTGTATATTTGAGGGTGTTTAAGAAGTTTTGTGCACGAACAGAGGAAATCCTCGCGTAAGCAAAGAGATTTGCATGCTCATATTACATAAATTTGTTCTCAACTTGTAATACTGCGTCATGACATTTGTCATTGAAATAACGCCATATGTAGTTGGTAAATCAAAAGGCTTGCTGCCACAGTTGGAAAAAATCCTAGAGGAAACTACTGCATAGTATTTGTTTTTCCCATAAAAGAGGTCAATGGTTGCTTTCTTCTAAGTATATTATTTTGTGTTCAACAGAAGACAGACACCATTAAGGTTTATAACCATTTGAGTGAGAGAAAAATGCCATTTTTGGCTGAACTATCCCTTTAAGAATCACAACATTGTGAACACAGAAACACCTTTGTAAATCATAAAAAGGGTCATCACCTCCCCATGTGACGTTCTTTGGAATAACACCAAGCTTTTGTCTGATTGGCCCGTTCATCAAATCTGAGAGAGACTGGCGGTGCAAAGGGCGAATGTGGCGTTGCTTCAGTGTGACTGTAGAAAACAAGAAAACAGATAGCCAAAACATTTTCTTTTGTGTACATAAACAGTTTGACTGACAGTGTGCATGTTGAGTGTCTTACAGAGAAATCCATCTGCAGCTTGATCTGAACTGCTCTTCATCTCATCAGAGTTTTGAGTGAGGATGTTGTAGAAGTTCACACCATTTGTGTTCTATGACAAAACATGTTGAAAAACTTGCATGATATTTCTTTAAATTAATTAAGACCTTTATTTCAAGAGTACAGGAAAGTCTGTAAAGCATGTCTGTCTCACCTGTTCCACCACATTTTCTGTCATGGACCAAAGGTTAGTGGCTTTCAAATAGTCGCCCTGTTGCACTGCTTCCATCACTGCCTTTGCTGCTGTATACACCTCATTTAGTCCAGTATCGTCCAATAGAGACTATAACACATATAACAGACATACAGCAGCAGCATAAAACACTCTGATAGCAGTCAAATGTCTGTAAGGCAAGGTTTAACTTATTTTATATAAATCTCACATACTAAATTCAATATACACTTGAATCAATATGATTTAAAAATGTGTTTCATTCAGCAAGAATGCATTGAACTTATTAGAAGTTAAAAGGCATTTATAAATGTAACAAAATATATTGTTTAAAAACAATGCTGTTTTTGAATGTTCTATATTCAAAGAAATAAGAAAATGTATCAAGATAACTAGACAAATGTTAAGCTGTACAAGTAAGGGTGTCCTATATTGGACATTACAATATTTAATCTCACTCGATTCAATCAAATAAGATTCATTCAAAAATGAGACACTGCCGTTTCGATGTTCTGCTTAAGTTTTGTTTAGTATTATTTCCAGTGGCAATAAAGAAAAAAAAAAAACATCTAAAATGTAACTCATATGTAACCATGTTGTATAAAATCAATATCAGATATGCAACTGCACTCAAACGCATTTTGAAAATGTCTTGATTGTGTAGTATTATTTGACTATATCGGCGAGGCATGGTGGCTCAGTGGTTAGCACTGTTACCTCACAGCAAAAAGGTTGCTGGTTCAAGTCCCAGCTGGGCTAGTTGGCATTTCTGTGTGGAGTTTGCATGTTTTCCCCATGTTAGCGTGGGTTTCCTCCGGGTGCTCCAGTTTCCCCCACAGTCCAAAAACATGAGGTATAGGGGAATTGGATGATCTAAATTGGCTCTAGTGCATGACTGTTTGGGAGTTTCTTAGTACTGGGTTGCAGCTGGAAGAGCATCTGCTGCATAAAACATGAGAGAATAATTGGCGGTGCGTTGTGGTGACCCCTGATAAATAAGGGACTAAGCCGAAAGAAAATTAATGAATTAATAAATAATTGACTATATCATCTATTGCATAATAATAACCAAAATGATTTATTTTTATTTCATATTTTGGCTTATAGGATCATAATTTGTATTCTAATTAGCTTCATAAATTCAATGATTTAGGACTCTACATGTTTTATTTATTTTTTTGTTTTTAAAAATTGTGCAAATGTCAGCTCGCACAGTCAAAACAGCAATTACATTATAATCTTAGTTAGTAAATATACACCCCCAAGCACAGCGGTTTAAAAAGAATTCTTGAGCATCAAATCATTTTATCAAATTATTTTAGAATAATTTAAGGACCATGTGAGGATGTTGAACATTTTGCTTTAAAATAAGAAATTAAATTACATTCAAATAAAATGGCATTATTTTGAGCTGCAATAAAATTGTCATACTATACCTGCTTTTAATGTATCTTAAATATAATTAATTCAGCCTTAACATAAGATACTCCTTTAAATAACTTCAAACAAAGTTAAATACTAGATTGTTACTGTTTTGATCGTGCTAATGCAATCATGCTTAATCTGTGATGAGCAGACAGAGGTGTTCTGCTGAATTACTCACTGTGCTGTAAAGATAAGCACCCCAGGTCATGACCGAATCTGCCATTAAAAAAAAAAAAAAAAAGAAATACTTGTGGTCATGCGAGTAAAGACTATACATGATGAATGTGCATAATGATTAGTTATAGCAGACCTATAGGAGAGATCCATGAGTCTCCCAACGCCACTCCAGCAAAGTTGCATTTGATTGAACCAGCCTGTATTGCCTAAAAAGAGAGGACATTAATATTCAGTTCAGATTATAAAGAGTTTGAAGTAATCTGCAAATTAGCAGCGAACAGAAAGTAGTCTAGAATTATATCAGATGTATCTTTTGGGAAGTACGGACAATTCTGACACAAGCTCTTCCTCATTTAGATGAAATCAGCAGAGTGTGCGTCTTAAAATAGTTTTATGGACATGTTGTGCAAGTTGCTACAGAATTGAACAAACATTTCATTACCTTTGTGAGCTCAAGGGAAATAGCAGCTGCCATTTTGCCTCCATAAGACTCAGAGAAAATATAGAAGGGAATACTCTGTTGGGAAGAAAAGATACCATGACATATACGAGGAGTATATTGAGTTCCTTCAGTTGTGTATTTTTATTCTGCTTACTTGAAACTCTGTCTTTAGAGAGAAAAAGTTCTTGAGGAGGACCATCATGTCTGATGCCACCATCGCAACGTCCTTGGTGAGGGCATCTTCAGTGTCTGTGTAACTGTATCCGGTGCCCACTGGGTTATCCACAAATAGCACACTTGCAGCATGCACCTGCACAGACACAAGTATTTTCAGGAGAATAAATTATTTAGAGATTCCAAAATAAGGCTTTCTTGAAATTGTGCTGCATATGAGGCTTCTTTATGAAGCTATACAGAAACAAACAATTGAAATATCCCATAAATAAACCATACCCCAAAATGAACCACTCAATCAATACTGCAGTAAGAACAATAGATCTGTTACACACCCAAGAGGTTTCTCTCAGCTTAAGGTCTCTATCAAGAGGTCCAATTTCCTCAAAATTTCCAAAACCACAGCTAGATCCCCCAGGGCCTCCCTAAAATAAACAGACGCATGAGTGACCTTAGATGTACTTCAGAACATCTGGGAAAATGGAGAAGAACTAGTTCTGATGAGACTTGTAGATGATTCATGACAAACCTGCAGCCACATGACCAGAGGTAGTTCTTTATAACTGGCACTGGAGCTATTAGCGCAGTACAGCCACCAGAACATGTGAGCTCCATCACGGACATCCACATATCCCCATGATTCTTTGGCTTGAACTGGAACACAGCTACCTGTTTTGTGTTTTAATAATAAGAACAACAGTTTGAGGAAAACTGGAAATTAAAATAAAGATTTTTTTTATGGAGTGAGCAGGGGGGTAAACAGAATTTAATGGTTTTAATTCTTTTAAATGGTACTAGTTAAATATAATATTATTCTTTCAGTATGTTTGAGAAAGGAACAAAAAATTCTTGCAATTTTTACTTTTTTTAAAAGCAAAAGTACTAAATATATGGTTAATGTTTAGTCCAAGATGATGAAAGGCATAAACAGTAGATTTAAATTATTCATTTCTACATTGAGAACTAAGATGCATGTTTATTTTCTGTTTTAATACCGTCCCAACTTTTATGGTTATATTTACGACAAGACACATGTTTGTTCCACAATAAAAGAGCAATTTCAGCGTTATGGATGTGACATTTGCAGTAAAAATTCAAAACATTCAAAAAATTTAAAAAGTATACATTAACATTATATTGAAACATCTGTATATATTTTCCAAAAACAACTAACCACATCATTTTGGGATCAGAAAAATATCAATCTGTAAACATTTTTTTTTATTTTAAATGCAGAAAATAAACATGCGTTATGGATGTGACCAAAACAGTTAGCGAGTTTACAGTAAACAAAATACTTGGCAGAAATACTGTGAATTAAACTATTTTATTTATATATTTTTTCAGTTATGAGGAAAAAGCTTTGTTATGGATGTGACAGATGTGAAATTACCACTTGTGTTACTTTGGTAAATCAAATATAATAGTTTAAAAACATTGACAGAAACATTTTTGAGTATTTTTAAAGTACTGTAAAATACTTGCTTACGCCAAAAATGTAGAAACGGATTCACCATCTTTGTGAAAACTTCATTTTTCATGGCAAGGTTGACATTTGCTCGGATTTGCTCAAAACCTAACTTTAGGATTTTACTTTCCCCCCTAAAATTGTCAATCGGATACTACATTGGATTTTCCTGGTTAAAACCAATTAAAAAGTATTAACAGAATGAAGAAGTTCCTCAAAGGTCAAGTAAGCTGTTAGATCTTTAATACTGTAAAGAGTAAAGCAGAATACTCAACAGATGGGCAGTCTGTTGATGTTTTCACCTTTAGATTTACATGTTTATATAATTTCACACGATTAAAACATGCATTATTCCATTCCACTTGACTCTGTGAATATAAACATTGATGCTCCTCGTCTTTCATTAGAATCAACCGACTCGATGTTCGGTTAATCTCACCACTAACTGGATACAAATGAAACAACGGTCAACATCTTTCGGTTTCGGTTTGTATCTCAAGTTACAAAACAATTCACTCCATCTCCTCTCATGTTGCAGTTCAATTCATCATGACTAACATTAATAAACAAGAACCCATAAATATATACCCTACAACTTTCCTCAGTGTTAAATTTAACACATTTCATACCTTCATAAAAGCTCACAGCAAACAGCAGCACGACCAACATGCCAATCCACGACCGCGCCATCATTATTGACCTCAGGCTCTCTCAAACGGCTGCTACATTGGCTGTGTGTCTGATGGACCAACGCCGACTATAAGTACTCAAGCCCAAACCTCGAGCAATGTGATGTACGGAAAAGCATCATATGACTGAAGTCAGCTGACGAACAGGGAAATAAACCACATGTTGTATCTTCCACGCCGACAGAGAGCAGCAGAGTGTGTGAGAAACCGGCGGAAGCACCTCGTTTAAAACACTGAGCGCCTCCATCATCTTCATTGACTGTACTGTAGTGTTGTGTCCAGGCATGGCCACCTCCAGCCTCAACACTGCCAGGGTTAGACTGTATTTTGACTATCCTCCTCCTGCAACACCTGAGTGTCGAATGTGTTGGTTGCTGGTGGACCTGAACAAATGCCGAGTTGTCGCAGATCTTTCCAGCATCATAAAGGAAAAGTTTGGCTACAGCCGCAAGACTATTTTAGACTTGTTTATTGAGGAATGCTACCTGCCTTCCGCTGAGAGTATTTATATAGTACGTGATAATGACAGTGTAAGGTAAGAATTGTGATTGAAGATTAACACACGAATATTAGCTGTGGTTTTACTACGAAAAAAAATGTAATAATTGGCAGATCAGTAGTAAAAGAAAACCATTCATAGCTTTGTACACTTACTGTATCATAGTTTAACCATAGTTTTTGCTGTAAAAGTGGTTATATACATATAATTCTGAACCACAAAACCAGTAATAACTGTAAGATGAGATTTATACACCCCTATTCTGATTAAGTAACTTTTTCATGTAAGTGTGGTTTCTTAGAATGAAAATCTGGAATCTGAAGGTTAAAAAAAATCTATATTTTCAGAAAATCACCTTTAGAGTTGCCTAAATTATGTTCTTAGCTATACAAATTGCTAATCAAAAATTGAGCTTTGATGTAATTGCAATAGGACATTTACAAAATATGTTATTGATTGGAGCATGATCTTTGCTTCATATTCAAATGATGTTTGGATAATGTGGGTAATTTTGGGTGCATTCAATGCATTATATGCAAAAAATAACTTTAAGCCTTTAAGTGTCACTTTAAGCACTTAAAGTGCCCCCCCCCCCCCCCCCCCCCCCAAAAAAAAAAAAAAAAAATTATAGCAGTGGTTTTATTATGAATAAAACAAAAAAAGTGGTAATAATTGGCAGCATAGTAACATAAAGCCATTCATGGTTTTGTACAGTTACTGTACCATAATTTAACCATGTTTTTTTGCTGTAAAAGTGGTTATATAAATGTAACTCTGAACCACAAAACCAGTTATAAGTGTCAGTTTTTGAAATTGAGATTTATACACCACCAGAAATCTGAATAAGTAACTTTCCATTAATGTATGGTTTGTTAGGATGGAACAACTTTTGGCTGAGATACAGTTTTTTGAACATCTGGAATCTGAAAAAATCTACATATTTAGAAAACCACTTTTAAAGTTGTCTAAATAAAGTTCTTAGCTATACATATTACTAATTAAAAATAGAATTTTGTATTTACATGTTTATATATTTACAGTAGGACATTAATGAAATATCTTCATGGAAAAAGATCTTTACTTCATAGTGTTGTGAATTTGAAAAGGAGACAAAACCAGGAGGGCGTTTGGGTATCTTCAAAGCAGAATCCTTTAATAAGAACTTGCCGCTGTGGCATTCATTTAAAAATCTTTGTACTACTGCAGCTAGCACTCAGTTGAATACACAATTTAGTGGGCAGTGCTTATTACAGGAAGCACTTACTCTAGATACATTTTACATAGATATAAAGATTCATTTGAACTTAATCAATTGTTGAATGTTTTCTGATATGCTGTAATAACTTTGAATATGCATCGTTTTTCTTATTATTTACCACGTATATGTAGACATTACATGACACATTAGGTCATGATAATTTACTTGAAAGTCCTGGAAAAGTCATTGAATTTTAGTAGTATGAACCCTGTAATTAGCAGAAACAAGAACTGCTATTACAGGTTTAGTACACAAGTCTTGTTTTTTGGGCTTTGCCTAAAAGTATCACCTGGCCATTTATACACAAAGACACAACCATGCCTGGAACTGACAATATTCGTTTCTTTGGAGACATAATACTGTATTTCACACATAGGCAGTCAGATCTGATGTGTCT
Source organism: Danio tinwini (assembly GCA_903798205.1). Taxonomy (NCBI): domain Eukaryota; kingdom Metazoa; phylum Chordata; class Actinopteri; order Cypriniformes; family Danionidae; genus Danio; species Danio tinwini. Next base: position 2,005,365 of record CAIGQZ010032903.1, on the reverse strand, counting down.
AGCACTTATGATTTGCATTACATTGTATAAATGATACTGTCCCTTGCACTTCAGAATGCATCTTCCAATGTAAAAACATAATTTATATATTTAAAGCAATTTGTAATCTTTCAGTAGTCAAGATTTTTGGATAATTTTGACCTATTCAATGTATTTTTGACAATATCCCCACCAAAAGAAAAATTAAAACAAAACAATGATTATTACAATTTGAATAAAACAAAATGAATGTTAATTGTCATGCAGGAAATAAGCATTTGTTTTATTGTTTGTGTTTATTTATCATCCTTTTGACAGAGTGAAAGTGTCCAGTCCTGTTTGGGTTAACGGAGCTAAGGCTGAAGCACAAAACCCCAAAGAGAAGAAAAGAGGGAGAGAGGATGAGACTCAGACCTGTGATGGTCTGAGTAAAAAACAGAAGCAAGACGATGCTCAAATGAATGGTTTGGCAGCTGACGAGGATGACAAAAAGAAGAAAAAGAAGAAGAAGAAAAAGAAAAAAGAGGTGAAAGAGTCCGTCACCAAACCTGCTACTCCTCAAAAGAGCACTGCAGCCCCTTCTTCTACCAAAACCAAAAGTAAAAGCACTTCTGCTGTGGCGTCCAGTGACAAAACGAGCCATACAAAGAATCATATACTAGCATCCAGCTCTTCAGACAGCAGTGAGGATGAGTCTCAGAAAAAGACCCCTCCACCAAAACCCAAACCTAACAAGAAGTTTTGTGTAGCTGCACAGAAAGAAAGCACAGATTCCTCAACTTCAGATGAAACCGAGAAACCTAAAAGCAACATCCCGCTTCCCATTACACCTAAACCATCCAGCAGCACTTCAAAACTTCAGACACCTCAGCAGAGAGAGAGCTCATCATCATCATCACCATCACCTATCATCAAGAAATCACAAGCAGCAGGTCAACTGTCCTCAAATACTCAAAAATCAGTTCAGCCGGTCTCGTCTTCTGTGCCTAGAAAGCCTCAGGATGAGGGAGAGAGCTCCGACTCTGATGAGAGTGAAATAGAGCTTGTGATTAAAAAACCAAACCTGCAAGGACTGGGGCTGAGAATTGCAGGTTTGAGTCCCGGGTTTGGTGAATCTGCAGGCAGAGGCAGAGGGAGCACACAGGGGCAGGAGAGAGGCAGAGGGCGAGGGGCGAATCGTGGCAGTGGCAGAGGAGGTTTCAGCAGATCCAGGGGAACGCCGTGGAAACAAAACTTTCATTACAGCTATGAAAATGAAGAGCAACAGAAACCAGACGACTCTCTGACCAATGAGAGTTTTGTTTTACAGGTGAGAGATGAATGTCGGGAAAGTTGTTGGTAAGAAATAAGAAATTGCTAATAAAACTAAAGCATGCAGCTGCTAAAGATAGTCTCTTAATGCTGCAGGGTTTTTTACCAAAGCTCTGGAAAAAATATACATTATTGTATATACATACAAATTATATACAGTAGAAGTAAAAGTTATTAGTCTTGATAAACTTTATTTTAAAAAGTATTTTTTCTACATATTTTTAAACATAATATTTTTATAATAACTTTTGCCTTTGCTATCATGATAGTACTTAATTTTTTACTAGATATTTTGCAAGATACTAGTATTCAGCTTAATGTGCAGTTTTTAGGGCTTAGCTGTATTATTTACATTAACAAGGCTAGTTAGGGTAATTAGGCAAATTATTGGACAGTGGTTTGTTTTAAGTGGGCTAATAATACTGACCCTAAAAATTGTTTTAATGTATTCCAGCCTAACAGTAAAATAGATTATTATTATAATTATTATTATTATAGGAAATACAGTGAACATTTTTTGCTTTGTTAAACATCACTTAAGAAATATTTGAAAAAGACCAGACATTTCACAGGAGAGCTAAATATTATGCCATCAACTTATATACAGTTGAAGTTAGAATTATTAAACCTCCTGAATTATTATCCCCCGCTGTTTATTTTTGTCCCCCAATTTCTGTTTAACGGAGAAAATCTTTTTTAACATGTTTCTAAACATAATAGTTTTAATAACTAATTTCTAATCACTGATTTATTTTATCTTTGCCATGATGACAGTAAATAATATTTTACTAGATTTTCCAAGACACTTCTATACAGCTTAAAGTGACACTTAAAGGCTTAACTAGGTTATTTAGGTTAACTAGGCAGGTTATGGTAATTAGGAAAGTTATTGTATAATGACGGTTTGTTCTGTAGACTATGGAGAAAAAAAAGCTTAAAGGGGCTAATAATTTTGACCTTAAAAAAATTAAAACTGCTTTTAATCTAGCCAAAATAAAACTAATAAGACTTTCACCAGAAGAAAAAATATTATCAGACATACTGTGAACATTTCCTTGCTCTGTTGAACATCATTTGGGAAATATTTAAAAAAAGATAAAAATTCAAAGCGAGGCTAATAATTTTGACTTCAACTGTATATATAACATGATATTACATAACAGAAACATATGTGAACACCTTCCAGAATCAGTAAAAATGTGAATAATATAATATAATATAATATAATATAATATAATATAATATAATATGTTTATGTATGTGTGTGTATAAACAGAAGCAATTAAACTGTATAGTTTTGTAGTTATTTTTATACAGTAAACTATTGATGACATTTCTTCAAACTTTTAAATTTAAATAATGAAATTTTGAGATTAATATTTGTTTTAGACAAAACAATACCAACCTTTTAACTTTAAAATCAGTATTTGGTGGAATAATCCTACTTTCAATCACAACACATTAAAACATTTATTATTCTGACCGGTTGTCGTTTTCTGAAAGAAAGCAGTACTCTAAATTATGATGTTTGTCTTAAGTGAAATGATATCAGACTTCATACAGCACACACTTTTTTATATTTTAAAAACGTATATTTATTTAGTTGGTAAGTTAGTTATTTAACCTTTATGTTGTTTGTTTTTTGTAGAATCCACCTGTATCAGCTCCCAAACGGGACTACACTACTTTACCTTTGCTGGCAGCTCCTCCTGCAGTGGGTCAAAAGATTGCCTTCAAGGTACAGTTTGATTTGATGAAGAATGTAAGAAATATTTAAAGGAATTTAAATATCGTTCTTGACAAGATTATATATAACATATGGACAGTTTCTAATACAATACTTCCTAGTTTCTTTTGGGACGGGCATGGGACGAAAACCGTTTTCAAAGTATATAAAAGTCAAGGTTTTAAAACCGCCAAAATTTTCTGCTATACCGTTCCTATGGTATGTGTAAGATTTTTTTTAGGTCAACTATCTCCAGCAGAAAAGATCTCTATTTTTTTTATTGTATTTAAATAGTTAAATAGTTTAAATAGTTGTATTTAAATTAATTTTTTTAACTAATGAAGACAGCAGAAGTCAATGATCCATTTGAATTATTTAGCCTGACATGTTTACTGCTCCAAACGTTTCTCAAAATAAAAAATTTTAAAGTTTTTTTACCCAGACATTTAAAATAAACATATTTTAGAGCAGTAATCACAATATCGTCAAACCGTATTTTTTTATCCAAGGTTATCATATCGGCAGAATCTTATACCAGCCCATGCCTAGTTTCTGTGACCCCAATATGTTGTCTGCAATCAGTTTTACACCTGAAATACACTTTGATTAAAGCTCTTCTGTTTATTAACTAGCTTTTGGAGCTGACAGAGAACTACACGCCAGAGGTGTCTGATTATAAAGTAAGCCATTTTACACTTCTGTAATGTGAATGGTATGAATTGTGTATATGCAAACAGGCTTTGATTTTGTTATTTAGGAAGGAAAGATTCTTGCATTCAATCCTCAAACAAAAGTGACGGAGCTGGAACTGCTCTCTCGGCCTCAAGGTATCACCTTTTAGATTATTATTGCAACTTTTCTAGTTCTGTATGATTGACACACTGACCTAGGCCACTGCTTTATTACAGTTGAAATTGCACTCCTCCTCCTGAAGCAGTTATTTATTTATTATTTTATTTTAGCTCCTGCTGAACCTGGAAAGTTTGACCTTGTCTACCAGAATCCCGATGGCTCAGAGAGAGTAGAGTACGCTGTCACACAGGGATCACAGGTACTGAACCATCTATACGAAACATTGTTCACGCCCATATGTAGTGGATTTTAATATGGTTTAAAAATGAACTGGCCAATGAAAATCTAGGGACAAACTTATTTATAATTACTGCAACTCAAACTTTAGAATGACTTCATAATGCACATTTTTTTCACAATATATAATTACTTACACTAACAAATTGGCCTTTTGCTGTTACCATATGTGTTGATGGGGGATGATTTAGATATCAGTATCATGTAGGGATAATCACAGTTTGAATGCAAAAATGACCGGTCTGTCAGATGAAGAAGAGCCGGAGTCAGAGATTCAAATAAATGAAGTTTACTGAAGATAGTTTGCAGTTTCATCAGCAGAAGCCAGCTTCAACACTCAAAATTAATTTGTAGGCCACTTTGCTTACAATAACAAATCATCAAATATTATACTCTCGCATAACGTCATTAACTGCATCATACATATAGGTGTTTTAACCTTTAAAGCACAGATAAACTTAGAAAAATTCCACGTGGGTGTATGTGTCCAATGCATGTGTTTTGAACAATATCTCAAGCATACAAATGTCAGACAGCCATTAGGCTTTTCAAAGCCGATCCCAGACCTGTGAAAGAATCCACAATGAAATAGAACACATACACACTCAAGTACAATCTGTTTCTTACCCAAGGCTGAGTGTACTCTCAGCCGACTTTATCAAAACTGGTTAAAAACGGGTATAATCTACATTCAGGCTGCTATATTCTCACTACACAAAGTCTATCTTGAACAAAAAGGAAAATTACTTTAAACAAAATTAACACATTAATAACAATAGGAAAACAGTTGTTTTCAATCATCAAGCCCTTCAGTTCCACTCAAGGTATCCATGACCTCTGACCTGGTTTGGTGGCTCCTTAAAATAGAGTTACAAAAAGACAGGCAAACGCACTGAACATTCTTATATTAAGCAATGTGTTAACTTTATGCATTAGTCAAAATCGTTTCAAGAATAAATACTGATTTAAATGATCATATCAATAAAGTAATGAGAAAAGAATAAACATTGATCCTTTCTGGGATGGATCTGACCCCATCAATCATGTATTGTATATATGTTTTTCCAGACAATAACCTCCACATTGTTGACATTAAACCCAGATGAATTTTGTTGCCGCAAAGTCACGTTTTTCATTTGCAATTATGGAAAAGAGGGAACTGGTAGCCGTAAATGAAACTAAACATATACAAGCATCAAAAACACATTTTAGTTTCCTTAAATCATTCAAATTTAGCAGCATTCAGAACAAAGTAATGGAAATGTAAGTTGAAAACAATCTATAAAATTGTCCTTTTCTATAAACCACATTTATTATAAAAGCCAAGCACAAGCACATTTATTTACAGCTAATCTCATCTGTTAAATGTGCTATACATGCATTTTTGTGGGTTTCTCTTATGCACCAGTGCTAGTGTCTGCACGTTTTGCTTGCGTGATGTTAATTGCATTTTATAATTCACTTTGGTTAACTACATTACATAATTTGCTCTAGAACAGGGTTTATACTGTCATGGAAAACCTGGAAAAGTCATGGAATTTTGACATGGCATTTTCCAGGCCTGGAAAAGTTTTGGAAAAACAGAAAACAAGGTTTTGGAAAAGTCATGAAAATGATGTTTACATTTAGTAATTTAGCAGACATTTTTGTCCAAAGCGACTTAAGCTGTGGTCAGACTAGAGAAATTCTGTTGTACTGCGCTGCGAAAAGGGGCTGGGCTAAACAATATGATTAGACATTAATAAAAGTAAGCGATTGCTCCATATTTTAAATTTCTTATTTTAAAACATCTTCTATTGGTCTCACACAATCACCTGATGTGATTTCGCAGGTAAGAATTCACCAAGCTTGAACTTTTGAATGCAGTGAAATGCGAAACACATGCTTGCGTTTCTGGTCTGCCGCACTCGCGTGCAGTGTGATGGCGAATTTATAATAGAAGTAGTTTTACCTAATCTTAATAGTTTGTTAAACTAGTAATAGTATCTAAAATTAGTTTGACAAATATCTGTATTTTGCAATGGAGGTTAGTTGTTTTTACTTTTCTTTTCTTGGCCAACAACATGCCTCTCACATTATTAGTGCTGTGTAAGCACCATCTTTTTTACATAGATATAAAAATAAATTGAAACTATTGCATGTTTTGTGATGTGCTGTAATAAATTTTAAAGTTTCTTATGATTTACCACGTACATGTAGACATTACATGAAACATTAGGTCATGAAACTTGACTTGAAAGTTCTAAAAAAGTCATGTAATTTTTGTAGAAAAAATGTGTATGAATCCAGTTTAGAAATGCACAGTCCTAGCTTATTTCAGATGATAAAAGAATGGACAAATATAAATAGTAGATGTATGTAGTCTTATGTATAGAAAACTGCTTGTATTGTGACGAGTGTTTGTGATTAATTACTTTTCAGGCTGACATTTTATGTTTAATTTACAACCATAATTCCAACGTTTGCTAACAATTTATTTGACTGAATTTTCAAATGTATGTAAAAGTGTGTACAAGTCCATGTTTAGTGTCTATCCTGACCGTGCTAATGCGTGCACTGTTTGGCAGAGCTCTAAACCCTCTTTTGTAGCTTGGACTGTAAACCCATCCCCCAAACCAACACAATTGTTGGTTTCTGATTGTCCCTTTTAATTGTTGAAGTGAATAAGGGCAGTTCTTTGTAAAAGTGTGTGTATGCTGTGGTAGGCTAAAACAAGCCTGTCTTTCTTTGATGTCTTTACTGCAGCTGACTGAGCGCTGGGATTCTCTGCTGGAGCCCCGACTTATTGTGGAGAATGCCGAATGATGGTCAGAACAAAACACGCAGCCTGAGCCAGACCTGTACAGATGACCTTTTTACTTTTAATGCTGTTTTGTCGAAACGGTGCATTCCTGTATGATGGTATTAATGTTTTATTTTATTTTCAATGTCAGTAATAAATTTGTTTTTTTTTTCGTTTTGTTTTTTAAACAACTTATTGACTGTTTATGCAGTGAATGCAGAATGTTTATTGAGCTGCTGAGATTTTATTTTTAGTAACTAATAGTTTATTACATTTTACACTTTGTGAAAAGCTTCTATTGCTTTTTGCGCCGATTTATTTGTTAAAAGTTAGAATTTATCGAATAAGTACATGTTCAGATTGTTTACGTTGTTTGACATGTCTACTAGTATTGACAATTAAAGTTTTTTTTTATTATTTTCATGAGTAATGAAGATGTGACATGACTACAGTATCTAAACCTAATCTTTTTAATCAAACAAATCAAATGATATGAATTGAGCAAGTACTGCAATATTCTATATACACTGGCAGCAATTTAGTCATTATTTGAACTTGTGAGGAGGATTTTCAAGTCAAAGAAGACAGTGAACTTTTCTTTGGTTTGCTTTAGAAAGCTGTTAAACTTCTGAAGTGAACTTCATTTTGGCCTGATTTTAGATATTGTGATTTACTGTTATTAGCACAGTTCAATTTGTAAAAGGCATTCACATCTTTGCAAAACTAGTAATTAGATTACAGAACTTATAAACTGTTTATTTTCTGAGAGGTTGTACCATAACCTTCCTCACTGAACATTTTGTAATCGGGGGGCTTTTCTGTGTAGCATTGATTTATTTTATATAGGAAAAAGTCACTGGGATATAATCAGTTAACAAGCTGGGCCTCAACAGGTCTGGCTATAAAATCAGGGCTTGACATTAACTTTTTTGATCACCTGCCATTGTGGCTAGTAGTTTTTCCATTCCATTTTCACTAGCCACAATTGTGTTGGGAAAATGTAATTTATATGCATTAATTAGACTTTGGCATGCTAAAATTACTTAATATCCATTTTGTGTTATGACCACATGCCTCCTAATTCATTTAACATCTTTTTTTGTGTGTTTTGACCTCGCAAGATGTGCTCGTGACATCAAGGCCCAATCTTAATTCTACCCCTTAGCCCAGGGGTCACCAAACTTGTTCCTGGAGGGCCGGTGTCCTGCAGATTTTAGCTCCAACCCTAAAAAAACACACCTGAACAAGCTAATCTAGGCATACTTAAAAATATCCAGGCAGGTGTGTTGAGGCAAGTTGGAGCTAAACCCTGCAGGGACACTGGCCCTCCAGGACCGAGATTGGTAACCCCTGCCTTAGCCCTTCCCCCTACTCCTCGTTTTGCACATTCACGTGAAGGGGTAGGGGTGTCCCATTTCTCTTTAGCTTGAAGGCGTAGGGCTAAGGGTAAGGGCTTGATACCCTTCAATCTGAGATTTTTCAGAACCACACTCGAAACTAAGGGGTAAGAAAATTTCCCAGAATACACCATCTACAACAGCAGCATGGGAGTATTTTTTTGTCATTATTACAAATTTTTACAACAAACAAACACGTTTTAATATATATTTATTACTGCGTTCACGTTTTACCATCATGATTTTAAACAAAACGCTAAAATAAAAACATGCGACATTTCTCTATCTATAAACCCTAATAATAACTCCTGTATTGTTGTCCCACAACATTCTGTCACCTGATGACACTCGAATACCCTGTCAGAAAAGTCTAGTGGCTGGAATGAGCTTTTTAGAATGTTTGGTTTTATGTCAATGTTGTTTTCGTGTGTTTAAATAGATGAATATGGCCACTGTAATGCACAGTACAGTTACAATCTTATTGCCACAATATATCACTATGATAACATTATATATGCCTTCAGTGATTTCCTGAAGATAAATACCAAAAAATAACACAACTGGAATAACTACAGCAGTCATGATCGTCTGATCTCATATGAAGCAAGAGCTCATGATGACGTATGATGACGTGTGCAGGTGCTGTAGTGCTGTCCCAATACTTAGGCGTAAATTTTAAAGCCTTTCCTCTTCACACTCCGTTTCAAGGGCCAAGGGGAAGGGGTAGGGGTACAAAAGTAGAATTGGGATTGGGCCTAAATCCCTTCTCAAGGAATGAGGATCACCTGTGTCTCACTGTGCACACAATCATCCTCCCATTTGATATTCACCTGCTTTCTTTTGCTCATGCGAATACAGTTATTTTTTGTCATTTCTCACGCTGGCCCCGGGCTATTGGGCCATCCTTATTGTTGAACCTGCTTTTAAGAAAACAACAGTTTAACAATTATTTACAACCAGCCAAAGTGGCTGGTGGGAGTGTCTGTCTAACTCGCCACAGCTGTAATCTACCCACATTTGGCAGTTGCGAGGGTGTTATCTTTAAGCCCTGAAGACAATGATTGTAAAAGATTCCCAATTTAGAAATGTAATGGTTTTACGTCTACTGTCACCCAATGATCATTCTTGCAGAGTTAACACAAATGTTTATATATACAGTTGTGTTCAAAATAATAGCAATGTGTTGAAAAAAGTGAGTAAATCTTAAAATCTTCATAACTTTTATTTCAATACATGCAAATGCATTGGGAGCACTAAACATTCCAAGCTACATCAAAACATAAGTAAAAATTATTAAGTTATTAGTTTACAGAACTTGAAGAAAAACAAATATTTAAAATACTAATAAATTAATATATTAACAATAAAATAATAAATACATTTAAAAAATGCAGTGTCTGTATTGGCCATATAAACAAAAAATGCTGCAAGATCTAGCTTTTTTGTCAATCACTGAACTAATAATATTCATAGCCATAGGTTCTGAGAACTGCTTCACTTTGTGCTGCATGAAGTTGCTGCTTGTTTGTGTTTGTGGTAGTTGTCATGTTGTTTTTCCTCTTCGGCATAAGGCAACAAGACATCTTTAGTATTCTGATGGGCTCAAATTGATTGATTGATCTCTGGAATGTGATAATATGCCAAACCCTGTAGTAGGAGTAGCATCGCCATATCATGTACTGCATTGAATTCAGTGTCTGGGGACACAGGCAGTTTGTTAAACACTGAATTCAATCCATAGGACACTGTGAAGACAGAAAAGCATGGTGGTGTGAGCATTGTGATATGGGGATGCTTTTGTCTGTTTATCTCTCTTCCTCCCAGGGTATTTCATATTGAAAAGTTTAGTTAAGTTGAAGAAATATTGTCATAAAATGTTGTGTAATTTAATCCTTTTTCTTAAGTAAGTAATACCAAAACTATCCCTTCTTATTCTAAATTAAGTGCCATGTTTGATCTATTAGAAAGCAGAGTTCTGTACAGCAATGAATATTCTGAACTAATGAAATATGAGGTTCCATTTGTGCCAAAAAAATAATTGATGTTTGTTTTTTGTTTTCCTTACTCTAGTCTTTACTGCAGTCTTCTGTGGAGAGCCATTAGGGCCAAATGTCTGGAACTAATTTAAAATTATGTGTTAACACATCATTTACACATTATTACATTAGTTCCAGACATTTTGGCCCCAGTGCCTTTCAACAGTATTCTGTCATCTCTCGTCCCCTCCTTTTCAAAACATTGTAATAACTTTGTACACATTGCTGGGCAATATAAGACACTTTTTTCATCTGTGCACATATTTGCATCCTTTCTATTAATGTAGACATTACGCTCTAATATTTTTGAACCACCTTCCATAAACCAGAAAAAAAAACTGATATGCAATAAACAGAAAACATAGGGCTACATATTAACATGCCTACCAGCAGGGGCAGATTTAGGGGTTTTGGGACTCTATTACATCCCAGGTCCTGAAATACACATTTTCTACTTTTATTTGTGTTTATGTTGCTGTTTTTATTATTATTATTATTATTATTATTTCCTTTATTTAGCCAGGAAATCACATGGAGACAGTACTGTCTCTTCTTCCAGTGAGACCTGGTCAGCGCAGCTTTATGTCATTCAATCTCCTTTTCTACATTTTAAATTAATGCAATCTCCACACGTTAAATGATTAGATTTCTTAAAATGAATTTACAACAAAAAATAATAAATATAGATATTTTATTTATACATTTGACTGCTGGACTGCACCATGATGGATATTGTATTTTGTAATATTATTATGACAATAATAATGACAGAAATGGTCGTGCCCAACTGAGCCTGGTTTCTCTCGAGTTTTTTTTTTAATTCTTCACTTTAGCCAATTGGTGATGTTTTTTTCCTTGCCGCTGTCGCCACTGGCTTGCATGGTTCGGGATCTGTAGAGCTGCGCATCGATGAATTTGCTCTTCAGTGTTTGGACTCTCAGTAGTGATTATTAATCCACACTGAACTGAGCTAAACTAAACTGATCTGAAACTCTGAAAATCGAACTGACACTGTTTTAATTTACTATAATCTTGAATGTGAAGCTGCTTTGACACAATCTACATTGTATAAGCGCTATACAAATAAAGGTGAATTGAATTGAACAACACTATATTAATATAATAATGTTAGATTTGCTTGTATACTAAATCATATTTAATTACGTTAAAATTGTATTTGTTTAACTCTCACCATACAAAATATGATAGAAAATGACATTATATAGAGTTTATAGGTGTAATTAATGGTTCTAGATAATTATTGGGGGCCCCCAGATTACCTGTGGCCCTTAGCAGCCACTTACCTCGTTTACTGGTTAAATCCACCCCTGCCTACCAATTTCTCTGAGGTACTTGGAATATCTCTGGACAAGGACAAATCCATAACACAGCAGTCAAATCATTTTGACACAAACAGAACCTCATACTGTAGCTCTGACAACATGAGTAATTGGTGAAAATCTACTGTAACTGTTTTGAAACGCCTTTGATTTGGGAACGGCCCAAGATGATGTCACAGTGACTTGATTTAATCCAACCGTTTGAGGTTTGTTGACATTTATGTCCATTGCTTGATCCAATCCGAGCGAGCTAAATACATCAGCATCATAAGTGACGTCAAACACCGTGTGGCGCGCATTCCGGTAGGCGCAGGTACGCGCGCCCCCGCCGCGCCGCCAATGGTTTCTTCCATCCGAGCTGAAGTGATGATGCTGATGTCAGAGTGAGTGAGGCTGAGCTGCGCGCGAGCTGAGATGATGGCGAGCGCGCTCACAGCATCACCCTCTCTTTAACACAGAGCGTTTATCAGCGCAGCTTCACAACGATGGACGGCAATGTCAGCCCCGACCAAGAACAACTGCTGGTTTTCCTGAAGAAACTCAAAGAAGTGTTCGACGTGTGCGACGAGGATGCCGACGGATATATTCGCGTTGAGCACTTCGTGGACCTCGGTCTACAGTTCGGCCAAGGAGATGAAGTAAGAGCCTCTATTTACATAATCATTCTCTCATTACCCTCATTATGGGTTGTTTGTCATTTTAAACGCTGCAGTGCACTTTTGTACTTAACACCTGGGAATATTTCAGTGAGTCAATGAACCAATTTTGTGCAAACAGGTTGGCTTTTTCAAACATTTTAAAGTATTTTAGGTAATTGGACATTTAATTGAGGTTTAGTTTTATGTAGGCTGTTGGCTCTTTAATAACTGCACTTCCGTCAAGTAACCAAGACAACTGTCTCCTCAATCTTCTTCATCATCTGTGATGTCATCAGACAACACTTACAGATTCAACAGTTCATGCAATATATAAGAATTAAAAATAAAGCTGAATATCACCATAACAGTTAAAAAAATGTCTTTTAAAGGATAATTTAATATCCATGACACAACGAATTAAACATCAAGGTTAAATTTAAATGGAATTAATTATAATATTGCAGTTCTGTAATGTTGCGAAATGAGAACATGTGTAAACAAGGCCGCACTTCATTTTTACACATCAGATAGGCTATATGTTTGGTTGGCGTGATTTACCATTTCATCTCATTTGATTTGGGAAGACTGAAGTTAATTAAGGGTTTTTTCCACCTTTTAATAAAATCATAGTGCTACTTGTTTTAAAGATTGCTGATGCATTGGAAAAGCCATTCATTTATACCGATATGCCTCATTGGCAGCTGTTGCTATGTACAGGCATGTGTAAGCGATCTGCCATATTGGATCAGTCAAAGCCAGTTTGTGAACATTAGAAAGCAAGCTCAGTCAATACATCAATCTATATCTATTTTTGTTTTTATAAGGAGCAAGTGTTCTTATTGTAGATTATACAAAACATTTTAGTGACAAAACAGCTTTCAAATATATAAACAAGTACAAGTACAAAACACCCTCCCTCCCCCCTCAAAACCCCCCCCAAAAAAACTGGCCATATGTCTGTTATATGCATATGAATATTTAAAGCAGTTTTCAGATATGCTTTTGCTAAAGCAGCACAATATAAGACAAGGGCATTGGCTTATATAGTAATAATTAATATTCTAATACTGAGTTAATAATACATATAATAACATAAACAAGATGACAGCTTCAAGATTGCAGCCACATCAACATGTCTTGAGCAGCTGATTGTGGCATCTATGTGTACATCATGTCTATAAGAACACTGAATTTCAAATGAATGTTAAGCTTGAACCTTTCTTATATAGCATCCAAATAACACATTTTTAAGATTTATGGTGATGTTTCTGGCTTCGGTGGTTTCTCTGTGCAGTTCAGCGTGCACTTCTTGATGGGCTGCCAATAAATGCTTTTGTCTAGAAATCTGTCTAATGGAGAGCGTCTCTCCTCAGAGTGACCAGTCGATATCCACTGGCCTGTGTGAGCTTTGCTGCTGCTGAGGTTGTGTCTTATATGGTTGAAAACATTGTTTAGACATTACATTCAGACACATTCAGTATTGCTTTCTGATATCTAAATATAGCAAATGTCTGTGGATGGTTTGAATTCATTTCATGTTTGGTAATGAATGAGGTGAAAATGGTTTATTCAGTGTGTCAAGGCACTAGCGATCCTGTCTAACATCCACTAGATGAAGGTGTCCCGTGATCTGGTGTTTTTCTGGAGTGTTTTGAACGCGTGCGGTGTTTTGCCGTAATTGCGTTTGGACTAGGTGCGTAGTGTTGCATGTGATGTGCGTTTGGGTAAAGACCCAGAGAACTGGACTGCAGGCGTTCATTCATTCCTCTTCATCCTTTCCTTCTTTTTCTTTTCTTTATAATTATGTATAATTTCACTTAATTTCTGATTAAATATATTTAAATTGATTTGATTTTCTGGTTTGGATCTTTATTTGGTTTCGTTACTTCATTTTTGAGCCAGTAGGTTGAAACAAGTGGCGTACAGAAAACCTGGCTCACATTAAGATTTAATTACGCTACTTTAAAACCTGCCATTGCTTTCCACTCTCATGATGATCGTTAGTTGATCTGTCAGTTCAGCTTATCCGCTCAGGAGAATGGCCTGTATTTAGAGCGTGACCAAAACAAACAGCATAATGACAGGCATCACAGGTGCTTTGGCTAATCCTTATCTTTTTTTCTCATTTACAGAGATGCCTATTATTCTCTCCAATTGGGCCAGTCTGTGTTTATCAGTTGGCTTTTTCAAATGTCACCGTGCAGATTTGTTTTTTAATGAATTAGACTTAAGGCTAGAAAAGCTGGACCCCTTGTTGTGCTTTCTCATGTCATTAAGCTGGTATGAAGACACATTATGAGCAGCAGAAATAACTGCTGTAAAAACACCCATTTCCATTTCTGTCACCATGGCAATCATCTTTAACAACTGCTGAAAAGGACTTTCCTTTTTGCAAATGCAGGCTGGTGATTAGGATAAGGGTATAAGACTTGGATCTGTTGCTTAAATAGACTTTGCAAAATATATACAGTTCAAGACAAAATTATTAGTCATTATGTGAAATACATTTTTGAGTGATTTGAGCAAGGAAATATTTTACAGGATTTCTAATTTATTTTTTAATTCAGGATAAAGTATAATTCTTTTTAATTTACCTGAACGAAAAAAAATAGATACATTTAAAAAAAAAATCTTTCAATTGTTTTTGATTGGCTGTAGAACAAACCATTCTTGTCCAATGACTTTTTTTGCATGGCATTTTATGCAAAATAGCTAGTAATATATATGTTCTGTTAGGGCTGTGCAATTAATCAAAATCGAATCGCAATCACGATTTGAAACGTTGTGATTAGCTAATCATAAGATTCTGCAATATAGAATATATATATGTATTATTTAATTTCCCTTGTCCAGAGCAAATGCGTGACTGCCGTCTGTGTGTGATAGTCTTACTAGCTAATTGAGTGAGCAAACTTTGATTCTGCCCAATTAGAACTTTTTTAATCAGCCATGTTAGTTTGCAGAGTGTTCTGTATTATTATTAGAATTAATATTTTTTTTGTTTGTATAATAAGCTACATTATCTCCCTAATTTGAGTTGAACTTGTATACAGAAAGGTAAGGTAATTTTATGTGTGCTTACTGTTTGCTCTATAGAGAAAATGTTGTTTAATTTCTGAATATTTAAAAACAAATTTGAATGCATGTTGGAGTAAGTTAATATCTTTCCAGTTTCTTTCTTTTCTCTTTAACTAACACTCACTGTGTTTTAGCAGAAAGAAGCTATGACCCAGATTATTGAGCTGAAGCTTGACTACAAAATTAAATCGCAAATCCAATCACAATCGCAATATCATTTAAAAAAAATTGCAATTATATATTTTCCCCAAATCGCACAGCCTTATGTTCTGTCATAGACAAAATAAATTTGTTATTAAACATCACTTGGGAAATACATATCTCATATTTCCGGAATGTTTTGAGGTTAGCTTTGTTTTTGGTGCTCTTGGTTGATTGCAGCATTTTCTGACATGATAGGAATTATAGTCAAACCTCTGCTTTATGTGCTGCTCCACCATGAGCAGAAGTTGACACTTGCTTTTTTCAGCTGATTAAGATGTTTAATTGGCTTCCTCTACACATTCAATTTAATCCATAATGAATTGTGGTGCCTCAAGGCTCTTTGACATTTAAAATAAGCCTATGCGGCCTCTGTGAACGGCAATAATGAAAAAGGAATGGGCAACCTGCCTCACTTTGCCTAAATCTCTTAGGAAATCTTGATGAGGTACACTGCTTACTTGCCTACGTTCACATATACTACATAGTTTTCAGTCACATGACTGGTGAAGTGACTGGGTGAGTAAAACAATAAGATAACACTTCATAACTACACGCTATGAATCATCTATTAAGCATTAGCACATAGTTAATTCATTATCTGTTAAGCATTAACTCTACACTAACAGAAGTTATTAAGCAGTTTATAAATACAGCTAAAAAGGCTGTATTCTTGACTTTTTAAAAATTATAAAGTACATTTATAATGTGCTTAATGATTGTGTTTTCATACTTTAATGATTATTTTTTCATGAAGTATTGCATTACAAACTAGTTATTTAAGAACAGTTGGTGCTATTATATAAGATTCAACTTAAGGCAGATTAATGTATACAGCTGTCACCTCACAGCAAAAAGGTTGCTGGTTCGAGTTCCAGCTGGGTCAGCTGGCATTTCTGTGTGGAATTTGCTTGTTCTCCCTGTGTTGGCATGGGTTTCCTTCTGGTGCTCCGATTTCCCCCACAGTCCAAAGAAATGCGCTGAATTGAATTAACAAAATTGTCCGTAGTGCATGTGTGTGAATAAGTGCATATGGATGTTTTCCAGTATTGGGTTGCAGCTGGAAGGGCATCCACTGTGTAAAACATATGCTAGATAAGTTTGCGGTTCATTCTGCTGTGGCGACACCTGATGAATAAAGGGACTAAGCCGAAGGAAAATGAATGTATGAACTCTGCCAAACGGTTAAACGTAAAGAGGAACAGCACTCCCAGTGATCTAAATTCAGTTCCAGGTCCTTTCTGATCTCTTTATCATCACTTTCTAGTCTAATATATACTCTCAAATAAAGGCATTAGAATTAGGAAGTACATATATAACTTAATTAATTGCCTTATGCAATGCAGTGCAGTTTAGCACACTATATTCTGTTTGAATAATTTCAGATGTATGTATAGTTTGTATCATAGATCAGGTCCTTACTAATTTTAGACTTTTAATAAAATGATCCTACTGTTTATAAAATGATCTTTCTACTATTAGTTTTAATAAGTAAAAATGAATGGTTTTCAATGGAGAAAAGCTGGGTGGTTATGAAATAGGTGTGGTGTTGTTACATCCTCAGCTCGTTCATGCAGTCCAAATCACTGCTCTCCTTTACCAACAACCTATCCTTTGTTGTTTATACGTTTGAATAAACGTCCTTGAAGTTTTATTCTCCTTGTCTTCCTTTTGTGACCGCGACATGTGTAACATAAAATCTAAGAAAGCTGATTTTTTTTTTTTGCAAGATTAATTAGATAATTAATGTGTTGTTTTGGTAATAATATATATTCATTCTCATGTATCCCTGTAATTATGGATGATTAATCTGATCATTAAGCACACAGATGGTGTAGTTTGATTTTAGAAACCAGCCCCATGCGTGCCAGCTCATTGTGTTGTCACTAGTACATTTTTACACCGCATCAGTTCGTGTGACTGTTTCTGCTTGCTAAACACGTGGAGCCGTATGCAAGACTCAGCAGAGGTGACAAACAGTTTGATTTTATCTGATGGATAGTGGGCGCAAAGAGGGAAGGACTCTGTAAGTCATCCTTTTATTCCTTCAGTACAAAATCAAATCAAAAATACTAATGATTGCTACGCCGGACAAGCTATAGTGCTTAGCCATATGAAGAAGCTCTTACTAGGGGTGCGTTTCCCAAAACCATCATTAGCCAACTAAGGTAGCAAGTTCCGTCTTTACAAAGATAGTTTGTTGATTTGCCGTTTCCCAAATCCATCGTTCCAACGAACATTCGCAAACTGCGTCGCAAACTTGAGCACTTGAAACGACACCTCTAGAGCTGTTGTTTAAAAGCAGAATTTATGTTGCATCTCCAAAGCTTGTGAAAACAAAAAAATACGTTAATGCCTTTATTTATTATCTGTACTGTATATGACATGGGCCTGCTGGTTAGAGCATATCTGCAGTGGTTTGCACGTGATAAAATTGTAAAAGCAGACTTTTTAAAAAAACATAAATAAACAATATCCTACTTAATAATCATTATCATCATCATTAATATTATTATTAAAATAGGATTTTTTTTCATTTTCTAATAAATAAAAAATATTAAATACATTTTCTTAATAAATAACCTCATTATTTCTTTATTTATATGATTTATATATTATATTAGAATATGTGTTAGCTTTTGTAAGTGATTTTATGTTTTAGAATAGAATATGTAATGTTCTCAATAATATTAGTAAGCAAACATAGGCCCTATATGTGCTATTTACATATATTTCAATTAATATGGAAATCGAGTGCATGTTTTTACCAAACTAATATTGGATTTTATTTTAAATGTGTGTGCGTGTAAAACAATATAGTTTGCACAAAGAAATTATGGGGTTCTTCTCTAAAGAAGTAGTTACTCCACCCCGTTTTATGGGTGTTTTACGTTATAACTAACGTGGTTAATATGATGGATCTGCTACAGAGAAACTACGGGTTTTGGGAAACACTCGTCACTACATCGTTCTTTTCCCAAACTATGCGTCATACTATGATATAGTTCAGCCGCGAGTTACGTCGTTGTTTGGGAAACACACCCCAGTACAGTACCTTGCAACTACTGAAGTGTAGTCTGTTTAAAATGTTGCTTTGCATTTAAACTGTGATGTTTTAAACACAGCTTTACAAGGATGAACACACAATGCTCAAGAAACAGTTCCTTTTTTTAACTCTATGAAGCTCAGGGTTATTTTAAATACTTAAAAAAAACATAATACATATATACTGTATTAGTAACCAAATAAAATACCAACCAAAGAACACCCACCCTATCCCAACAGAGCTATGAAAATATATACACATCCAAAAAATTTATAAAAATAATAATAAAATAATAAAATAAAAGAATAAAAAGGGCAATTTAGTAAAATACATTAAGACAATGACCGTTCAACACATTCCAATAAAAGAGAAAAATATATTAAAATAAGTCATAACAAACACATTGCACATATTAGCACAGTCAACTATTGTTAAACACACACAGTATGATTACATTGTTTAGTGCTCAGGTTAATTTTACAAAAAAGAAAGATTTACCAACACACAGTGGCAAAACAAAGTGATTGAAATGAAAACATTTATTTATTATTTATTATATAGAAACATCTATTATTATCAGTACTTGAATTACGTATGTTTCTATTTATCAAGGCTCTTTGAATAGAAAGTTGAACAGGAAGTTAAACAGAAAGTTGATTTTAAAATACACTTCTCACTTTCAAGGCTCTTCATAATCCTCAATCCTCATTTTGCTCCTCAATATCTCACCGAACTTATACCCCTTCTCGCACTCTTATCAGCCAACTCTTTATCCCTGGTGCCACCTCGCACTCGATTGAGCACAATGGGAGCCAGATTTTTTAGCTTCGCGGCTCCTTGTCTATGGAACTAATTTTCCCTGGATCTAAGGAGCAGTGATAGTCTTCCCACTTCACTCGTCTCAAGACCCATGTTTTTAAGCAGGCTTTCTTTTGACTATCTTTTATCATGGCTTTTTATACTCATGATGTGTTTGCACCTACAACTCCTTACAGTCATTCAATTTTGTTCGGCAATGTTTTATTAATTGTTTTAATTTGTTCTGGTATGGCTGATGATGCTTGCTGTAAGGCAACCTTGGGTGTCCAGAAAGGCGCTATTTAGAAATAAAATGAATTACTATTATTATTATTATTATTATTATTATTTTTATTTTTATCAAAATAAAATGTATTTATCGTAATGTTAGACTGTTTCTTGATCAGTTTAATGCATACTTGCTGAATAAAATTATTAATAAAAAATGATGACGTTTCAGTCTTGGGAATTACATCTCAATTTTAGTAGTCGTTGTCATAATTATCTTTCTGTATGATTGTGCAATATGAAAAGAAGACGCTGTGAACAAAATGGCTGTGAAGCAGTGTTTGCTTGTCATTAGTGAGAAGCAAATGTTTTTGTGCCATGTTGTACCAGTGGCGGTGATACAGTTCAGCTCTTTGTGCTGAAGGAAGTGATGTAAGAGCATTAGTGTACTGTGAGGTACAGTCACAGATGACTGCTCTCTCTCTATGTGCTGCCATTCTGAGTCACAGGTGTGATAAACAGTCATGAAGCAGCAGCTTGAACATTTGTGACGACTGTTTGCATGTCCTATCAGGCTTTCCTACCAATCCATCTTCTTTTTCTTTTCTCTAATCTGTTATTATTATTAATTTCTCTAAAAGCCATCACCTCATTCATCACTTCCCCCATTTTTGTTGTTCTCTTTAAGGTCCTGGCACTGAAATTCTCGACATAAAGTTTAAATCCGTATAAATAATTAGGACTTCATGTTGTGTTAATCACATTTAACAATGTGTGACATATCAGGACACAAATTTGTATAATGACATGGTTATGACACAGGTATTACAAGGAGGAGGTAACTTTTGAGGACACTGGCCATGTCCCCATTTTTCAAAAGACTAAAGTCTAAATCATACAGAATATTTTTTTTTCTTTTGTGTAGAGAGTAAAATGTAGGGTTCGGTTTAGGGATAGGGTTAGGGCAGGGCATCTTTTTATATGTGGCTTCAGAATTCCTTGCAAAGAATCAAACTATAAAAGCAAGTATACTTTGAATCTCTCTGGATTATCTTTCAACTTCTTGATAAAGAGGGGAACTCTTCCTTTGCACACAATCTCAGGATTTGATGGACCAAATAATTCCTTTTCTGTTACTATTTTTTTTCAAGAAAAGGAAATATAACAACAAGAAGAAAAAAAAAAACGACAATCGAAAATCGAAAAAAAACGAAAATCCTTGATCTCCTCAACCACCACTAGTCTGTGGCATCCACCTGGATGACACGGTGGCAGCCATTTTGTGCCAGACCGCACACCAGCTTATTGGTGGAGAGGAGGCAGAGTGATGAAGATGATATGGGGATGTTTAGGAGGTCATGATAAACAGGCCAGTAGGCAAATTTAGCCTAGATACTGGGGACACATAACTTCTCTTTTCAATAAACATCTTTGGATTTTTTTTAAATGACCACAGAGAGTCAAGACCTCAGTTTAAAGTCTCTTTTGAAGGATGGCGCTCACTGACAGTGTCCTCATCACTATACTGGGGCACTAGGACTTACTGTGCGTTCACACCGAAGGCAGCGAAAGCATCAAAGATTGCTCTGGCCGCCCTAGCAACAACGCTGCTGTGTTCACAGCTCCACTGGCGAAAGCATTAAAATTCGCTACATTGATGCGTATTTAAAGGAGCTGTTGCAGCATATCAGCAAATTGCTTACATTCCCACATAAAAAACTAGCATGAAAATGTTGCACGCTTTTTATCAAATTAATTTAACTATAGAAAATCAAGTTGTTGCGTGTGGTGTGGCTTTGCTCCAATTATCCAATATGTCCATGTGTCTGAAATATTCTAAGCACCAATACTGTTTTGTATTGCTGTTATAGTTAGCATGAGATTCCCGCTGTTTTTAAGAGAAAAAAAAAACATAAATGGACATCAACTCGCTAGTAACTTTTTTTTTAAAATGTACAGTATGTCCCTCCCTGTAAGAAAACATCGTTAATAATTGGAAATCAAGCGACCACAATGATCAAATCCTTGGGAACAACTGTGGTCGGAACCAAAGTTCACAGGACTGTGTTCTCTGGACTCCTCTCGAACGTTGGACTTCAACACTGTTTGCCGATGTACCGCGTCATAGCTCATTACCATAAAGTTGACTTGATTTCAACTTTCCTCAATGCCCACACCAGGAGTGTAGCAACCGGGGGGTCGGGAGGGATACGTCCCCCTCACTTTTAAATACAGACCATTTAGAAACAGGTGATTAATAATTATATGAATGTTATTTTTTAAATCTCATTCAGCTGTCTCTCCCACTTTTAAAATGTCTGCTACGCCCGTGGCCCACACCGGCGAAGACATGCCCATTGAAAATGAATGACTTCTGGCTACTATTTCTCGTTGCTTTTGGTGTGAATGCACAGTTACTAACACCACTTCCAACAGCAACCTAGTTTTCCCAAGTGGTCTCCTGTCCAGGTATTAACCAGGTGCAGTCCGGCTTAGCCTCATGTGAGAGCTGCAGAGAGCTAGCTGCTGACTAGCTCTGTATTGTTATTAATATATTTGCAACATATTATTTAATACACGCCTCAGTGTGCAACGTTTCTGTGTCAAATTAATTTTTAAGATGACAAATATATACTGTTGAAATCAGAATTATTAGTTCCCCTGTATTTTTGCCTCAATTTCGGTTTATAATAGTTTTAATTCATCATTTCTAATTACTGATTTCTTGTATCTTTGCCATGGTGACAGTACATAATATTTTACTAGATATTTTTAATACACTAGTATTCTACTTAAAGTACAATTTAAAGGCTTAACTAGGTTAATTAGGTAAATTAAGGTAATTACACTCTTAGAAATAAAGGTACAAAAGCTGTCACTGGGGTGGTACCTTTTCAAAAGGTACATATTTGTACTTAAAGGTCATATATTGGTACCTCAAAGGTATATATTAGTACTTAAACATTTCAAGAGGAACATTAATGTACTTTTTAGGTACTAATATGTACCCTCGAGGTATTAATAAGGACCCTTTAAGCACAAATATGTACCTTTCGAAAAGGTACCACCCCAGTGACAGCTCTTTTATTTCTGAGAGTGTAGGCAAGTCATTGTATAACAGTGGTTTGTTCTGTAGACTATTGAAAAAAAGTATATTGCTTAAGGGGGCTAATAATATTGACCTTAAAGTGTTTTTTAAAAAGTGATTTTATTCTAGCCAAAATAAAATAAACAAGACTTTCTCCAGAAGAAAAAAATATTATAGAAAACAGTGTGAAATATTTAATTTGGGAACTATTTGAAAAAGAAAAAAAATTCACAGGAGGGCTAATAATTTTGAATTAATTTAGAAAATTTGAACGCTGTGTGCAAGGACCTCTTTTGTCTTTCTATCCTTCACTCCTTCACCTTCATTCAGTATTCCTCCCTCTTTTCTCCATCTCGGTCTCCTCCTGCATTGGGTTTGCTGGTGCTGGCAGAGGTTTGCTGTGATTGGTATGCTTGAAGAGCACGAGGATGTTGGAGTGCGGAACGTGTGGTGAACATGTGTGCCTCTGCTCTTCTTCCCCTCCCTCAGGCTGCGTTTGCTGCTGGCCTTGAAGTGCTTGCTAATATTGAGCCCTTGATGCATCTCTTATTAAAAGCAGCATTGCTTTACAGTGACCCTGACAGAACACACAGACACGAGATGTGAGGGTCAACAGCGCCTGACTAAGCTTTAATTTCATCTTATAAATATACTTTATAGGGAAAGTTCACCTAGAATTTACTTGACATTTACTCCCCTCAGGTGGTTTCGACGTAAAAAAATACTATGAAAGTCAGCTGGATTACAATATTCTTCAAATACAGATATTGTGTGTGTGTGTGTCAAAAAAAAAGACATCTCATAAAGGTTTGGAACCATAATGAGAATATTCGTTTTTGGGTGAACTGTGACTTTAATGGGTACAGTATAATAGAATGCATAATTTAAAGCAATTGTATCACTTAATTTATTATGTATTTTCTGACTGAGAGGATGAAACTTATTGAAGGACTGTAGTTGGATGTGCTCGGTTAGTTCAAAGAAACACAAAGTAAGTTTTGAGCCTGCAGCTATTCTGAACGAACGTGGTGGGAATCTTTTATTTCTGCTGATGAAACAGGTTTTACTGATGTCAACTTACACAACTGCGCTAAAGCACATCTTTAAAGGAATAGTTCAACCAAAAATGAAGTCCACACTCCTGTCTTTCTTCTGTTGAACACAAAATTGTTTAGAAGAATGGTGAAAACCAGAAGCCATTGATTTATGTACTTTTTGTTTTATTGTTATGAATTTTAGTCACTGTCGATTTCCTACAGTACATTATTCAAAATATTATTTCGTGTTCAACAGAAGAAAGAAACTCAAAGTTCTGTAACTAGTTTTGTAACAGTTAAACTATCCCTTTAAGATTTTTTTACGTTAACATATATGTTTAATATATTTCATATATATATATATGTCATAAACTTGGAATATAATGTCAATGCCTCAATGAACATTTAACTAATATAAAAACTTCGAAAGGAATTACAATTCTGTAAGTCTGTAATTGTTCATACAAACCTGAATAAAATACCTTTATTATATATTTTTTTTCAGTGTTAATGAAAAGGAAAGCCTAATGAAAGTCTTATGGGTAACTGAACAACATGAGGGTGAAAATAATTTCACAGAAATTAAAAACCTGTTTAATTTTGTTACCTTGATTTGAACATTTTAAGACATGTAATGGAAAACCACACACAAGTATGATTGGATGGTACAGTAAAAGTTATCTCAATATTCTAATGTTGCAGAATTATTGCAACCTTTTTTCTTTTCTTTTTTTGTAAAATGAGCAAAAAATAAAATGTGTGGCTAATAGAACTAATTTAGAATTTTCTATACATCTTAAATTTGCTGTCATAAAATGACACAAATAATCCTTACTTTGACTTTTGTCCAATTTTATTCATTATAAATTTCCTTATACACTACCTGACAAACGTCTTGTTGTCAATGCCAGTTGTAAGCGCAACAAATATTAATTTGACTTTTAGTTGATCATTTGGAAAAGTGGCAGAAGGTAGATTTTTCTGATGAATCAGGAATAGCAGTCCTTCTCATACTTCAGCCTCTACATCAAAGTTCCTGAAAGCAAAGAAGGTCAAGATGCTCCAGGATTGGCCAGCTCAGTCACCAGACATGAACATTATTGAGCATGTCTGGGGTAAGATGGAGGAGGCATTGAAGATGAATCCAAAGAATGTTAATGAACTCTGGGAGTTCTGCAAGAACGCTTTCTTTGCCATTCCAGATGACTTTATTAATAAGTGATTTGAGTCATTGCTGAGATGTATGGATGCAGTCCTCCAAGCTCAGGGGGGTCATACACAATATTAATTCTTTTTCCACTGCACTATGACTTACTGTACATTATTTCTGTTAAGTAAAAATACTTTTGATAAGCGTAATCTACAGGCCTTTGCCTATCATATAAGCCACTTCTGATACCAAATGATCCACTAGAAGTCAAGTAATTATTTGTTGTTCCTAAAATTTGGAGAGATGACAAGACTTTTGTCAGATAGTGTATAAAAACTTCTTACTAACCTCAAATTTGTAATAGTTTTGTGGATGTGAATAGCATTATTTTGTATGTGTCTTTGATTTATTTCTCTCTCTGCCTGCTTTAATTGTGGTAGAGATGAAATTTGGGCCAAGTGTTTTAATTAGCTTATGTGCGCTCCTTTCTTCCTGGTGTGTGCAACATCACAGAAATGAACACATCACCTGCTATCATGGCCGCTGTGTTTGTTGTGTGTGTGAGCATTAGTGCACTAAACGTCTGTGTTTCAGTGGTGGTGTGGTGAATCATTCCAGCAGGTTTTAAGCTAAGGGCTTCAAGACAGAGCACTTGTCAAGAACACTTCTCCTCCTCTTGGAGCTGAATATATTTAGAAAGAAGTGACACTGTCAAGGAACTGTGTGCGAAGTGTGAATTACAGTTTGCGTGATTTCTGTGTTGCCAGGGAATGTTTTCTCATAAACTCAAATAAGTCTGACAGCCCTTAAGGGCAAATTTCACACGCGCACACACGCACGCACGCACGCACGCATGCACGCGCACACACACACACGTAAAACACGACTAATGAGATCTGTTTAGTTGCTTAGTTATTGCTTTGTTTTATTTTTTCACATTGTTTTTATGGAAAAATATTTATAAACATTAAAAAAGCATATCAACATTTTATAAAGGTATATCAAATGAATAGAGTTCATTATGCAATTAACCATCAAATTTTACATTGTTATAAAATTTCATTGCATTTTTATTTTTATTTTATTTTTTGCCAAATTCTGTGTTTTCTGTTTAGATTTTTCTGGATTTTCTGGATGTTTAAATAAATTAAAAAAATCAAAATGCCTATCTAATAAACCGAATCCATTACCACAACTATAATCTAAACAACTGAATTTATAAATATATATTATACACACATATATGTGTTGTATTTTATTTTGAAATTGGCCCAAAATAAAAAAATAGGATTTTTTTGTATATTATGTTTCTCTAGTAATCAAATAAAGACATAAAACATTAACCATTTTTATTAACCTTTTAATAAAATTACAATTTCACATGTGCGGCATGATAGAGGTGTAATTAAAACTTACATGATTGTTCCTTAAAATTTTGTAATAATAATAATTATTGTAATTATAATAATAAAAAAATTATAATAATTTCTCAGTGTTGGGTTGCAGCTGGAAGGGCATCCGCTGCATTAAACATATGCTGGATAAATTGGTGGTTCATTCCGCTGTGGTGACCCCCTAAGAGACTAAGCTGCAAAGAAAATGAATAATAATAATAATAATAATAATAATAACAACAACAAATAAACAGTAATACATTTGTCATAAATTTCAGGTTGACAGGATATAAAGAGGTTTCAGCAAAAAATTCTGGGTTATTTTAACCCAAAGCTGGATTCAATATAAACAAACTAAACACAAAAAATTCTGGATTGTTGTTCATTTTTTTAAAAGTTCAATTTAAATAACATCTTTTAACCAAATTGTTGTGTTTGTCCATATTTGTCCCAGCAGTAGGTTAAAACAACCCAACATTTTTTGAGTGAATGCTGGGTTGGCCTATGTTTGTCCAAACGATGGTTAATTGAGTTAAATTGAGTTGAATCACCTAAAACAGTAAAATGCTGGTAAAGTGTTAATTCAGCTCTGAAGGTGAAGATTATTTTGTCATGTTGTGAGACTGATATCACACGGAGATGTTTGAGTTTGAAACACTTAGTAATCATCCTGTATTAAATTCAAATTGTTATTAACATTTCTTATTACATTCTTCCAAGATCACATTATCTGACTTACTTTCATTTGAAAGCTTTTGACAGACTTTAACAATGTTTGTTTTTTGTTCAGCAAATTTTAGATGAGCATTTGAGACATTTAAGCCTATTACGCCATAAAAACAGCCTTTGAGCAATACATTATTCAGTGTCATCAGAAAAAAACAGCTTATTACAGTTTCTAAAGGAGACAGCCACGCTTGAGCAAGGTGTTTGAAGGCTAATGGTGTAGGAGTCGAGTAAGCGAGTCTTGTCAGGTGTCAGCAGTATGTCAGGATCAGTCTACTTCTCTAGATGTCTGTCCATCACAGAGACTTGCTGACCCGTCCTGACAGCCGCTCTACTACCGCAGCATCTGACCACTCATAACACACATCTGCTCTTTTATTTATTTATAGTATGGTACCATCCTGAACATGTGACCGTCCTCATCATCAAGGTGCCTTTGTGCATCTCGCTCTCATGACTGTCTTCTTTTTTTATTTTCAGGTGAAGAAGTTTGCCAAGTACTTGGATCCCAACGCTCACGGCAGAATAAACTTCAAAGACTTCTGTCATGGAGTGTTTGCAATCAAAGGTAATATAATGGTTTCTGAGCAGTGTTTTATAAATGCTGTGAATGAATCTGTTACAGCATGATCAAATGACATTTGAGAACATTGCAGTAAAAATATCTGAAATATGAGCTATAATATGCAAATATTATATGCAAACATAATCATCATAATCAAAACATTCTAATGCTTTAATAAATGTACTTGAAAATTTGTGCTAATATATAAAAAAATATATATATATTAAGAACAACATTTATGCCAAAAGATTTGCCCAATTAGCCCAATTGGCACTCTTATTGAAAACAAAAAAAGATTTTTCAGTCTAGTTAAATAATAAACTAGTCAAATTTAGTTAAAAGCAGCTCTACTAAAGACCGTGGTGCTGTTTACAGCTTGCTATGTTCAGTGTTGATTCGATTCTTTTTTAACCCCTGTGTGCTGTTGGGGATGTTTTCATCCACTCTGGGGTGATTTTGAGTCTTGATTTGGCCACAGATATCTCTGCATTTCGTCAATTGGAATGATTTTTATTGACAAATTTTATTTTAACAAATATTTTGGGAAATGCTTTGCAGTTTTTAAAAAACTCAACAATACATTCTGGGGAAATTAACTAACCTTTTGTTATGTTAGTGGCTGTTTTTGCCCCATTGACTTTGATTATAATTATATTTATTGATTGCAAGGCTTGATAGCATATAATCATGATTTCTTGATTGTTGGTGGTTTTCCTTGTTAGGAAAAAATCAAATTAGCCATTTTCACTGTTGATCATCAGTTGCAGTGCAAAAAACGTTTATGGCTTTTATATGGAGGATAGTGTGTGTGTGTATGTGTGAGTATAAGAGTGACCTTTGCAGACTTACCTTGATATATCACAGAAAATCAAAATAAGCAACTCAGCTCTCAGAACATAATAAACTTATTCATGCATGCACACTATACATTATTGTATTACTCCATAAAAAAAATCTAAATAAAACGTTTGTGCACAGGCCTATGTAAATGGTTAATGGTGTCAACTTATGATCAACAATAAAAA
The DNA here is from genome assembly GCA_903798205.1 of Danio tinwini. Taxonomy (NCBI): domain Eukaryota; kingdom Metazoa; phylum Chordata; class Actinopteri; order Cypriniformes; family Danionidae; genus Danio; species Danio tinwini. The sequence continues at coordinate 1,976,731 of CAIGQZ010032903.1, read as the reverse complement.
TTACAAATTGTACAATCATTTGTGTACCAATTATGCCACCAACATAACGAAAGGGTTGCAAATTTGAACAATACACAAGGGTTAATAACTGTGCATAGTTTAGCAAAGATTTGTCATTTATGAAACAAAGCAGCTTTGTGGAAAACAGTGTCATCATCCAGAAGTGCTACTGAATATTAAGAAAACATTTATTACATGACTGTTTATTATTTAATGATCCAGCATTTTGCTTTTAATTATAAAAATGTTGATAAATGAATAAAAATATACATTATATAATATGCAATTTACATTAGATTAGTCAGTACTAAAGCCAAATCTGGAGCTTATCTAACAAAATAACTTACGATAACGGTCCAAAAACTAGTACACCCTATGTTATAGAAAAATATTAAATACAAATTTAAAAAAGAGGAAAAATCAAGAGAAGCAAAAATGAAAAAAAATATAGGTGAAACTTTGCAGGTTGTATTTTTTTGCAATATTTTGCTTGATTTTAATTGTATTATATTTCTAAATATGCTTGGTGACTAAAATATAATTTTGATAAATATATCAGTTTAATAAATCTGTTTTGTTTAAATGCATCAAAATACCATGCGTATATTCACTGAGAAATGGAGAAAAATATTCTTTTTCAAAATGGGGTGTACTCAATTATGCTGAGCACCGTATATTTTATTCCTTTTTTTACAATCCTAATGTATATACTTGTTCTGTCACAAGCAGTGGTTAAGATCAGTACAAAGTGTGCCAAACCGAATTGCTCTCCAGAGATGAAGGCTGAGTTGCTAGACACCATGTTCCTTTACAGTTTAAACTCCAGTCGATTACTATCTCTCCATTTAATTTTGGACCATTTAAAAACCCAAATCCAAAACTGATAAAGGTACGTTCTGCGTTCTTATTGGCATTCCCTATCCACCTCTGTGTCCACTGAAAATCTGTAATGCTCAGGGATAATGAATAGCATGAGTGAGCAGAATCTGATTAGAGATGTGTGCTTCACCGCCGACCACTCTTGATCTGCCTAATTGAAAATAACCACATTTGAACAGCAAAATTACGAGCATCTCTGGGTGTGCCTGTAATGAACCGTTTATCAGATTGAAACATTTTCCCATATAACAACAGCATAGTAATTCACTTGTTAGCGTGGGTTGTGCTTCTCAATTAAAAGATTGGGGGAATGTTATTCCTGATTACCAAACATGGTTAGTGTGTAATCATGGCTCAGCAATCTAATTTCACATTATTTATAGGTGCTTTAGGACATTCATTGCCTTGTCTTGATGGGCCACCAGCTCTTCCCTATTTCGCTGTCATTAAGAGCACTGTAAACAGGGTTACATTTGTCAGCCAGGAACACTTGCGCAGCTTGGCAAACTTATGAAGCCAATATCTGCCAGCTGAATAGGCAGGACACCAGCAGACACGGGGACTCGGGTGCCACGTCTATCTCTGCCAGTGCTTTATGGAGAAGCAGGCAGGCCAAATGGGCTTCAGGCCCAGGGCTTTGTCCCCCAGTGTCCTGTGTTTAATGAGCCCCAGTGGTGTTCCCAATCACTCTTTCACTAATGAATCCCCCAATCCCTGTTTCCCAGCACGCACACCAAATCCGCAAAGCAGAAACTGATGTTCGTCCTTTTGGGGTCCCAAAGGAGCACTGTTGTGTGTGGTGGAGTCAAGTCACCTTTATTTACAGTACATGCTGCATATGCAAAACAGATTGTTTCAAGTCTTTACAATAACAGAGAGGAAAATAACAGTGGTGCAAACTTAAGGCAGTTTCAATTTCCGCTAAAAAGAAAGTAGTGTGTGTTCATCAATAGCGAGGCCAGAAATTTTTCTTGATATCAAAATTGACTAAATTTACATGTGAACAATTCATTCATGCAAGTTAAAACACAGAATAAATAATAAGAATAAGAATAAGAATAAGAATAAGAATATAAAATAGACATTTGCCTTGGTAATCTTTTTTCAAAACCTTAAAATTAACTTCTGCTCTGAAATGTCTTATATCTTTTCTGATGACTTTATCCGTAACCACTGCTCTCCAACATTTAGTTTGCTAAAATAAAACCTTGCCCTCTATTTAATATTTTGTTTCTGTTTTAGCAGAAAATATGTCACAAAACTGAAGTAAAGTTGTTAGGAACCATATCTGCAATAACTCTTTCCTGTATTTTCACACCCATCTCCGGCCATCTTCTTATTTTGTTATTTCTCCCAGGAAACTCCTATAATTTGTATGGCCCAAAATAGTTCTATGAATAATCTAATAAATAATAACAAAATATTTTAGTCCAAGTTTGTCAAGTTCTTGTATGAAGCTGATCATCTCACACAATCGACCAAATGTTCAAACCAAAATTTTAAACCATTTGTACCCTCAAACAGTTGTTCTGCTGATTTCTGCACACGTGGCTGTAGCAGTGTCAGTGGTTGAAATGGAAGGAAAGGAATAAATAAATAAATAATACAACAATTATATACAGTTGAAGTCAGAATTATTAGCCCCCCTTTGATTTTATTATTATTTTTTTTTATTTCCCAAATGATGTTTAACAGAGCAAGGACATTTTCACAGTATGTCTGATAATATTTTTTTCTTCTGGAGAAAGTCTTATTTGTTTTATTTCAGCTAGAAAACTTTTAAAAACCATTTTAATGTCAAAATTATTAGCCCCTTTAATCTATATATTATTTTCGATAGTCTACAGAACAAACCATTGTTATACAATGACTTGCCTAATTACTCTAACCTGCCAAGTTAACCTAATTAACTTAGGTAAGCCTTTAAATGTCACTTTAAGCTGTATAGAAGTGTCTTGGAAAATATCTAGCAAAATATTATTTACTGTCATCATGGCAAAGATAAAATAAATCAGTTATTAGACATGAGTAATTAAAACTATTCTGTTTAGAAATGTGTTAAAAAAAATCTTCTCTCCGTTAAACAGAAATTGGGGGAATAAACAGGGGGGCTAATAATTCTGACTTAAACTGTGTATATATACACAGTTGAATATACAACAACTCCCCCTCCATTATGTGCTGCTTTATGTAAGTCAGAGGACCCATGATTTATTTAAACTTTCTTCTTGTATAATGTTTGCACCTGAAATTGAAACTCCTACAAATGCATATGAGCAGTTCCATGCAAATGTCAACCTTGCCATGAAAAAAAAAAGTTTTCACTGTGAAAACTTAAACATAGTGAAACCATTTCTGCGTTTTTTTGTGTAGGCTTGTATTTTACAGTGCATTAAAAATTCTCAAAAATGTTTCTGTCAATGTTTTCAAACAATTATATTTGATTTACAAAAGTCACACAAGTGGCAATTTCACATCTGTCACATCTATAACGGAGAGATGTCACATCCATAAAGAAGCTTTTTCCTTATAAATGTAAAAATGTAAAATTAAATAAAATCAATCATGCTTGTTCTATAGAGAGCCGACTCTTATCCTGTTGATTAGCATAGTTTCTTTTGAGATGTGCAGTTTAATTCACAGAATTTCTACAAAGTATGTTGTAGACTGTAAACTCGCAGACTTTTTTCATCACATCCATAACGCATGTTTATTTTCCTCATTTAAAATATAAAAATGTTTACAGATTAATATTTTTCTGCTTCCACAACTCTGTGGTCAGTTGTTTTGGAAAATATAAACAGATGTTTTAATATGATGTTAACATATACTTCCTCTGTCAATTTATGTTTTGAGATTTTACTGCAAATGTCACATCCATAACTCTGGAATTGCTCATATGCAATAACTTGCGCCACTAAAATAATGGCTTTTCTATATAATACATTTCTGACTTTAGTAAAACTGACAGTGTTCTTTTAAACACATTGCTGATGCACCCTTTAAGGAAATCCGCTCCCAAATGCCATTTAAACCCTAATTAAACAAGGCAAAGGTGACAGTCATTAAGAGAAAACTCTTGGGACAAATCATGTGTGTCTGGAGGCCAGCTTTTGTCTCTTTTTGAAATGAATGAACAATACTGTCTAAAGTAATTATCCATCAACAGCCAAACTATGTGTACACGCGCACACCTTTTTTGTGTGTAATGTGTGTTTTCTTTTACGTATTTATTGTCTCTTCTACTGTATTTAACTGTTAAGAGTATATTGTTTTAGAGTATGTTGTTATATTTGGAGCCAGCACCTAAGCTTTTCACTCATCATAACACATGTGCTGCTGCTGATGTGACAAAAAAAGTGATCTGATTTTGTGGTTTATTCCAGAACATGGATCACAAGTCAAGTTGTATATTGACTTTAATAGGTATTTTAGTAACACTTTAGATTCTTTAGTTCAGGCTTATTACCTGCCTATTATTAAGATATTGTCTGTTATTAGCACTTATAAAGTATGCTCTTATTCCACATCCCTAATCCTACCCTAAACATAAACCCAGCTATTACCTTACTAACTATTAATAAACAGCAAATTAGTACCTCATTGAGCTAAAAGTCTTAGTTAATGATTTGTTAATAGCGAGAATAGTACCAAAAGATAAAGGCATTTTTCATCCAGCTCCTCTTTTATCTGATTTTTTGTTTTTAAATCACTTGAAAGAAGCAGGATTGCACCAATCCATTTTCTCCCTTGCTCTGTCTTTGGCATGTGTTAAAGCAGGCCTGTTGTGCATAGCTTTATATATTAATGCATTACCCACAAACTATTCCCATTTGGGATGTTCCTGCAGCCAAGTCAAGCTGTGGCCCACTTGAGATGTTACATAGAGCACTGAGCCTTCTCTACACTTGATGTTATGTGTCTATAAATGGATCCGAGGCCTGTACCGCCCTTCACTGCACATCTCAGTACATTATTTATTCATGGCATTTTACTTAGCCTGTTGTATTTCTGCAGATGTAATTGTCGGTTTGTGTGAGAAACAATGCCGTATATTTAAGAGAACAGTTTTCTCTTTTCAGCATGATATCTGGTGTTGAACCTTCAGTTTTTATAAAAATGTGAATCCTGACATCTTTTCTGTCTTTTATAAGTGTAGCAATGGAGGCCTAAATTTTAGAGTGGGTGTAGTTTAATAATTCAAGCCCAGCTTTAGAGAAGACACAAGATGATATCAAACAGGGCTCTGAAATTTATAGTGAAAAAAGCTTTTATAAATGAAGTACAATAGCCACAGTGTCTAAGTGAGATTTTCACATTTCTTGAATTGTTTACAATTCGCTATATCTAAGAAGCATATTTTTTTTTCTATTAAAAATAAAAAAGGTACATGAAAATCCTCTAAACTAATGTAGTAATGGTGATGAAAATGTTGGTACTTGCGTAAAGTGCATTCATCATCAGGGGTCTTTTTGAAGCTTTTAAAATTTTTGCACAATGTAGTTTTGGATTTGGGGTTTTAAAAGTTTTATTGGTTCGCTTATAAAGTTATCAATAAATATTTAATTTTTTGTACATCAAAATACGTCTTAATCAGAATGGTTGTTGTTGAGTATTTCAGAAACTGCTGATCTATTGGGATTTTTACACACAACCATCTCTAGGGTTTACAGAGAATGGTCTGAAAAAGGGAAAATATCCAGTGAGCGGCAGTTCTGTGGGCACAAATGCCTTGTTAATGCCAGAGGTCAGAGGAGAATGGCTAGACAGTAACTCAAATAACCACTCGTTACAACTGAAGTATGCAGAAGAGCATCTCTGAACGCACAACATGTCCAACCTTGAGGCGGATGGGCTACAGCAGCAGAAGACCACACCGGGTGCCACTCCTGTCAGCTAAGAACAGGAAACTGAGGCTACAATTCACACAGACTCAGCAAAATTGGACAATAGAAGATTGGAAAAACGTTGCCTGGACTGATGAGTCTTGATTTCTGCTGCAACATTAAGATGGTAGGGTCAGAATTTGGCATCAACAACATGAAAGCATGGATCCATCCTGCCTTGAACCAACGGTTCAGGCTGGTGGTGGTGGTCTAATGGTGTGGGGGATATTTTCTTGGCACACTTTGGGCTTATTAGTACCAATTGAGTATCGTGTCAATACCACAGCCTACATGACTATTGTTGCTGACCATGTCCATCCCTTTATGACCACAGTGTACCTGTTTTCTAATGGCAACTTCCAACAGGATAGCGTGCCATGTCATAAAGCATGAATCATCTCAGACTGGTTTCTTGGACATGACAATGAGTTTACTGTAATCAAATGACCTCCACAGTCACCAGATCTCAATCCAATAGAGCACCTTTGGGATGTGGTGGAGCGGGAGATGTATAGCTGACAAATCTGCAACAACTGTGCTATCATGTTAGTATGAATCAAAATCTCTGAGGAATATTTTCAGTACCTTGTTGAACCTGTGCCACAAAGGATTAAGGCAGTTCTGAAGGCAAAAGGGGGTACCTTTTTAATAATAATAAAGTGGCCAGTGAGTGTATATATATATATATATATATATATATGACATTAATATTTCTTTCTTTATAATTCAGGCTGTGAGGAGATCCTAAAAACGGCACTTGGGACCCCCACCATTGCAGCACAGCCGTACCAGACAGACAATGGCTACTACTATCAGGTAGGCACAAATCTTTGGCTACTTGATATTGTTTTTTTGTTTCTGATATATCCAGTTAAACCACTGGCTGCCCAAACATCATGACAATAGATTTGTTCTGCTGAAAACACTTTGTCTTGAAAGCTTTTTGAACTTGGAAACTTAAAACTGAAAACCTCATGTGTCTTGTTTGTCTTTACTTTGCTTACACATGAACCTAAATTGCACCTACTGGGTAGTGTCCATTTACTGTATTGTGCGATTCAAAGAGGGTCTTAGTCAGTGGTGTATTCCTAAAAAAAAGTGGTGTACTATTACCCACCCAACACAAATTTTAAAAGTAGGCAAGGAAACGACGAAACTATATATACTTTTATACATATATATATATTTTTAACATAAGT
>CAIGQZ010032903.1:1931624-1964767 GCA_903798205.1 Danio tinwini | reverse complement strand
ATAGCAAAGAACTGCAAATATGCAGATATTATAACAATCTATAGATAAACACACCTTCTGCTCTCACTCTGCAAAGCTGTGGTTTGCTGATAAAACAAAAAACGAGTTGAAAACAGAGGAGCGGAAGTCCGCCGCCGTTTTCATATCAAATTTAAAGGGGACTGAGGTGATCATTTAGTAGTGTACAGTTCATGAGGAAATCGCAAAACATTTAGAGGCACTGAATAGAAATATAGGGGGCTAAAGTGATGCCCATGCTTTTTAAAAAGAATTTTACCTCAGTGTTTCAGCGAGACATCATTTAGTTGACTTGTCGTCGTTATCGAAAAACTCCCGAAATTTTCTCCCAGCTGCTGCGGTCGTCAGGGGGTGGGGAATGGCGCAAATTAAACAAAAATGCCCTGATTGCAACAAATAAGATGCAAGTAAAAAAACAAAACATTTGGTATACAGTTAAAGGGAACGCAAATACACGTAAATTAGGGAAGTCTAATCAGAAAAACAAGTGAGTATACCGAGGGTATACGCAATTATTGATCCTTAGAAGTCGTAATACCCAAACAGCTCATGGAAAAAAGTAGGCATACTGAGTATACGTGCGTATAGCCCCGACTACACCACTGGTCTTAGTTAAAACTACTTTTTTAAAAGTCTAAAAGGTGTCTATAGATATCGAGTGTACAGTATATTGTTCACGCCAGCACATGTTGACACGTCAGTCAAGCATCAGCTGACAGTCAGTTGTTCATGACGTTCCCCAGTCTGGTTCTGACATCAGTCACATCTGTCTATTTAAATCTTACATCTGGTCTCTGTTCAGCATTTGTCTGCTCACCAATTCTAAACTCCCTCCACCATCCCCTACTCCTCCTAGCTCATTTCTGAAATCAGTTTGAAATATATTAGCAAAGTAAATGGCAATCAGCATCATGTCTCTGGCATTTACATGAACTCATAATCAATCATAATGGTTTATGAACGCTTTCAGGTTCTGTTCTGTTACACTATGAGGAGTTGACTTGCTGCTACTTTCCCTGCTCTGTCCATTCATGCTTTCAGTTTTGCCCAGAACAAAACTATGGCAGTGGCATGTGGCAGTGTGTCGATTCTTTTTACTTGTTCTATTGTGTTTGACTTGATCAATAACTCACCTTTAAGATTTTCTTAGATGTGCATGCACTGATATTGTTCTTTCCAGAGCAGAACCATCTTATCAACACTAACTGTGTGCTTAATATATCTATATTTGACAAAATTGACCTTGTCTGAAATGACTTAATGGTTAAAAGGTGTTCTGTGTATGCTTCAGTACAGATAAATGTGTTATTTTTTCATGCTACACTCTAAAAATGCTGGGTTGTTGTAACTCAAAGTTGGGCCAATTATCGACAAACCCAATGTTTTTCAGTTAAATCTAAATAACACTTTTAAACTCAGCAGTCAATAATTTACACAACGTTGGGTTACAGTAACAGTTTAAAATGCATCAATAATGTGCAAGAAAGTGCAAGAAAGACCCTAGTTGTTAAAAAAAATACTGTTTTGGCTATAGTCTGCATTCAGATACTTGCTGCACATATCTTGGTTCACTTTTCTGCAATACATGCACTCCTACTTGCTCTTATTGTGTTCATTTGCACCATATAAACGCATTTGATGCAGTGGTAAGCCAGAAATTGTAAGCACTTCTTTTGGCAGTGTGTCCGAACACATTAGGACACTTAACAGAGAGAGGCATCTATTGTTCTCCGATATTACATCGAAACAACCTTCCTCTCGTCCGCCTCAGTAGTACAGATTCAGTGCTTGGCTTGTGTGAATTTGATGTATGAGAGTAAGTGGAGCCAAAAACTCGCCCCCAGCATGTCAGCCCTCACTCACACATACACAGCAATCCATACTGCCACTGTTTCACAGGCTGCCGCTTGAGTTACCGCTTAAGCCTTGTAAAACATAACCTGACATGGGACGCTTTAATGGCGGCTGTCAACATGCTGTATATGACTCAATGGAGCTGTCAATCAAACAGAGTGAAGAGGAGTCCTGGCATGCACAGACGCTTTCGGTATGCAGAGACATTTACATGTGGTGTTACCAATTAATGACTTCTGCTGCATCCACAGGTCAGGTCAAATCTGATTATTTGTGCATATCCTATTCAGCCCATGACCCGCAAAATAACAATTTCAGTGACTCGCAACCAAGCGGCAACCTCCCGCTCTCCCTCGGGAAGCCAATACGAAAGTAACTGAAACTGCAATTCATTAAAATTCCGCTAGCCCTGGCTCCATATGGAGCAAATTTCTATTGAGCCCACTGTTAAAATGGCCAACTTTACAGCAGAAAAAAAGGTGTTTACAGCCTGGTACAAAGAACGATTTTGGTTCATATAGCTAATATTACCCTTCATGACAACTGTGAGGGGGGTGAATTTTTTTATAACTCATCCGTTTCCTTTATATTAGGTAATATTAAGTTTGCATAATTAAGGGCGTGGCCACCTGAGTGACAGCTAGGTCTCGCTGATCGCCATCTCTTCACCTCAGCTGATTCCGACTGCTTAGCCACTGATCTCGGCATATTCATCATATTTTTGTTTTGTTTTATGTGGCTTTACACAGCCAATTGCCTTTTGGAATTATTTCTTACAATTATCAGATGATAATTGTACAAGATCCATTTTACAAGATCTGCACTGGCTTCAAATCAAACCCAGAGTAGAATATAAAATCCTCCTGCATACATTCAAGGCTATATATACTTATATGCCATCTCTATAAATGTATTTGTTTCATTTAAGATAGTTTATCATTTATAATTTTCTTTAGACCTGTAATGCACTCCAGAATCTGACAGATTGATTAGCTGTAGGCTCTAGAACAGTAATCTGAAGCGTTGTCATACAGTGTTATGCCTGGATTTCACAAATAGCCTTGCATTTACTAACACAGACTATATCTGAAGTGTTTAGAAGTAATTCGCACTTTCCTCCTGTTGAAAAACATCATAAGTACAATGTTTAGTGGCTCAGTGTACTACAACAGTGTCTTTAAAAGTCTAAACAATTTATTGATATAGTGTACAACCAAGCACATGTGGTCAGAACACAAACGAGTCGCAGGTAATGAAGTATTAAGCGTTTATTAAGCGTATTATTTTTTGACTTTAATAACAAACATACAAGATCCAATTTTACGCAAAAAAGACAATGATAGTAACAGTGATAATTCAGATCAGATCAGGTTAAAGAATAATATAAACACATATAAAACTAAACAGAAAATAATAATACAAAAAAAGAGGAAAAAAAATATATATAAAATGTAAAAATAAGTTAAACAGAGATACATAAATAACACAAATACAGCAAGAGGAAAGTGGGACTTATGTCTCCGTGATATTTCCAAAATAACTATCATAATAATTATCTATCACAGTGGTAGCTTCTTTTAGGCTCTTTATAAATCTATGGGTGACGTCACGGATACTAGGTCCATATCTTTTACAGTCTATGCTTGCAAGCCTCACTCTCCTTGGAGGTGGTTCTAAACATAAACATTGCACACAACAGTGCACACACACCAACATGAGCATATTGATAGTACAAAAAAGTGCAACAGTCTAACAACTATATAATTTTTAAGTCATTATTCATTTGTTTAATTTATTATTAACTGGCTTTTTATTTGTTTATTGTCTATTTATGTGGCTTTTTATTTGTATGTTGTTTTTTATGTAACTATTAAAAATGATTAAATACTGTTTTTTCTACATCTTCTGTAGGTTATGGATAAAATATGGTAATTCTAGTAGTTTAATAACATATATAAGATTTTTTTAAATCACCAAGCAACCTCCCTCCCCCTTATTAGTGGGTTGAAACCCAAACTTTGGGAACCACTGTCCTATAGGATTGGTTATATATTTAGATGTATATTATAAAAATGTATGTATTAGATAAATGTATAAGATAAATGTATAAATGTATAAGATTTTTACAAATCGCTTTCAAGCTACATTCACCTGTGGTTTAAAACCACATCTAGATTTCAAGTTGAGCTTTATTGTCAAACCACTACATATGTGGACATACAATGGAACAAAATGTTGTGTCTCGCAGGACAGGTGCTATACTCAAAAATTAGTATTTAGGCCTAACAAATAAGACTTATGTATTCTGATTGCATATACATTTTCCATCCATCTGCATTACATACTTTATAACTAATAAACTGTATGAGATTGATATTTGTTAGCTGAACATGAATGAAACAAATAAAAACAAGATTTATTTAATAACATCATTACATCCAGTGTGTTTTAAATGCTTCTTATTAATTGATGTGTTGTGTGGAGTATGGAGCTGAGTCAATTTTGCCCCTGAATATTAAATAAACCAATCTCATAGAATTACATTTTTTTCTACAGCTATGTTTGTACTATATTCATGTCTTTTAACTGATTACATTTAAGAGTATTCAAATTTAACAGATTTAGATTGAGCCTAAGGAATCTGACAACAAAACTGACAAATTAAATAAAATAAAAAGTTTAGAAACAGTTAATGATGTCGTTAATGTTATATTGTGTGTATATAAATAAACATAAATAAGCTATTTTACATCTATAAATAACTATTCTGGATATCATTTTCACTTCTGATGAGATTTCACAGAGCTTTTTTGTCACTTTTTGATGCCATGTACATCAAATTTTGATAGTCATTACAGGAACAAGGACTCATAGGATGTAGCAAACCAGTGAAATGGCAATGAATTGTTATGATGATATCTGTATTGCAAATCCTGTTGCTCTTGTTGTTTTTATGTAGGCATGTACCACTGCAGCATCATTGCCTTAGATACCGGTGCAGAAATAATCTAATTGCAATACACAGTGTTGACAGTAAGTCATTTAGATCAGTGTTTCTCAACCACATTCCTGGAGAACCACCTGCTCTGCACATTTTCCATATTTCCCTAACCAAACACACCTGATTCAGATCATAAGCTCATTAGCAGAGACTGAACGAACTGTAATGGATGTGACAGACAAATAAAACATCCAAAACATGCAGTGCTGGTGGCCCTCCAGGATTATGGTTGAGAAACGCTGATTTAGATTAGATTCTACGAATGACTTAGACTGACATTCAGGACTAGGCTACTCTGTATGAAAACAGATTCATTTTGTCTATCCCATGGTGCATTTAATTTTTTCTGCTTCATATTTATCTGGAAATACAAATGAAAATGTGAAACACTTTCTTACTTTTTTCTTCATAATTAGTGTCTTCATTGTTGTTGTTTTCATGGTAAAATGGGATGAAATGAAAGCTTGTGTATTTCTGTTGTGCAGAAATATTCAGGGTGCATTTACACTGTGGTCTTTGAAAATGTAGATCTATGTTTAAATATTATTACAGACTAATCTTCGCACTAATATAGCCAAGAATATAAAATGCTTTTGTTCGCTAGATCATGTTAACTATTTATGTTCATGCACAACCATAGTGAAGTGTTATCAATTCATTAACAACAGTAAAAAATGGGCTTGTTTTTCAAATTTGATTGTTATTTTAAACAGATTTACTTATACTGGACAATTTAACATTCACTGTGAAACCCAACAGTCAACTATATCAAATGAAATGAGTGTAATTAACTCAAAATTTACTGAAAGTTAATTCTACTCAATTTGAAAAGAGTTTTGAACTCAGTGTTAAAGGTAATGAGTTAATTAAAAACCTACTAAATAAACTACTTAAATAAAGTAAGTTCACAGTACTCATATAGATTCGTTTTTTTATTCAAATAGTTTGTAGCAATCGGTTTCCTCAAACGGTTTGAGTTGCTTTAACCTATTGAGTTTTATGGTACTCAGTTGGTTTGAGTTCTCTTCATTTATTGGGTTTTACTGTGCTCTAATTGCTTCGTTTACTCAAATGGATTAAGTTCACAGTACTCATAAGGGGTTTAGTTTTTGAACTTAAATGGTTTGTTGCAATCGGTTTGAGTTACCTTAACGTTTTGGGTTTTACAGTGTAGTGGGTCAAAAACTTTTCATCATTTTAAAGAAGATGTTTTTATGTCTTCTATTTGTATGATTGTGATTCTGAAGGAACACACAGCTTTGTTACACGTTCAAATTTCAATCTTCTTTTGATTGACAGATTAACCACAAACTTACAATTGTATTCAGTTTATTAGCATTAAGCTTAAAAGGGTCAAGTTTAAGGCTCTAAAATGAATTTTTAAATGAATTCTTCACATGGATCAGTATATTATTGAACCACTTGTGTTAATGACAAGAGTTTCTTGGGCTGCCAAAATTACAGTCAGTCAATCAGTCAGTCAAAGATGAACAAATGCATCTCTCTATATATTTTTAAGTAAACCTTTTTTATAAATAGGCTACATTTTTTTAAAGATTTTGTCAATCAGCACTAAATAATTGTGGAAATACTTTATAGAGGCAACCCCCTCATAGAGTCATTTAATACATTTCTAATACATTACATTGTGTGTAAGAAAGTCAGGTGCAGCAAACATAAGAGCTGTTTCTAATATAAGAATGAAACTGATTTATTTCAGATCAGCAGTGCTGACTTCATCACTAGATGGCAGTGTTTGTAAAGACATAAAATGCATTAAGCTCAAAACAGCAAATCTTTGAACATAAAAAATACAAGTAATGGAGTTTATTCAGAATTTCACTGTGCATGTATATTGACATGTGTATATATAATACTGGAATTAGCAACATCCTTCAGATATCATTGACAGTAATTTCTTATCTGTCAGAAAGCACGTAATCCGAGTGACGCTGGATCATTGTGTTTGTGTGGATATTAAACACTGCAGCAGTGAACAGTCCTCCTACACAGTCACATTCACTCAGTCTATGGATGTAATTATGAGGTTCATAACTGTATTGTCAAGACACTAATTACACTGTGACGCTTGGATAAAAAGGTTGAAGAATAGTGAGAGAAATCACAATCAATATAGAAATTTGCAGGCAATTGTGAAGCTTTGTTTGAGCCATTCATAGTCTGAACTCTTTTAGTAAATTATTGATATAAACATGATAATGTAGTGAAAATCTAGTGCGTAGTGTTTCTGATACAGTAAATGTTTTCTAATGATCTCTATCCATTCAAATAGAAAAAGGTGGTGCAATTTTTAGGAATATTTCAGTTGTGAAATTGTGAAAAACAGCGAGAAGATTGTTGTGTGTGGATGTGCAAATGAAGTACTGCATTGCTCTTTGCTCTTTCAGTGCTCTGCCACAAACGACTCTATTAGCACTTCAAATGAACACTGGACTCAAGCGTCGCATTGATCTTCTGCACAGCACCATTCTCTTTCTTTCCCCCTCTCTCGCTTCCTAAAAACAAAAAAGCATTCAAATGTTAATTTAACTGACAATATAAGATAGAGTGTCTGTAAATGGCCTGAAGGTTTCATGACATACATTTATGTCATAAACATGTTTTAGAATTGGTCCAGCATATAGTTAAGCTGCAGTTCAGTAATATTGTGCAGTTTCTGTTAGATGTGTTTTTACACCTGGTATCACACCTGCCTACTGACCTAATTCTTAAACATTACAGGATGTGTTGGGGAAGTGCTGTAGCCAGGCAGGATTAAAACTTTGCTGTTTTATTCTTAATGATATTTATTTGGGTTCGATGTAAAAAAAACACACAAAACACAATTAAATAAAATGAGACAAGACAAGACAAAAAACAGACAAGAGTTGTAATTAAATTGTCATTATATTATTCAAAATAAGTTTATTTACATTGGACAATTTAACATACCTCTAGAAAATAACTAAATAAACAAGATGTTTTATGTCTTTTATTTGTTTGATGAAGTTTCTGAAAGAAAACTGTTTGGTCACAGTTTCCATGTGCATTTGACCGACAGATTAACCATACTCTCATAATTGTATTTTAGCAAATTAAACAGTCAGCTTAACACCATTAAGATTAAAAGGGGTCAGTTTGAACCCTTATTTCAAATTACTAATTAATTCTTCATTAATTTGTTTTGAACTCAAATAAAAAACAGAAACACACAAAACAAAAACACAATGAAACAAATCACGACAAGATAAAAAACATTACAAAAAAAACAAGACAAAGACAAAACAAAACAAAACACAAAGAATAAAACAACACTAGAAAAGACAAAACAAAACAAAACACAAAAATAAAACAAGACAAAACAAAACACAAATAAATTAACACTAGAAAAGACAAAACAGAAAAATACAAAACAAAACAGAAAAAACTAAACAAAACACAAAAATAAAACAAGACAAAACAAAACACAAATAAAACAACACTAGAAAAGACAAAACAGAAAAATACAAAAAAAACAAAACACAAAAAATAAAACAACACTAGAAAAGACCAAAACAAAACAAAACGAAACACAAAAAAATGAAACAAGACAATAGAAAAAGCTAAACAAAATACAAAAATACAACAAGACTAGAAAAAAACTAAACAAAACAGAACAAGACAAAAAAACAAACAAAAAACAAACAAAAAGCACAATGCTTTCTGACCATTACCACATTTCAACACAAACCCACAGCAATGAGTGTATCATTGCAGCTATCAGAACAGAAATAAATCTCTGCTGCTCTCCTTCTTTTACTGTTCTTAAGCAAAACTGTGCAAGCTTATCTTATAATATTATGTCAAGAGTTTAGAAAAGGCCCATGCATACACCTGCCCATCCCTCTTCTAGGAAAGTGGACAAAAGAGGTAGACTAAAGCTCCATGTATAAATGGGAAGGTGTTTCCCTTAATTGTCTACTAGTAATCCGATCAACCAAATCTTAATGCCAAGTGTAAACAGGACACAAGGTAGCCCAGTTTTCTAATAGTGTAGATCTGTCACAAAGCAACACTTGAAAGTTTTTGAATAACTGTCATTATGTGTACTAAATGCATGAGTCATTGTATAAATGACTCTGTATGAATACACTGCCAATTTCACATTGTCTTTTTTTGGGAATATTTTTTTTTCTTTTTGCACTGTCTGTATTTTGCACTGTCTGGAGCCAGCACCTAAGCTTTTCACTCATCATAGCACACGTGCTGCTGATGACGTGACAATAAAAGTGATTTGATTTGATTTGATTTAAATCATTCAGTCCAGGCTCATTGGAAATACGTGCCTCAGCCTACATTTTTGAAAAATTTTAAAATATGTTGCTCTGGGTAAGTTTTGTTGTACGTTTCAGTTGACAAATCCACTAGAGAGCAGGGGCTCTGTTTAAAATTGTGTGAAGTGGAAATACGCTACTTAGGGTGCATTTTGTTGTATGCTTCAGATACATGTCTTTTTTCATGTCCACAAGAAATCGGGTCTTGTCTGATCACCTAACGAACCACTGACCTACTGAAATTTATGTTTTCAAAGGTAAACGAAAGAGAAGATGCATTACGGCCACTTAGTTTTACCATGATTTTCATGAATTTATCTCTTTTGTGGAACTGTGCTTCACCGGATTCGAACCTAAAGCACTCTGCATCCCAAGTACAACACCATACAAATTGAGCTACCTAGCAAACTGATCATAATAAAAAAGTTGTCCATATGGAAATATATATGTGAGGTAAATATGTGTGTGTGTGTGTGTGTGTGTGTGTGTGTGTTTTATATTAGGGTTATCACGATTCCATGAATTAATCTTATGATACTATACCAGCTGAAGTATCACGATACTAAGTACTATTTCGATACTGTAATTTATAACTAAAATTATAAAGAAATTTGTCAGAAATACTATATTTTATGTTATAATAGGCCTACTCGAATGTAGTTCATAATTCACTTAACGCCAAAAAGTATTATTTTCACCTCACTTCACCTAAAATGTATTCATCCTTTTGGTTTATTATGTAGATAACTGACCAACAAAAATACATTAAAATAAAGATACAAATTATACCAAATTAAATTTGTTACAAAAAGAGCATTTTCCTGACAAAATTAGGTTTTATGAAGTGGTCAAAAAATGCAACGTTTCCTGTTGCTATTTTGGGTTTTTCATAAATTTTTTTTTTCAATCTTAACAGGTAACAATCCAATGTAATTTAAAATTTTACTTTGTAAGTAACTCTTCTTTGAAAAGATTATCACGGTTGTTACAGTTCTAAATCATATTAACAGGAACAGAAATTAACCGATTCAGATGTGCGTTCGAACTGAAGCGTCAAAAAACGTGCAATAGGTTACCATAAAAGCAGCGAATTCTACAGTTTTGCAACCTTAACGGGCTCCACAGACTATTCAAATAAAATGGTCTATTGTTGCACAAACGTGTGAGCATTTTAGTGACTTTTCCATATGCAACATTATCTATTGTAGATAAGCCATTAATGACGATACTACCGTTTTAAACTACTTTGCCACCGCCAGTATTTTGGAGCCATATCGCGATATAGTACTGGTAAACCATGCAACCCTATTTTATATACAACACATCACACTTAAGATGTTTGGTGGCATTTATTTGGAGTTGTACAAAAAATGCATGAAAAGAATCTATTATTCATAATATATAATCCCTGTATATATCATTATTATGAAAAAGAACAAAAAATTTTTTTAACTAAAAACTGCAGTCAAACTAATGTTTAAGTGCGTAAATTCAAGTTTTTGTAATTTGACAAAAATATAGCCTAAAGCATATATTTACAATGAGCCTGTGTTAGAATCATTGTGTGTTTTTGCGTTTGTGTTCCCATGACACACAAACACACACACACAAACAAACAAACACACATCATGTCTTGGAGATTAAGGTTACAGACAGCTGAAAAGATTGATCAAGCATTTTACCTCTTATGTACCTGTCTGATGGCTTACTTGCTCTGTTAATGCTTCTTATGTTAATGCTGTATCCTTCATTGACACACACACACACACACACACACACACACACACACACACACACACACACACACACACACACACACACACACACGTTAAGTACAGATAGTTTTTTTGTCTTTGATAATACAAAAACTCCTTATGGAAATAAATGTTAAGATTACACAAAATAAGCTAACATTTTTATTTGTGTACTATATATAAAAATATATACATTTAAAAGTGACTATATCTGAATTCAATGTTTCCAAAATAGTTTCACCACTGTATTTAATATTGTGTATGTATTTAATATTGAAAATCAATCTGGGTCTGACTATTTATAATAGTTTATACTTTTACTACACTGTAAATATTCTGGGTTCCACAGAATTCTTTCATGTCCCAACACAAATCGATTAAGTTAACTTAACCCCCCCCCCCCCCCCCCCAACAACCACACAAAACTTTGTTGTTTCAACTCATTTTAAATAAGCAGTTTGAAGGAGCAGCAAAAGTCATTTTACGAGTGTAATGAATAGACATATTTAAGTCACAATGGCAGTGCCCGCTCTTACGTGGAAAAAAAGGTGTAAATAAGTGTTTATAAATGTCCTCTCCTTCAGGCTCACAGGTAGCAGGCGCTGGCCTGTGAAGTTCAGTCACATGTTGTAGTGCTGCGATGCTCGTGATGAAGGGAGAGCTGCAGTGCATGAAAGCAGGGGCTTTAGCTTTACTCACACTCAAACATCTTCATCACACACTGTTCTTCTGCATCTCATTTCAGTGTGCACCTGTGCTTTAAATACCAGCAGCCTGCTCATGTTCCACCTGCACAAATCTGCTTCATCTGGACTCTGTTTTGAACAGATAAAGACATTTGTTGTGGTGTTGTACTGTTGACTTCAGTGGTTCTTAGTGCTATTTCAGTGGTAGTTGAGGTGCTATTTAGTACAGCTAAGTGGTTCTTTGGCTCATTATCACCAGGGACCAATTTCAGTGCAATATAGCACCAGTAATGGTCCTTAAGCAGTTAATGCGCTACATATCACCATCTTTAAAGATAGATAAAGAATCAAGCCAAAGACTTTAAACTACTTTTAGTGCCTTTTAGCACCATTTTTAGAGTGTAGAAAGTACTTTAAATTGTAATAATATTTAACAATTTTACAGGTGAGCAAAAGATGTTGTGTAAAAATTATTTATGAAAATTCAGTTAACTACTTAAAAATGCACAGTTTTGTAGCTCTTTGACATTAACTTTATGAATTTGTACGATCTCATTTATAGAATTTTAGTATGATTTGCTCATTCCCTAATGACGATTGAGTTTAGAGGCAGGATTTGGTGTCATGCCTCCTTTTAATACTTAACATTTTCATAAGACTAAACTCAAAAAAATTAAGAAACATTAAACACTAAACTGACAAAATGTAAAATAGTTACGTTTCCTCATGAGATCAGGCTGGAACAATAAGAACAAGGCTGTATTTCCTTGACTGTCCCTTTGCTATAATATGCATCGCAGCAGGTTACATAATTATGTAATTTAAAAACCTGTAATTTAACTACACTGTAAAAAAATCCAGAATTTTACAGTTTATTTCCAGCAGCTGGGGTGCCGGAAAAAAAACGTAAAATAACGGCCGTTAAATTACAGAAATTTACTGTAAAATAACAGAGGTTAATATACAGACATTTACCCGAAATTTAAATTTAAGAAAATTTCTGTTTTTAAGATCCATTTTTTTACAGTTAATTTCTGTAATTTAATGGCTGTTATTTTATGTATTTTTTTCCGGCACCCCAGCTGCCGGAAATAAAACGTTAAAATACGGATTTGTTTTTACAGTGTATATTACCCTGACTTTTTTTTCAATTTGTGTACTGTATATTTAATACTAACATTGTTATTTTATTAAAATAATTCCAATCAAATGCAGCCGGTCAGCAAAAGATATCAAAGATTATAAAAAGAATATATATATATATATATTACCAACCCCCTATGCTCTCGTCGTTTTTTTTCCGGGTGCTTCAGTTTCCCCCACAGTCCAAAGACAAGCGGTATAGGTGAATTGAATAAACTAAATTGACAAAGTGAGTTTGATTGTGCGAGTGTATTGGTGTTTCCCAGTACTGGGTTGCAGCTGCAAAGGCATCCGCTGTGTAAAACATATGCTGGATAAGTTGGCAGTTCATTCCGCTGTGGCGATTCCTGATGAATAAAGGGTAAGATAAGCCAAAGGAAAATGAATGAATGAATATTACCAACCCTTAACTTTTGTTTGTGTTGTATATATTAATAAGTAACAAAAATGCTTTATTTGACATCTTTGTGCACGTGGTGGCTTTAGAAACAGACAATAGAGCAGAACCAGTGTATTCTCCACAGAGACGTCTCTATCTAGAGCATGTTTTCTGCTTTATCCAGCCTCTCTGCCTCAATGACAGCCAAGGACATTCAGCCTAACCCTTTCAATTGGCAGCAGTAAAGACTCTATCTATCTACCAGCCAAAGATTTGTCTTCCAGTTCAATAATGCAAAATATAACTAGACACTGTGACACTGTGAATGAAAGACAGTTTAACAATATCTCTAGCAAAAGGAATTCAAAAATGACAAGCCCCTCAACAACACCAGCTCTCAGCCTCTCGCTGTGGTAATCCATCAGTGTAATCAATGTGACAGGCTCATTAGTGCTCTGCCTCAACAATCATTCAGCAGCAGTCATTCAGAAGAAACATCTCTCTGAGTTCAAACCCTGATCACGAGTGATCTTTACCCGACACACACATCCGCACACCCACACACATACAGCTATGTTTATGGGCACTTCACACAATTGTAAAAATCTGCAAGTTTGTATGCTTTACAAACTGCATATCCCCTAAACCATCATATAGGAAACAATCTGCACTTTTCATTCTGTGTGATTTATGAGACGCATTTCTTATGGGGAGCAAAAAACGTCCAGACAAGGTCAAAATTCACTGGGTTTGCTAGAAAAAAAAAATCAGCTTTTTGTCTTTGTAATGAAAGTCAGTGAGGTTCCAGCCACTTGAGAAAGTACAAATATGAAAGATAGATGAAGGGATTGTTGAACACAAGAAGATGATGTGGTCTGTCAGAACAGAGGGAAATTGCATGTCACATGTGTGGTAAATGAAAGAAAACCACAAATTATTGGCAAACGTGCCAATACATTTGACATTATCATTTAGTTCAAGGTCAGATTATAATAGAAGGCAATTTTTTTGGTTATGCTATATATTAAAAAAACAGAATCCCGGCTTGTCTTGCTTCATATTTCACAATGCTTATAATTTATCATGGTTATCCATATGCTTGCATTTCATACTGTAACTTTTGGGCATTTTGGGTTTACATCCTTACGGAACAATTATTTCTTAGTATAAAATACATTATTATTATTATTAGGGGTTCAAGCGTGAAGCGCTGAAACCCTATTGTTTTTGTTAGGATTTTGCTATTATTATTATTATGATGTTTTTTTATGCCGAAGTTGCTATTGCCCAGACCAAACCGTAAGGCCCATCCTGGCCCAAGATAAGCCAAATCGGACAATAGGTGGCTCTATGCCGCTAAAAAACAACATTTTTGACATTTTTGGCCACCATTTGTACAACGTTTGTCATAGACTCTAAAACTTTACATTTTTTAAATCCTTGGGTTAGCCCAAACAAAAGTGTTTGTGAGTTTTTTTCTCTAGGATGCACCGTTTTTCCGATACGTTGCGATTTGTCCGAAACGTACTTTTGCAAACTAGTCCTAGGTTTTTTGCTCAATCAGAACCAAATCAGTGTAGAAATGTTCTCTGGACACTGAATATTAATAATTATCAAAAAAAAGTTTAAATTTGGATTTTCACATGAAACAGTACACTCAAATGTTTGATGCTAAGCGAAGCTAAATGCTAATTGTAGCTATAACTTTTGAACGGAATGAGATATCCTCACCAAACTTGGTACACACATGTACAAGGTCAATTTGAGGTCACATTGCAAAAACTATGGACTTTGGCCACATGGTGGTGCTATAAACCTTTAAAAAACTTGAAAAAAAATGCCCTAACCTTACAACCATTAGTCCAATCAGCTTGAAATTTGGCATGCTGTGTCTTTGACCAAGTTGTCATGACATACTATAAGGACATTGGCACATCTCAAAAAACATGGCCGCCATTAGCTAATTAAGATTGAGCAGCCATTAATTTAGGTTAACGATGAGTGACTGGAACAAAACTCGGTGGGCATGTTCGACTCATGGTCCTAGATGTCTGTAAGAATTTTGAAAAAAAAATCAGCCACTAGGGGGTGATTTAGTATTTTTTTTGAGGTTGTAATTGATTGGTTATTACACAAAGTTTTACACAGCCACAAAAAATACATATCGTACGATAGGCCTGCTCATACCGAACAGTTTGAGACTAAAACCACTGCTGTCACTCATACTGATCATTAAAAAATCATCAATATTTAAAAAAACTACTTTTGCGAACTAGTCCTTGGTTTTTAGCTCAATCACAACGAAACCAGTGTTGTTAGAATCTCTGGACAGAGTAGATCAATAATTATCAAAAAAAGTTGAACTTTCCATTTTGGATAGCTGTAATAGGCTCATTTACAAAAGGGGTGTGTCTACACAAATTTACATGCCTGTAAACCCATAAGGTAAACTCAAAACACCACAAAAATTAGTAAGCACATGTGGCATATCAATGTGATGAAACATGCTAAATTTTGTAGACATTGGGCTATAGGTGACGCTATAATAGCAAAAATGGTCTTAAAAACATGCTAAATGGCATAAAAATGCAGTAAATGTGCTTCAGTGCTTCATTTACACACTGTTTCACAAATACACTTAATCTACTTATCTTACCATAGCCCTGCTCATAGCGAACACTTTGAGAGTAAAACCACTGCTGTCATTAAAACCGTTCATTAAAAAAATCAGCAATATGTAAAAAAAAATACTTTTGCAAACTAGTCCCTGGTTTTTTGCTCAATCACAACGAAACCAGTGTTGTTAGAATCTCTGGACTAAGTAGATCAATAATTATTAAAAAAAGTTAAACTTTCCATTTTGGTTAGCTGTAACAGGCTCATTTACAAAAGGGGCGTGTCTACACGAACCTACATGCCTATAAACCCATAAGGTAAACTCAAAACATCACAGAAACTGTTGAGCACACGTGGCATACGGATGTAAACCAGCATGCAAACTTTTGTGGAGATCGGGCTGTAGGTGGCGCTATAGTAGTAGAAAAGGTCTTAAAAGCAAGCTAAATGTCATAAAATAGCAGTAAATGCGCTTCATTTACACACTTTTACAAGTTTAGTCGAAGCTTATCACTTAAATTAATTACAGTTTAAATTTTTTGTCCATCGTGGATGTTTTAAAGGTCTCAAAAACACATATTATCAATATTCTATCATTTTAGCCACTATAACAGACTTTTAATTGTCACCTACAATTTTTAACCACTAGATGTCAGCACAAGACCACTTATTATTTGTTCATAACATTTGCATACCTTTGTTTTTTACATTTTTAGAGTTTAAAGTCAGGGAAATTGCATTTAGGATCACTCTGAATCACATTTTTGACATGATGTAAACACTGTTATGCATTAAAAATCAAAGTTAGTTTACCAGGTTTACCTATTCATAATAATTCTAATAGGCAAAAACTGGTTCTATAATTAAACACCTTGTTTTATAACATATGTAAACAAAATCACAACTATGACCACTAGATGGCAGTAACAGATCACTTATAGTTTATTTTACTGCTCTGTAGCAAAGAATGCATTCTGAGTCCCAAACAGACATGGCATAAACACGGTTAATGCATTTAAGATCAAATTTAGTCAAAGCTTGTCACACTTTTTGCTCTGTAGATAATTAATTATTTTAATAAAACATTGCACTTTATTTTGTATACTTATAACATGCTTGTTCATAGAAGGGATATATTTATGCACTCCCTAATGGCTGTTATGGCTGTAATGGCTGTTAATAAAAATTACACCGTGGCCACTAGATGGCAGTAGGAGATCACTAATAGCTTATTTCACTGCTCTTTTGTAATTTTTATTGGGAAGAGCTAAAACAGCCATAACTTATGAATGGATTAAAATATCTTCACCAAACTTGTTACACGTTAGCAAGAGGTCAATCAAAGGTCAAAGCATGAAACTCGTAGCGATTGGCCACATGGTGGCGCTATACATTGAAAAATCCCTTTATCTGAGTAACCATTTATCCGATTAACTTAAAATTTGACATGCAGTGTCTTTATCTAAGGTGCCATAACTTGATCTACACATTATATCATAGGGCTGCTTATACTGAATACTTTGACATAAAAACTGTCACTCAAAATGTTTATTAAAGATTTGTCAATATACAAAAAACGAAGTTGCTTTTTAATCAATTATTTGTTTGCTCAATCTATAAGCTCTAATACTCTAATCATATATTTCATTGTCGAATAAACTACTTACAGGCTTCCTAACTGCTAAATAACCTTAAGCTGCTAAAATGCTTAAACACCGGTAATTGCTGCTTGCAGCGATATTTATTATATTATTATTATTATTATTATTATTATTATTATTGGGATGGATGGTTCCACGAAGAAGCTCTAACATACATTAGAGCTTTACATTGCACTAAAGGTTCTTGAGTGTTTTAAATTCTGAATTGTTTTGCATCCTTTAGAGAACCTAAAATGATCGTCTATGGTATAGTTTTAAAAATCAAATCATTTCCTTCCTGCCATCTTTTTTTCGACAGTGAAGAACTTTGTGTAGAATTAAAAACTTCATGGATGTTAAATTCTTTTCATGAAACCCTTTATGTTAGTAAAGAACCTTTATTTTTAAGTGTTTTGACAGTGTTACTGACGAACTGCTGCCAGTAAGTTACTGTAGATTTTGCAGGAAATTGTTAACAGTGTAGAGTGTAACAGTATAATGGTAAGAACGAAAATTATTTGCTACAATTTTTTTTAGCAACAGAATTTCCTTGACTGGTCAAAGCAAATGAAGCCAGCTGTTAACTGATGATTTTTAAGCATCTAATTTTAACACTTCATTTTTAGCACTACAATTCATGGGTACCATTTACTGTAACATGCACCACTGCAGTGTTTTGTAACCCCAAGTAAAAAAGTAATTTTTGCTTGGTTCCTTAATTACAAGTGTAAAAAGCTACGCTACCCGGGGTTGTCACGGTTGTGGATCTATCTGTTCTTCTTGCATGTGTGTGTGTGTGTGTGGGAAGTGGGCGTGTTTGTTTGGGTTTATCTTCACCACGTGGTGTGTGTGTGTGTGTTTACATTCATCAGCTGGGTTGTCACATGTCTTGTTACCACTCATCTCTCAGCTGTTTTTCTGCCACATAGATATACACAGGAGACCCAAATGCAAGTGAATGCAAGATGATTTATTAAAGAGTCACAACTGGTATTGGTCTCACCAGATATAGTGTTGAGCAAGGGTGCTCACACCAGGAATACAACACGCTAAACAACGGTAAAAGTTCATCCGAGAAACAGCGCCGAATAGAAGTCTCTCACTGATATCTCACCAGATATCGAGGGAAGGGGAAGGTTAACGCTAGGGAGCAACCTCAAGGAAATCGACACGCTTACCAGCGGTAAAGTTCATCAGAGTAGCGGATTCAGGATGAAGTCTCTCACTGATATCGTTGTCAGCAGTGCAGGCAGTTGTAACAACATCAATGAAATGGAGACGTGCATAAGGTCCAAATGTAACAGACTTATGGCGAAAACCCAGCACCAGAACGAGCGAGAGCGCCTAACAGGAAGCAGACACAGGAGTGAACAACAACGGACTGATAACGCTATCTACAAAACACTGAACATATATAGGCGCACGGTAAAGCGCAACAGCTGTGACTGATAGAAAACAGCTGAGAGATATGAGTGGTAACAAGACAGGTGACAACCCAGCTGATAAATGTAAACACACACACACACCACGCGGTGAAGATAAACCCAAACAAACACGCCCACTTCCCACACACACACACACACACACACACACACACATGCAAGAAGAACAGATAGATCCACAACCGTGACAGGGGTTATATGTGGTGTTTATATCATCAATAATCTAATATTAGATGTAATAGGAAAAGCCATGCTGAATCCAAGCTTTCAGTATGCTGCTGGGACATGTTTATCATGCTCTATCTTCTCCTCTCCTCTTTCTGTCTGGGCTGGTGTGGACAGGCAGGTTTTGAGTGTATTCACTGTCACAAGTGAATGAATAAAAAATAACATTAATTATGAGCTTTCCCACCTAGAAGCCAGCTGTCAGGAAAGCGTGAACTTGAGGTTTTTTGACATTCTTACCATTACATAAAATTCAGCATGTTGGTTAAGGCCGGAAAAGGTCTGTTTTTATACTAGAAACTTGAATATGACCTTGGTGAACTGTGTCATCTTTCAACAGTTTAACACTACTGAAGCAGTCATTTTGACTATTTGTGAATTATGTAATGTAATAACTTAGTTAATTATATGGTACAATAAATCTCATGAAACCAGTACCCTGACTTTTAATAAAATTTGTGTATATTTTATTCTAACTTTGCCATTTTCTTAAAATGATAAATCACAAAAGCGTTTTGAGTATTTCTACCTTGAATGGCCTAAATGGTCAAATTGACCACATGCATTTTACAGTCAGAGTCTTTCTGATCACAAAAACATAGCTTTCTTTCTTTCTTTAAAAAACACCTTCCTTTATTGTTTTTGTTTTTTTCAAACATATTGAATTACAAATTTGGTCCAGCAAACATTTACACAACAATTGAAATAAAAGATACAAAATACAAATTACATACAGAAGTAAAATAATAATAGATGAATATAATAAGTAAATAAAAAATATTTAAATACAAAAAAGAAAAAAGAAAAAATACCGACCTTCAGTTTTGATCTAAATTAGTCTAATCCTCTTCAGTTTAACTATTTCCTGTAGAATTTATGTATTTAAAATAATCTATGAAAGGTTGACAGATTTTATTTGTCTGATATTGTTTGATAGATGTATATATGTAGGAGCAGCTTTAGAAACATGACTTCCTGATAGCAAAAACATAGCATTGTACTTCAGACAGATTGTGTTTCAGACTTTCAAGAACAACATTTTCACTGTGGTGAAAAAACATTGTTCTTCTGCTTGCAAAGTAGAGTATGCATCTTTGGGAGCAAACCTAGACACGATTATAGGTTATTTCACTAAAAATGTTTTATTTTTAGAGTAATGACTTTATAAAATATGACAACAGATATTCCCATGTTAATTATAAAATATCAATTGCTTAAAATGAGAATATGATGTGAATTTCTTTGTATGAAGGTTTTTTTTTTTAAATATGAAGAGTCAGAATGACCGCTATGGCCATACTTATAGAATCTAATTCTCCTCTGGCAGTTCCAGTGTTAATGTTATGGCCATTTTGTTGATATTTTGAGCACTTATGTTTTGTACTCATTGATAAAGACATAAAACCTCAAAAGAGCATAATGAGGATTGAGCTCAATTGGTCTTTATTGTTGCTGATTGGTATTTAGTGTGTTTTTAGCTGCCTGGAGAGAACTGTTTGGTTGGAATTAACTAGTGGTTCTCAACTAGTTTACTTCAGGACTCATATTTGATGTTGAACATACAAACCGAACAATAACAAATTATTCAGTGTAAAGCAACAAACAAAATGTCCTTATTTGTATTATTTTAGTATCATTTGTGATATTTATGATTATTTGTTTGAATTGGGTTCTAGTAACTAAATTAAGATGAACTAAATAAAATTAAAGAAAACTAACTAACTCAATGAATGAAAGCTTTATATAAATAATTAAAACTGATAATTTTCTGAAATATTTATTGCTTAATAAAAGATTAAGGTGTTGATCTAATATTAAGCATATATTTATTTGTTTATTCACGTTTTAATAGCTTTAGCTAACAGTATTTGAACATTATTTGCAAATATTTGCATAAATGCAGTTTAAACCAGTTTTTAAAAAATCTACAAGGGTGTAAACAGACAGTTTATCTGCATTGCAGCTACAGTTCAGTCACATATTTAATGTAATCTGTGTTGTATTTTCTTTTACATTGCACTTTAATCCCATTATTGGATTAATTGCCTTTTTATTTCTTGATTTAACATTGTTTTGCTGTCTTTGAGCCTGTCACAACAAACCATTTCTTTACTGCAATCCACCATTTGAGACCCCTGGTTTTGGATGATAGAGGAATACAGTCATTTGTATTCACACTGTGACCAAACTGCCAAGCCTGTGTTCACTGTGTTCCCTCCTGCTCTTCTGTCTGCATCTTGCTCTCTCCCTTCATTTTCCAAAGCTTTCCGCCCTACACCAGTGGTGTTTTAAGTTTCACTTGAGCATCTTTAGCTTGAGGGATGTTGACATTTGTTTTGAGTGTTTCTTCAACGGATGGTCAATTTGCTGTTGTCCGGTTTATACATGTTGTGCCTGATTCCTGTGCTTTTTGGCTCATTGGGTCTGATTGGAAAGTGACGTGTGAAGCGGAAACCCCCCTCTCTTATTCTCCATTCTCCTCGTCTTTCCTCACATTCCAGTAGTCCTCCTAATCTACCAGTTGTCGATCACAATAAGGGTAGGAAAAAGAAAAAAGGAAGTTAAAAGAGATAAAAGCTAAGCTCATATGCACACAGAGCAGGAGGCTTCATTTTCTAAATGAAAGCCTGAAGCAGTCACTCACACATTACACTGTTTTAATGCAGAAGATCTGTTTCAATTAACAGCCTAACTGTTTTCTCTCTTACGTCAATCTTTGGTCTTACTACTGACCGTTGTACTGCTTTTTTGCTCATATGCTTTACTATTACTGTTAGATCAAACAAAGCATTGGCTTCAGTATTAAAATTCTGCGCAAGCACTTATAAACTCTATTAGTGCCTGCCTGCTTTTTTCAGTAGGGCTTGATTTAAAAGAATTTTTTAAAAGTCTTTGCTAAAGCTTTTAACGAACCAGACCAATCAGCTATGAGGTGAATTACATAAACTTTGGAAGTAAAGAGAGCATTGAGAATGGCACAATCAAACTTAAAATGACAGAGAAACAACACATTTTTTTTGTTTGTCTAAACATCATCTGTCTACTGCAAAATCTGCACATACATGCAAACTATTATTTTGGAAAGTACACTCAAAGGACTTTTGCTGCTTAAAATAAATTGAAACACAATAAATATGGTTTGTGGGGGACAACTTAATTGTTTTATGTTCAATCTACTTGAATTTTTAAAATGATTACTTAATTGTGTGGTACACAGCATTTTTAGGTGATGCGGTGGCGCAGTAGGTAGTGCTGTCGCCTCACAGCAAGAAGGTCGCTGGTTCGAGCCTCGGCTGGGTCAGTTGGCATTTCTGTGTGGAGTTTGCATGTTCTTCCCGCGTTTGCGTGGGTTTCCTCCGGGTGCTCTGGTTTCCCCCACAGTCCAAAGACATGCAGTACAGGTGAATTGGGTAGGCTAAATTGTCCATAGTGTATGAATGCGAATGAGTGTGTGTGGATGTTTCCCAGAGATGGGTTGGCGCTGGATAGGCATCCGCTGCATAAAACATACGCCTGATAAGTTGGTGGTTTATTAAGCTGTTGCGACCCCGGATTAATAAAGGGACTAAGCTGAAAAGAAAATGAATGAAACTGCATTTTTACAGTGTAGGAAGAGTTAATTCACAGAGCTTTATGCCGCTGTCACACTAGAGTTTGAGCTTGCGAAATTCTGTCTTATGGCGCTGCGAAAAGGGGTGGGATTAAACAAGATGATTAGACATAAAAAAAGTGAGCGATTGGTCCATATTTAACATTTCTGTCCAGAGGGGTCATGTCAAAACCTCGATTAGTCTCACACAGTCAAGTGATGTGATTTTGCAGGTCAGAGTTCACCAAACTTGAACTTTGCTGCTCAGCGATGTGCGAAACTTGACGCACAAACTTGTGTTTCCGTTCTGACGCATTCGAGTGCGTATGAATAGAAGTGTATAGAGAGAAAAGTCCGGTGTGACCGCAACTTAGCTCCTTTGTAAGTAAATTCTAAATACTTCTGCTGCCCTGTGTGTGTCACAATCTCTCACTCTTCTAAAGAGACGCACTAGATCACAGTAGTTATCAAAACACAAATTTATTAACAAAGATAATTACTACATGCACTGGAACATATACATGCAGGAGAAACACAGGGTAATGACATTTCATGACACTTTAATACCAGACGAGGGACTAACTAAACACAGGGACTTAAATACAAAGCACATAATAGAACTAATTAGACACAGGGGTGAGACACAAGTGGAAACACTGAAACTTTTACACACGGTGGGAAAACGGAACAAAGGAATCACATGATACATACAAACACACATGGAGCATGGAAAGATGAGGAAGATAACATGAACACGGAAACTACATGAACACACCAAAACACTGGACATGTGACAGTGTGTATTTTTTTCATCAGAATTTATTTAAAACACATCGCTTTAAAGTTTCCACAGTTTATCACGTGACACACCACAGCTCAAATGATTTATGGATTAGGGTTTTGTTTCTTTTTCTTCTTTTCTGCTATTATTGACAAACGCCCTTATTATATTGCAAAAAATCTAATATTCTGATGGACTGATGGATGGATGAGTTTTTCAGCATCAAAAAATATTAAAAACTTTTAAGGATTGAAGATGCTGGTGACAGTTATATATGTCATCACTAACTTTTGAAAATGGTCCATTCTTAAATATGTGTAAGAACACGTATTTCTTTGTTTAAACAGCTTAACATTGATCATGTTATTTGGTATATGACGAGAAATGGGCAGCCACGTGTTAATCTACACTGCAGGAGAGATCTGAGCTGCTGAATTTATAACATGAACTTCATAATTTTCTCCTGAAATACATGACAGTAAGTGGTTGTTTAACTAGGAGAGGAATAGAGTAAATGTTCTAGTAACCTAAACAGTGTGTATCTTTCATGAATAAAGCACATGATCCAATTATATTTAAGAAATAATTTTTATTGCATCTCCATAGACATCAGAGTGTATTTTACTAACCATAAATGTTGTTTTGCTAGTACTGTGTATTTGAATGTCTGAATTCTAAAATTAAATGTATTTGATTAAATTCACTGATAAATTGTGATTTATGACAAGTACCACACACTCTATGCTTCAGTGCGAGCCGTCACATTTGAACTTTAGCAGCTGATAATGTTTGTTCTGATTGTTCTAATCACACCGGTGTGATCGTATGCTCTTATGACCAGCCTAGGTGAAATGGTTAAGTGGGCAGAGCTAAAGTTTTTTTTTTAGTGCACTTTGCCCACTGCGACTCTCTGATTGATGTAATTTTCTCAACAGCATCATGGGTAATGTAGTTTTTCTGCATGAATTCCTTAGTAACCTAAACAACCTAGCATGTCATAAGTTATACTAAAAACACCAAGTTTATAGCAAGTTACTAAACCACTAGAAGCGGTTGTGGTGAGCATTAGATAATTCATTGATTTGCACACTGAATGTAAAATTACTTTCCTATGGCAATGCTTGCAACACATGCTTATGACTTATCATTGAATCCCATTTACTCTGCAGTTTACTATTGCATAACTGTTTTTTTGTGGATGGTTGATATTTTATAGTTGCTTTGCCTTTAATCTGAATGTTTTCAGACACCAAAGATTGCAAAACCTTGACATACATTCACTGGCCACTTTATTAGGTACACCTTACTAGTACCGGGTTGGACTCCCTTTTGCTTTGTGAACTGCCTTAATCCTTTGTGGCATATATTCAACAGGGTACTGGAAATATTGCTCAGAGATTTTGGTCCATATTGACATGATAGCATCAAGTAGCTGCTGCAGATTTGTCGGCTGCACATCCATGATGCGAATCTCCCGTTCCACCACATCCCAAAGGTGCTCTATTGGATTGAGATCTGGTGACTGTGGGCACCATTTGAGTACAGTTTCTTGTTCTTAGCTGGCAGGAGTGGCACCCGGTGTGGTCCCTCTGCTACTGTAGCCCATCCTCCTCAAGGTTGGATGTGTTGTGCATTCAGAGATGCTCTTCTACATACCTCAGTTGTAACAAGTAGTTATTTGAGTTTCTGTTGCCTTTCTATCAGCTGGAACCTGGCCATTCTCCTTTGACCTCTGACATCAACAAGACATTTGTGCTCATAGAGCTGCCGCTCACTGGATATTTTTTTTTTTTCAGACCATTCTCTATGAACCCTAGAGATGGTTGTGCGTGAAAATCCCAGTAGATCAGCAGTTTCTGAAATACTCAGACCAGCCCGTTTAGCACCAACAACCATGCCACGTTCAAAGTCCCTTAAATCACTTTCTTCCCCATTCTGATACTCAGTTAGAACTGCAGCAGATCGTCTTGACCATGTCTACATGCCTAAATGCATTAAGTTGCTGCCATGTGATTGGCTGGTTAGAAATGTGCGTTTACGAGCAGTTGGAATGGTGTACCTAATAAAGTGGCCAGTTAGTGTACAATCCATTCTGAAACTCTTTTTTCCCCCAGCATCTTCACTGTTTTCAAAACAGCTTTCTGTGCTTTAGCGCCACCAGTCTAGCTCCTTCGTGCAACTGCAGAAGCTCCGGGCATGAAATCTAAAACGCAAATTGAACTGGATGACCTATTTCATAGCAGGGGGACAGGGGAAAAATCAACATACTTTTCAACTTGCTTTAGGGGTATGAATTAACTCCATAGGGATCTATTGTTTTGAATCAAGAATGTCATCATGTTGTACAGTCAGCTACATGCCCTTTAATCACGTTCAATGTGAAAGTGCCTAAAGCACACAAAGCAGGCAAATAGCGACTGACTAAAATACTCAGAACACCTTGGCAATTGTACATTTGACACCCACACGCAACATCATAGCAGCTACATTTGCACAGTCAAGCACCACTCACATTTATTTCTAAAACTCAAGCTGTTTAAATAGAAATGGTCTAACATTATGTTTCATGTTCCAACAGTAAGGAAAAATTACACTTGTTTATTTATTTATTTATACAAAAAACAAGCACATCCTCTGAGACCTGACAATAGGAAGCAGGTGGAGATCAACCACACCTGCCTGAAATAACAAATGACTCACAGTATTTTTAAAACCTGTAAAATAGTCTGAAATAGACTGGCTTTGTGTGTGTGTAAACGGCATCATGAGCCGAAAAGCAGTGTGTGAATGTCTCTTCGTCTGCAGCTAACACCCAACACTCTTCTGATCTAAAAGCATCCTCGCTAGTGTTCCCACCCTCCCTCTTGCTCTTTCTTCCATCTTCTCCACTGAAGCTCGGACTATATCTGCATATCTGCAGCATCACAGAGAATGTGGACAGTCTGTTTTGAGTTGGCATGAAGAGGTTATATAGCTATGACAAAAAAACAACAACTAAGAGTGTGAGTGGAAAGTGGGTCTGGTTGGAGCTGTTGCACTAAAACTAAACTGAAACTAACAGCCAGTGCTGCTGCTGCATTGAGCTCATGGGAATCATGGGAAAGTGGGGCATGACTGATACACAGCGGAGAGGTGGAACGGAGGAGGATTGCTCTTCTTCTTTCTCTCGCTCTCTCTCTCTCACACACACACATGGACATTTTATACACCTGCATAAACATGCATCTCAAACCTCGCACATATGCAGAGCGCGGCATATGCGAGACTTCACAGTTGCAGCTGTGGAAGTGTGAATGTACACGTGTTAAATCCCACCATTGATTAGATTTTTATTCTACCCGTCTTTGCCTTGAGCAAGCGCTCACTGCTGCTGTGAATTTATGAGAAGTGCTAATTAAAGAAGCTCTTAAAATATTTCATAAATCAGTCATAACACCACTCTAGTTATTAAAGCCAACTCTAGTTAATTTCCTAATTTAATTTTATTGCTAAACTACTGACTAACTGTAATAGGGCAATGTGTAAGAATTTTCATGCATTAATTGTGTTTTGTTGCCAATATGTGAGCAGATTTAATGAAAGTTTAAAAAAAATTATATAACTTGCCTGACCTGGTTGTCTGAGAAAACTGATTACACATGATTTACACATGGATTGAAAAATTAAATGTGTATAGGATTGCAAAGATAATGTCAAATGAAGTATTCTGTACTTTAATGTCAATGTGTTACGAAAACAAAAGGGATAAAGGTCGATGTTACAGAGCACTGTGCACCAGAACAGCCCAACACAGAAACAGTTTCTTCTCTCAGGCAATCCATCTCATGAACACCTTATGACAGTAATTATGAAACAATTATCACTACTTTTTATACACATCTACAGTGCTCAGCATATGTAAGTACACCCCTCACAAATCTATCTTTTAAATTAGTATTTTTAATAGGAAGCTATACAATATTATATTTGTGCATATGCATTAGATTAATCAGTACTAAAGCCAAATCTGAAGCTTATCTAACAAAATAACTTACGATAACGGTTCAAAAACTAGTACAACCAAATTTATGTTATAGAAAAATATTAAATACAAATAAAAAAATAAAAAAATCAAGAGAAGCAAAAAATTGAAATATTCAGTTGAAATTTTGTAGGTTGTAATTTATTTACTTTTTTGCAATATATTGCTAGAATTTAATTGTATTATCTTTCTATTTCTAAATATGTTTGGTGACTAAAATATTATTTTAATAATATATCTTTAATAAATTAAATAAATGTTTTGTTTAAATGCACCAAAATACATTTCCTATATTCACTGAGAAATGGAGAAAAATATTCATTTTCAAAATGGGGTGTACTCAATTATGCAGAGCACTGTCCACTTATTTATTTAACAACATACTTTACATGCCAATTTGCACATAACAGCTGCACATATAATGTTGTATATAGTAATATACCTGTACATAAACTTGTCAATTTGTATATCTGCATTCACTACTTCTATTTTTAAATATATTTATTGTCTGTTTTTTGTCCTGTCTCTGTGGTTATGTTGCACTGTAGAAGATCTGTCACAAAAACAAATTCCTCATATGTGTAAACATACCTGGCAATGATAATATACAAAACTAACAAATTAATACACCAGCAGTTTCACGGATAAATTTTTTTTGTACTTTACCACTCATTGATAGAATGAACATAATATTTTATGATTACATTTTTTACAAACACAATCCTGTTGCACCACTACACTTGATTTTGGTTTTATTGTAAAAAAACATGTTAAATGAGACTTTAAAATATTTTATGGCATACTTCAAAAAATAAAGATTATTTAGTATTCAAAAATGTTTTATTTTGATTATGTTTTTAAATAAATTGGTCTTACACTTCATATTTACAGATTTTTCATGGTATATGTATTAATTCCAGGTACTTTTACCACAAACTGACATTATGACCATTTGGTAGAGGTTGATATTTTAGAAATTATGGGATGTGTTAAAAAAAATGCAATAAGTGTGTTAACTAGCAACATTACGAGTACATTTTTTTTCTTGGTGGTGCAGTTAAAAGGTTAAAAATGTACCTCTACTTGGATGTGATGCTTTACATAGTTTTTTTATACAGATGTTGTAACTTCTATAAGAGGCATTTTTAAAAAGGGCAGCCTTATGGCTTAATAAGAACATTCTTTTGCATCATTAGACTGCTTACATTTATTTTTTCATGCCACTGCATGATCAAACCCCACTAATTCTTTGATTCATCTGTACATTATTTATCTATTTTCTTTCTTTATTATGTTACTTAAATGAGGCGAATGTTAATTATGCATAATTGTGCGTATTATCCAGCACAGCTGAGGTTAGGTTTAAAGATAACTGTGTGTGTGTGTTGCAAGGGACACACTCACGCTCTTCTCCATGTCACGCCGTTGGGACGGCTCAGCTGAATAGTTTCCTAGCAACAACCTAGAGAACGAGGCAGAGCGAGAGAGGGAGGGAATGTGACAGGCAGGAGTAGGGGAGGTGATTTGCTGGGAGGAGTGGCCAAAAAAACCCAACAACTGTTGCCAGATCAGTAGCGTCTCTGTCTGTATGTGTTTGTGTGTGGCCGCATGATCGCTCGCTGCAGGTTGGAGTGACTGAATGTGTGTGTATGTGCATGTGCGAGGAAGACCGAGGTTGTTTGGAGCAGAACCAGCTAAAAGTGGAGGTACCGGGAGCCACACGTCCACAGGAACACCCAAATCTGACAGCACTGGACACTGATATTTCACCTGTTGGACTGTGGCGAGGGCGGGGATCCTGGAGGGAGACGCGGACACCAAGTCTTGGACGTCCCCAGCCGACGAGGGCTTAACCGGCACGGACAGAGAGGATGGAGGAGATGGATCTTCAGTATTGAGCGGAGGGGTATGAGATGAGATAACCAGCATGTGCGAGCATTTGCTGCAGCCAAGTCCATTGTTCATGTGCTTTAATGATCTTCTCTGATCCTTATTTCTGTACTGTAACAAGCAGGGTTACCTTAAAAAGCTATTTATGTCATATAAAAATGCCTTTTTTTAGTATAGTGTGTATAAGTGGGAACAGTGATTATATAAATGATTTTTTTGACTTGAATAGTATTATTTTTATTAAGTGTAGTCATCATTGTAGATGTTTTATAAAAATCTGAGCATATCATCTTCAGCAGTGTGCTTTGGTGTTCAGATTTTCCCATTTTTATCTCCCAGCACCACTTTATACTATGAAAAAAATATCAAAATCTCGGTCAAATATGGACAAACCCAAGCATTTGGTTAAAAATTCAACCCAACGGTTGAGTTCATATCACCACAAATCGAGTGTGGATAGTTAAAGTTCAATGAATGAAACTATGGTGACTATATTTGTGGAATTTACCTAATTTTACTACAATTTGAGCGCTCTGGGTGTGCTGGAATTCACATCCAGCCTGCCTTTCCAAAACGCTACACCTGCCCTTGAATGACAAGTTGAATGAATGACTAGAGAGCCTGGCTGGATTGTGTGGTAATCTGTTGGAGGGGAAGGGGGTCATGCTATTGAAATGCTAATCAGACAGTGTGTGTTTAGACTGCATGTGTGTGTGTTTGGACTGTGTGTCGATGCGTTTTTAGTGGTGGTGTGTGTGTGTTCGTCAACTGAACTACGGTTGGTGACCCCATTGTTTCCGTTTTCCTCTTGGTCTTTCAATCCTTAAATGTCACTCGGGTAAAAATGTGTTCTTTGAGAAACAAAGACCTCCATGTTGCACCTTAAACTAGACTAACGGGGAATAAAAAGCAGCAGGCTAATTGATTGTTGCCGAAATGTACATGCTCGTAAACTTAAACAGTTAACTCAGTGTCTCCTGGGAACAGTGCTAATGGTGTGCGCTGGGAGTTGTTGTGGGGTTGGGGGTTGTCCAGGGGGAGGAACTGTGGAGTTTTGAATGCGGCTGATAGTTTGCAGGGAGCATGTGGACATGAAAGAGGGTGTTGGGGTGGTTTGGGAAGACTCTTCGACGGTTAATGACCACCTGCTGGTCGCACCGCATCCACATTGTTTTTATATGAATGTGTGCGCTTCTTAATGTTGCAATAATGTTATTCCCCTGGCAAAGGACAACTTATAAAGGTCAGGAAACAATAGGGTTAGGCGGCCATTGAAATTCCTTCCCTGGGACTTGCTTTTAGCCCTCTAGAGGTTTGTTTTGCCAAGGAGGCTTGGTTGAAATGTTATTGCCATCTTAAGCTTTTATTGCTATAGTTTGGCAGCTATAGGCAGACAAATGGCCATTACGGTTAAAGTTTTGTCAATAAAAGCCCTGCTCCATCTCTACGTAGGACATTAAGTCCTTTATATTGTAAAAACTATAAATATGAGTGGGTGAAATTTGTATTATTAGTATTATTATAAAATAGAACAGTATAATGTTATATCATATATTTTACCTTGATTTAGAGAAGACACACTAAAATGTAATTTAGTTTAAAAATAAATACATATGAGTCCAACATAGGCTGAAAATGTAGCCCTATATACATTTCTGGAGATTGCAAATTATGTATTCAGAAGTACGTATGGCTGCATTTTGCTTTTAAAATGAACACTACGGGGCGGTATGACACCGTTCTTTTTTGTGCTCACCAGCTGACTTCCGTATGAACGGCTTTCCATACTTGAGACGCAGAGAGTAGTTGACCACAATGATGGGGTTCGATTCTGGTAAAGAATGGTGCCAGATAGGCGAGTAAGACAAAAACAGAAACTAAAAAATAGGATAAACAAGTAAATAACAGGGAGAGAACGTGGTAAAATGTGGGTGGGTGGGTCAATCTATGCTTTTGAAAACACTAGTGTTTGGGCTTAGAGTAAGAGGAAAGTGGGTCAGTCGATCGGTCAGTCAGTCAGTCAGTCATTTAGTCAACAGGGCCCTCTGGTGAATTTACGCAAGAACAGCAGGCGCGAATGGCACTTGCGAGAGAAATTGAGGATCGGAAAAAGCCTACACAGCGGCCTCTGTTGGATTCGCAAAAACAAAAACTGCAACAAAAAAGAACATACCTCCAAGGACGTATTTGGCACTGTCCAGAAATGTATATAGGGGTACACTTTCAGAATGAGCCTGGGTTTGAGTCAATCTTGTGAGTCTTATTTAGCTTAAGAATCATTTGATGACACATTGAAAGACCAATCACAATGTAGCACTTAAATACATATTATTTGTCATTTAAAATCTTTTTACTTAGCCACTACTCTTTAAACTGCCATTTTAAAAGCAACACAATTTAATTGAAAACATAATAAAATGCAGAATGATCACTTATATTATTTAATACATTTTAATGACGACGGGTCAGGAATTGTTATTAAAATTTTTTTTATACAAATATGTTTTGCTGAATGATGACAGAGCATTATTTCATCCATGTTTTTTTATATTTATGTTTACAAATGATATTTGAAAGATTAAATTAGTATGCTTTCTATGTATTTAAAACCACTATTGTATATTCAATTGGTGCAGATACCTACCTTTTTAGGTACTGTACATAAGTCAGTTGACTTTTCTTGTCTACTGCATTTAAGACCACAGTCATTTAGCAGCAGGTCTGACAGCTTCAGATATCGATCCCATATGAAATGCTGTATCAGGTCTGGTTATTGCATGGGCAGCAGAGAATCGGTGCATGACCAAGGGCACTATCTGCTCTACCATTTCATGGGCGTCATAATGCAAAGCCCAGCAAAAGACATAATTCAGCGTTATAGTTAGGACAGGAGGTTAATTGCAGTTTGCACACTGTAAAACCCAATAACGTGGTGCATCCAGACCATTGCTTTAAGATCTCTGCCAAGAGGAGAGAAGGGGATGAGCATTTTGAGAGCGACCCTTTTAAAATCAGTGCTACAGTTTTATGACTATGTGCAGATTTTAAGGCAAATAAACTGAGAGCAATATTTCCACTTGTCTCTGCGTGTCTTGCATTCAGAGGGATGCCTACACATGCTGTGGTATAAAAAGGTAATTTGCTAATCCAAGTGCCCCTGCAAAATAGATTGTGCAACTGCATCTCCAGTTGGCCTTTTTCTGTGGGTTTGCTGGGTTACTATTTTCATGGCCAGAAAAGAGTTCAAAGGTGTTTCGCTTTGATACCATCCAGTGAAGGGCAACTGGCAGTTTTAGAGCCCGGGGAGCTGGATTATGACTCATGGCTCCCTGTAAATCCCCACTGTCTTTGTCTGCTGACCGTGTAGGCAGTGAAATGGCCAGTAATACAGCTGCATTTCCACTGCGATCTCAAACTAAACCAGCCAAGCACAACTGATACAGAAAATGAACAACAACTAGCTTGAATGTCTCCTGCTAGCATGCTTCAGTTGTCACTTCTGTAATGTTACATCAGTGTTTGATCCAACATCTTACACTCTCAGAAATAAATGTACAAGAGCTGTCTCTGGTGTGGTACCTTTGCAAAAGCATTTATAACTAATTATTACCTCAAGGGTACATACTGTATTAGTAGTATCCAGATCTGATCATGTGATCAGAAATCGGCCCCGATTACGCGGTTTTAGACTCGATCAGAATCGGACGTTACCTCCCGATCAGGACTCGAATACATATGTATACAGTATACATATACATATATATATATATATATATATATATATATATATA
>CAIGQZ010032903.1:1912314-1925009 GCA_903798205.1 Danio tinwini | reverse complement strand
TATATATAAATATTTTATTGTGGGCTACATGGCCAAAAACAAAGGCACAAAAATGTTTCATATCATTTTACATCCTGATAATTATCCTGATGAATCTGTCAATCTGTAGAAATTTAAGTTGTCAAGTGCCGATGAAGCGAGCTAAATTACAGATATAAAAATGGACATTTGGTTGATGGCACAAGTATAGACTAATCACAACAGACTGACCAATGAGAGCAGTGCATGATCTTAAAGGTGGGGTTTAGTAAAACTGAATCTCTGAATGAACTAAATCAGACACTAAGGGAAAAGATGTGGTGTATATTAAGGTAAAGTGTTTTCTTATAAATGTATTGTAGAATTTTTATAAACGTAATGTAGGATACCAACAAAAAAATCTTAAATCTACAAACAGAAACACTTATTTTAAGAGATCAAACTAGGTTGGGCTGTATACTGTATGGCTAAAAAGTCACAAAAAAAATGTTCATATCATGTTATATAGATAATTATCATGATGAATGTCAATCTGAAGAAATTCATTTTCATTTTTTTATATAAATTATATATTGTCATCTATAATATTGTACATTAGATGATCATAGCCATGAATAAATTTACCTTATTACCACGTTCAAATGTAACTAGTATCAATGATAACTGTATAAAAACCACCAGTCTAAATTTTATGTATTTAGTATAAATTCAAATGCACAAATTTTGTAACTTATGAATATTCATTCATTTTCCTTCGGCTAAGTCTCTTTATTCATCAGGAGTAGCCACAGTGGATTGAACCGGCAACTTATCCAGCTCATGATTTTAGATAGCGGATGCTCTTCCAGTTGCAACCCAGTACTGGGAAACACATACACTCTTACATTCACACATACTCATACCCATTTTTCCCTTCACTTCATCAATTGGTGAAGTTTTTTTTTTCTTTGCCACTGTTACCACCGGCTTACTTGGATCGGGACTTGTGGAGCTGTGCTTCAGTGAATTTGCTCTTCAGTGTTTGAACTTTCAGCAGTGAAACTCAAACCACACTGAACCAAACTTAACTGAACTTCAACTCTGAAATCTGGACTTTACTATGTTGTGAAAAGCGCTATATAAATATTCATGAATTGAATTGAATCATACACTACGGCCAATTCATAAAAAATCATGAAGTGAATCATACACTACGGCCAATTTAGCTTATTTAATGTACCTGTACCGCATGTCTTTGTACTATAGAAGAAACTGAAGAGCAATTACATTTTACAATTATTTTAAATTACTAATCACAAAGAAATGTTATTTCTGTATATAATTGCAAACATATAATACTATTTTCTTATATATGTATATATATATATATATATATATTGGAATAATAGTTCATTATTTTTAGCGCACAGCCTATGCTGTAAATCAGGTGCATCTTTGTTTTTTAAGCAACTGCATGAATCTGCTCACAATTGGCAGCTCAATGCAGAAACATCTAAAAACAAATAGCCATGCCTGTCATAAGTTTATCAGTCTCATAAAATCAAATCTCTTTGTTGCTACACCATACACACAGTGTGATAGTTAACAGATAACACTTGCATTTGCATAAAATGGTTTTCATAGGAAAAGCGATGCCTGTTACATCAAAGAACATTCAAATATGTGCGACTGTATTTCTTAATAAAGTAACTGGAGTATGCATGTGTATTAAAGCATGCCTAACATTAAAAGCAGTCTGTCAGAAGCAGCGGGTAAATAATGAATGTGAAGTCTAGGCGTTCCAGACGGTGTTGTCTAAGGGGGGCTGGCAGATTCAGGTCGGTTTGGACTAAAAGGGGTCTCGGTTTATAGCTCATTTATCTGTGCTCCCACTGTTGGAGACCCCTGCATCTCCTCTCACATTACTGCAGTCCCTCTGTATCTGATAGGACTGCATTCATCACAGTCACTGCTCAGCAGGGAGAGCCTCTGTTATGCTGTCAGAGCTTCACATTAAGACTATGCAGATATCAGTCATCAGTAATCTGCTCCTTATCTCTGAAGATACAGCCATGTGGGAACAGTCAAAGTTTTCCTCACATTTGTTGATAGAACTGTAATGTTTTATCGTGAGGCTGGCCGTTATGTTTCCTTGCTGCAGGAATAATCTCTGATCTGACTGGACTTGCTAGAAGGAATTTGTTTTTCTTCTAAAGGATGTACCAATTCTGATTAAATATAAGGTTGCTGGATATCTTTGATCTCAGCGTGTAAAATATCTGAGTCTGCCTTGTAAAAAAATAAATAATAATAATAATACATAAATATAAATATATAAAAACATTCTTAAAATACATTCTCTTCGTTATTAGAAAATAGGAGTCTTTTTTTTTAGAAAATAAATGCTTCCTGTGCTTAGTATATTTTTGGTTCGATATAAATAAAACAAACAGTGCATTTTAGAATAATAAAAGACACTAGTCCAATCTTTATACTTCAAAATGTTTATTTCAGTGTTGCTTTCTGTAGCTTTGTAATCTTAATTTTATTGTAATTAAATCCAATGTCACATCCTGTAACCTACATTCATTTTCACATCAATGTCACATGTTATGTACTGTTTGTAACTCAATCATACATAAACAGTAGTAAGATATTCACTAAATTTTTCCCAACAGTGTGTTACAGAATCAAAATTAAATGTAAAAATTAAACAGAAAATACGTTGAAGCAAATAAATGGTATATATAATGGTATACAATATTGTGTAACATTAGGTGACAGTTCTTACTGTCACGTAATAAGTGGCTTATTACATATTATTAAGATATTGGCTGTTTACTAGTACTTATAAAATGCATATTCTGCACAATCCTACATCACTAATCCTAAGACCTAAACCTTACTACTAATAACTATTATTAGTCAACTAATTATTAGTTAATTGAGGCAAAAGTCTTAGTTAATGGTTTATTAATAGCGATTTATTAATATTTTACCTTAAAATAATGTGTGAACAAATATTCATTCATTCATTCATTTTCTTTTCGGCTTAGT
Organism: Danio tinwini; assembly: GCA_903798205.1. Lineage (NCBI taxonomy): Eukaryota > Metazoa > Chordata > Actinopteri > Cypriniformes > Danionidae > Danio > Danio tinwini. Next base: position 1,921,994 of record CAIGQZ010032903.1, on the reverse strand, counting down.
CTCTTTATTAATGTGAGGTCGCCACAGCGGAATGAACCGCCAACTTATCCAGCATATGTTTTATGCAGCGGATGCCCTTCCAGCTGTAACCCATCACTAGGAAAAACCCAAACACACACATACACTATACGGACAATTTAGCTTACTCAATTCACCTATAGTGCGTGTCTTTGGGGGAAACGGGAGCACCCAGAAGAAACCCATGCGAACACAGGGAGAACATGCACAAATCAGCGACCTTCTTGCTGTGAGGCGACAGCGCTACCCACTGCGCCACCGTGCCACCCTGTGAACAAATATTGATAGAGGATAAACAAAATATCCTATTTTGGAATATTCTGAAATGAATGTATCAAAGTGATTGTAAATGTGTTTATTTCAATGTGTTTGTAATTAGTTATGAAATTAACTAGCAGTTTCTTTGTGAAAAAGTGAATCCTACACCAGATTTATTTTTTCTGTCAGCGTATAGGTCTGATTTAGTGTAGAGGTGCACGGATATCATGTGTGACCTACAAAGGATGGCAACAGACTCGCTGAAGTGTGAATGTGAGAAGGTCACTTCAGATGCACACTAACACACTGCTGCCCTCACTGAGATGCACACTGACATGAATGAAATCCCTTTCAGCAGTGTTTTTTATGATCGGAGGGAAAAAAACGTGTAGAGATTTATAACAGGGAAGAGTGGAATCATAATAAAGGCTTAACACACAGAGTGGTCATATGAGAGTGCCTGACTACAGCATTCCTGTACTAATCAAGCAGAAGTAATTAAGAGACTGTAAATCAGCACTTAGAGAATTAGATGTATGTGAACCAGTCTAGCAGTCACCTTTAAAATTTATAGTAATTTTCCTTGCATGCTAATTACCATTAATATGAATAAATATCTTTGTTACCTCCAAATATGGACACTTGTCCCTACATTAGGGTTAAAAAATGGGCCAAGAATACAAATAATATGACTTTTTACTTCTGAAATTATTGCTTTTTATGTTTTCTAATAAGTGGTGGTGAAGTTCCATTTAATGTAGCATTGCAGTATGAATAATTGCCTTATGGGCAGTGTGTGATAATTTATGTCAGGTGAGTTGAGACGTGAGGTCATTTTAAAGCCCATCAGTGTGTATTGTTGCTCCCCTAAATACAGTAAAGGCTTAATGACTGGCCATAACTCTCTGCTTTAATAATACAGTCTCTCCCAAGATGCATATGTACTTGCAGATATAAATACACCTTCATATTAGAGAGGCTGAAAATGTCAGAGATCTGTATACAAACATATATATAGACTCAAGCATCTATTTAACAATCTCTCATGGTGTGATAATAATTCTTTTCTGCCTGTGCAAACAACAACGAGCTGCTGGCCAACACCAGCTTATTCACATTGTCCTCCTGCCATTGAGACGTGATGTGAATTTTAAAAAGGAAATTATTATTTTGAACCCATTCAGTTCTACAACAAGTGTGATGTAAAATAACTCAAAACTTGTGACAGTGAGAGTTAATTAAGATATTTTCACTGTTATTAAGAAATATTTATATATGTAATTATTCAGTGATGAGTTTAAAAAGTCTTTCCTTCTCTTTGTTAGACCTACCATTTATTAGTCATTTGAAACTGTTCAACAATGAGGACCTTTGTCCTGTCATGCTGCCATTTGTATCTTCTTGGGTTAAAGAGCAAAGTTCCCATAACCTTTGACCCATTATTTTTTGAGGTTTTTCTGAAAGGGAGAGTGCACTTCAAACAAACCTTGCTGTTGATTTGCTTACTTTCAGCCATCCAAGATGTAGGTGACTTTTTCTTCAGTAAAACATTAAAAAAGGTTTTTAGCCGAAATTGTGGTTTTTGATCATTCATTTTGAGGCAAGACAGTAAAGTTGCATAATAAATCGAAGATGATTGCCATGTGCATGTGTCAGTAAAGCCAGTTCGGTTATCAGTAGTAAATCTCCAGCATGTGCGTTCAGATGGAGCATCGTTTACTTCACAGAGCCACAGTTTACTGTTACTATTATTCTGCAATAATGACAGCGTTTTGTATAGTTTCTTAGTGATCTATGGCTCTGTGTAAAGTTTAAAATGTAAAATGCTTCTACATCTGAATGCATGTAGAAAAAAAAATAAATTTATTGTAATTTGTTTTACTCCAAACTTCAGTCAAAGGTCTAAAATAAATACATCTTTAAGAGGAGTTTGCTTCTTACACAGAATACTTTACATCACAGATCATTGCATACTTAATTATCAGAAAATTCATCATAAGAGTAACTCAGATAAACCATATCACCTATAAGTCCTATAAGATATGCAGAACAATTGCAGCTTTTGCTAATTTGCGAGAGCAATTTGTTGATTTATTATGCAGCCCTAACAGCTGCCAGCACTTTGAGTGTCAGAAAACTCTAAACATATACAGGTAAAACTAATTTAATACCTGCAGCTCCTAACAATACATTGATGTATTTTGAAGAAAAATGATAATTCTGTGCAAGAAATTGACATTTTGCGTGAACCATTGCCTCTCACAACCTCCAAAAAAATAAAAGTCCTGACTATCTTTACATCTGGATTATGAGCCTCATGTCACATGATGAAATGCAGGAAATTCACACAAACTTGTGTATGCATTCGTTTAGTTTTGTCTGTATATGTTTTTTTTTTTTAACTCAAAGCTGTAGTCTTATTTACATAGCTGACTTAGTAGCTGACTTACATTTTATGAATAACTAAGGACCATGGTTTCAGCTAAAACAAAATATTATTTAATGTTTGCTGAAGAAAAAAGTCACCTATATCTTGGATGGCCTGAGGGTGAATAAATTAAGTCAATTTTCATTTGGGTGAACTATCCTTTAAATGTTCTATGTTCTAAATTAATTTAATAAGATATTTATGTGCAAAAAAAAGAGGAAACACATAGTGAGTGAAAGTAATCTGGTCTAATTTTGGGTCATTTCTCTTATTGCATTGTAGCAATATAGCTTTATTCAACAGGCTTTGTATGTTTTGTGTTTGCAGCACCAGGAGGGGAGTCTGGGACCCCCCATCATTGTGTGCACGCGGCCATACCCTGAGTGCCAGCTGTACTCGGATGAGGAGGGAATGGGCGGACGGGACATGCAGGAGTCAGACATGGACAGTGCTGCGGACAGCGGAGCGGGATCTGAATCTTCTGAAGGAGGACGGCAAGATGACAAAGAGGAAGGACTGGGTGGACTCTTTCTACGTGGAAACAAGTCAGCGTCATTGATGAATAATTACATTTAAAGTGGTAGTACACCCAAAAATGAATATTTGCAAACCATTTTCTCAGCCTCTAGTTGTTCCGTCTCTTTCTTGATATTTTGAAGAGTGTTGAAAACCGTGTATCCATTGGCTTCCTTAGAAGGAAAATTTTCTATGGAAGTTAATGGCTATCCATTCTATGTTATGGCTATAACATTCTTCAGAATATCTACTAACTCAAATGGAAGGTAAATGATGACAGAATTTTTTTTTTGGGTGAACTATCTCTTTTATAATGTAATATATTTATCTTGTACATAGAGTAAGAGCTGTTTCTCTGCTTGTATAGCTGTGGTCAGATGGTGTCGTCAGCCGCAGCCTCAGTAATCTCAGTGGAGGAGCAGTTTGAGGACTATGGTGAAGGAGAAGATGTAGACTTTACTCCTAGCAGCCCCATCCCGGATGATGATACTCGCACCAATGGTTTCTCTGACCTGGGCTCATCTCTACCTTCCAGGTTCACTAACTTACTTTAGTGTACACCTTTCACATAAAACACAGGTGCATGATGTTATTCTGTGTAATCCATTTCATTTGATTGCATGAATGAATATGGGTAAATGGCAAGAAACCATAAAATAAAAATGTCTAGCCCAAAATATTTTATTATTTTACTTCTGTTTTAAACTATATTTGTGCCAGTTATTGTTCTGGTAATTAAGTAGATCTGTACTCAAATTATAATCATCATTTATGCAAAGAATGTTTTTATAAAATATAATTTTGCGATATAAACTAAAGCATAAACAAATCATTTGCAAAGTATTATAATTAACGCATTACTGATATTTAATTAGCTCTTATGTAAAGAGTTTTTTCCTCTTTGTTAACAACCTGTTGTCTACAGTATTTCTAACTGATGTACAGTATTTTAAAGCAATTCTGAAGGAGTTCAGGGGGTTCCCCTTTGCTCTTTAATGTGAATCTGTTCTGTGCTTTCATTGTATTTAGACATGGAAATACTTTGAAATGAATATCAAAACGGTAGGGTTTCCTAAAAACGATTTTCCTTTCTATTACAGGCACTGTTGCCACTCTTATAAAATCCTTTAAAACATTCAGTTCATGTAGCGGTGTGTGACTTTGAGATGTGCTTCATAGTGATAAATAGACGCTGTTTCCCAATCGGATTTTGTACACATGATTTCAAGCGGAAAGAAAGTGGACACTGGATTTTGGGTCCGTGTATGAACAGAATAATAATAATATGAATAATATGAATATTTATACGAATAATAATATGAATAATAACATCCTAAACACAACTAATTTTGTCTTAAATGAGCATAAACAGTAAGGAAACCAATTGAATTGCTTTCATAATAGATCTGTGCATTTTAAAAGCGACACCTCTGTTATTTAATGTAATCAGACAAAAAATCTAAATGCTGCTCTTTAATCAGAACTTAGTACTGTGTGCTTATTGTAATGTGTTACTATAATTTGGGTCTAAATGTACTATTGCAACAAAATTTGATCTCTCATTTATTTGCTTCTGAGATTGAAATATGGCCTGGACAAATTTTTATGAGAGTCACTTCATAAGAATGTTGTCAATATTAATTATATTTATTTATAATTTAATGTTGCTGGAAAATTTTGACAACTATTAATCACCTTATAGCTAAACATGGAGCAATAATTATAAAACTTATAAAAATAACTTTTCCAACTATGCTTCTCACCAGCTTATATTATGAAACATACTGTGCCAAAATATCTGAACTCTTCTCCTGTCAGTACTGATAATCTGTTGATGGTGTTTCAGTGCTGGTCAAACCCCTCAGAAGATCCGACACCTGTACAACAGTGAGCTTCTGGATGTTTACTGCTCTCAGTGCTGCAAGAAAGTCAACCTGCTCAATGACCTGGAGGCCAGACTCAAGAACCTCAAAGCTAACAGGTAGGAACATGTTGGAAGCATGCTAAGCTTATGACATAATACACACATAGTGTGCTGCAGGGATGATTTAAAATTGTGGGCCAAAGTGGAAGTTGGCATCCCACTCGCAGATATTCTTGCTTAACCAATCACTTAAATTGATGGCAGAAGGTCATGGACTTCACTGACCAAGGACTAACAAGAGGCCATCTGACTCAGTCTCACTTTTTTATTAATAATGTAAAGTTGATGTCCCATAAAGTTGATGTTGATCCCAAAGTTGATGTCCCATGACAAACAGGCATCTATTTTTTTGCTTCAACCATGCCGCAAGCAAAACCCTTCGAGGTATTTTTGTCTGTATATTGAACGTCACATACTTTTTTGAGAAATCAATGTTTAGTTGATCCTGACAAGTGCACTTTGTAACAGCTGTAAGCACAACCTTCTTTTAACATAAGAGTTAGATATTGTGACATTTGTATTAGAGAAACTGTTAAAAAAATGTCATGTGTGTTTAGAATGGGATTTTACAGTTTTTGGGTTATTCCAGGGAATTTGCTCTGTGACCAACTGAAGTTAGAGATTTTTACCCTATTCTCCATTAAAGTAATCAGCACAATTAACAAAAGTGTTTGAAGCCAAAATTTTATCGGCAGAACTAAAAAGCTAGACAATCGAACTACATTGGAACCATGCTGTAAAAAATGCAGAGTTCCACATAATTAATTCATGTTGATCCAACACAAATCGATTAAGTTAATTTAACACTTTTAACAAATTTATGTGGATTGAACATAAAAGATTAAGTTGTCCCAATGAAATCTCAAGAATTATGTTGTTTCAGCTCATTTTAATTAAGTACTTCGAACAAGCAAAAATAAAAAAAAAAAAAAAATAAATAAATATATATATATATATATTTGTGTACAGCAGTCTTTGATGCACTTTTCAGCATCTATGGTTCACATTGCTTGATTTTGGTGATGTTTTATATATGAATGCCTCAACCAAATGTCTTCAGTCTTTAAACTCATATCATAACGCTTTGACTAACCACTGTGAACATTATGCCAAAGCTGAGTGGCCTTCTCTGAATGTAAGGAGGTACACCCACTGCATGACTCTGGTCTACAAGGCTCTTTTGGGTCTGGCGTCTTCATATTTATGTTGACTTGCCAAATTATCCTAACCTGCCTAGTTAACCTAATTAACCTAGTTAAGCCTTTAAATGTCACTTTAAGCTGTATAGAAGTGTCCTGGAAAAAAAATCTAGTAAAATATTATTTAATGCCATTATGGCATAATGTGTGTATATGTATGTATATTAATGGGGACCTATTATGTCCCTTTTTATAAGATGTAAAATAATTATCTGATGTCCCTAGAGTGTGTTTGGGAAGTTTCAGCTCATCAAATCATGTTTTATAGCTCTTTCAAGCTATCCCTTATTGGCGTTAATCCAAATCTTTGTGACTGTCGTGTATATTCTAATGAGATTATGCTCTTTTCAAAGAAAAGTTGAGCTAATAATTGCAGATTTAAAACAAGATTAACGTTATTTCTGTTACAAACTGAAAATGCCAAAATAAGTGCATCAGAATAGTCTACGTGTTCGTTTGTGCATCCTGAAAACTCTAATGGCGGATGGCTGCTTCTCACTTAGGGCTGTTTATGCTGATGTGGGAGATATCATCACTAATGGGTGGGGCCTTCCCCCACTTATGACATGTGAAAAGGGAACATGTCAATCAAAGTGATTCTGCAGACTGTTTCAATCAAAATTAAAATATAAAATTAATAAAAAATTAATTAAAATATACAATTAATAAAAAATATATATAAATAAATTAATAAATTTTGAACATTAAGAGACTGGCTATATTCACACACTGTTGCCACACAACTGTGTTTAAAAACCCCTATAAATATAATTTTTGCATAATAGGTCCCCTTTAAATGGCACAGCACCACACTTCTGAGAAGATCTTCTTCATGTGTGGGTTAACTCTAGATATATTTTTATGAGTGTCTTTAATCACCCTGGTCTGTCAGAAGCTTTATCTGGAGACGGGCTTCATCAAAGGAGCTGTTACCATAGCAACAGTGCTTCAGTCAAGGGTTTACTCATCTTTGTGAATGTTATCAGACAGAGTGGGAAAACCGAGGCCCTCAGGAAAAGCATAGGATGTTCAAGTAGGTGTGTGTGTAAGGCAGAGTTTGATGAAAACTGCTGAAATAATACTTATATTATTGTGAGGTCCCCTATCAAATTTGGCACTTCAGGAGAGCGACACTTCAATCCATAATCTGTAACAAGGTTGTAATACATCATGGGATTATGAAGATTGCGCCTCATGCTGACACACTGAGAAATTATAGACAAAGAGGCTCTGCCAAAACAGCCAGTGGGATCATCTTCCTACATAGACATCTGCCATTCAAGACAGCATCCTACCCTTCATGAACAATAGGAGTTATTTTGTGACTTTTTGAGTACATCGCAGACAAACATGTAAAAGAAAATAATGCCTTCTCACTAAGTTTCCCGTTAATTTTTAATAATAATAATAATAATAGTAATAATAATAATAATAATAATAATAATTCCTTTTCCCAGTGATGGGTTGCAGCTGGAAGGGCATCCGCTGCGTAAAATATATGCTGGATAAGTTGGCAGTTCATTCAGCTGTGGCGACCCCAGATTAATTCAATTCATCTTTATTTGTATAGCGCATTTACAATGTAGATTGATAAAGGGACTAAGCCGAAAAGAAAATGAATGAATGAATAATTATTCCATAAATGAATAATAATTCCTTACATTTATATAGCACTTTTCTGGACACTCAATACACTTTACACATTTTTGGGGGGAATCTCCTCAACCACCACCAGTGTGCAGCATGCACCTGGATGACACGACAGCAGCCATATTGAGCCAGACCACACGGCTGATTGGTGGAGAGTAATCAGACTGAGTAATGAAGCCAATTATGATATGGGGTTAGTTAGGAGGCCAGTGGTCAAATTTGGCCAAGATTAAACCCCTACTCTTTTAAAAGGACATCCTGGGATTTTTAACAATCACAGAGAGTCAGGACCTCAGTTTAACATCTCATCTGAAAGACAGTGCTCATTGAGCAGTATAGAGTCCCCATCAATATACTGGGGTGTTAGGACCCACACAGACCACAGGGTGAGCACCCCCCCTCCTGGTCTTACTAACACCACTTCCGGCAGCAACCTTCCAACCAATCTTTCCCATGTGGTCCCCCATCCAGGTACTGACCAGGCACAGCCCTGCTTATCTTCAGTGGGCGACCATGTGAGAGTTGCAGAGAGCGGTGCCATTTTCCCCATAGGTATTTAAAAAAAACCATGAACCAAACCAACCAGCTACAAGGAGAATCAATGCAAATTTAGAAGAGATGCAAAGAGATTTAAAACTGTTCATACTATTAATACAAAGTTCTAATATATTCTAAACTTATTTATTCAAAAACATGAAAATTGGCATATTTGCATGTGGACACCTGATTATGGTACACTCTCAGAAATAAAGGTATGCGAGCTGTCACTGGGGTGGTACCTTTTCAAAAGGTACATATTAGTACTTGAAGGGTCCAAATTGGTACCTCAGAAGTATATAGTAGTACTACAAATTTTAAGAGGAACACTTTTGTACTTTTTAGGTACCAATATGTACCCTTGAGGCATTAATATGGACCTTTTAGGTACAAATTTGTACCTTTTGAAAAGGTACCACCCCAGTGACAACTCGCGTACCTTTATTTCTGAGAGTGTACTGTGGTTCTTCATAAAAGTAGGTGAAGCTAATTGGAGCTAGATTGGAGCTAAAGGTTTGACAGCTTTGCGCACCAAGACTCTGATTGGTGGAATTTTCTGCACATTAATCTGTTTATTATTACTAATTGCACATTAAACATGACCTTTTCAAGATTCAGTTGAGTTAAGGTTAACAGGTGGGATTAACAAATGCAAAAACTATTTATTTACAGTGTTAATTGTCATTTACAACAAGTCTCCAAAATGTCAGCAGCAATTGTTAAAAAACTAATTCACTGTGGAGAAAATATGTAGAGTTTTTACTTCTGGAACTCAGTTGTTGCATTCTATCCTGCTGCTATTAAACAGGATTATTATATTCAAAATTGAAATAAATCACATGACCTAAAACAAATATACAAATATAATAGCTTATTAACCATATACCGTAGCTCTGTTTTTTGGTAGATATGTATGTAAAAAAATCAATAATGCTATTGTTTAAAATCAATTCCTTAATGAAAAAGCGTTAACATTGAAGGTTAGCGTGTTGCTAAGCTAATAGCTTATTTATTCTAATAACCATAAAAAGAACATTGTAAAATCAACATATTGGGCAAAATTATTAGAGACAATAATTAGATTTTACAATGTTCTTTTTATGTTTATATATATATATATTTTTTTTTTTTTTTTTTTTTTTTTTTTTTT
>CAIGQZ010032903.1:1895453-1911366 GCA_903798205.1 Danio tinwini | reverse complement strand
ATCTATCTATCTATCTATCTATCTATCTATCTATCTATCTATCTATCCTATCTAATCTATCTATCTAATCTATCTATCTAATCTATCTATCTAATCTATCTAATCTAATCTAATCTAATCTAATCTCCAGTGTCTGTCTAAGTATGTTTTTCTGTCTTCGTCATACAGTTTATATGTACACATTAAATTGTCTGAATGTATTTGTTCAGTTGTATGTGTATATGTATAGAAAAATTGGTGAATATGTGGATTTTAGGAACATGTTTGGTGTGGATAAAATAAACGTTCTGAAGCTGCAAAAGACTAGTGGTTAAAGGAATGTAACACTTTTCTCTAATCAACTAATCAATTGATATTTTTCTCTTTTATTTTGCAGCCCAAACAGGAAAATTTCCAGTACAGCATTTGGCCGGTACGTTTTCATCTTGATTATTTTCAGAAAGATCAGTTCAATATTATATATATCTACATACGAAATATGTAAAGTGCTGCATACCTAAGTCACTAACTGGTTACAGTTTTTCCTCAATGGCTTTGGTGCATTTCTCACAACACTATTTACATTTGCACAACAGTTAATGCATTTCTCTAAACAATTAGTACAAACTGCAAAACCTAGTGGATAACCTGCAAAAGCGTGTCACTTGCTCAAAATAGATAACTCATTCCTCAAAAGCAAGTATTCATGTCAATGAAAGTGTCAATGTCATCAAAATGTCCTAAATGTCCAAAAAATCCTGTCACCATTGTTTATGAACAAGATAGTCAAATGGCTTTGTCGTGTTTTCATTATGACAGTTTACTCTCTACATTTTGTCCAATGCAAAAAAGTCAGATGTTGGTGACACGTCCTGAAAATGCTCAAGACAGCACGATATACTATTTGCACAGCCATTTGAAAACCACAGTAAAGTTAGACATGACTGCATTTAGTGAGGTATCTGAGTACAAGACACTGAATATGTATGTTTCACATTTTTACTGCAGATGCTCTTTACAATTTAAATTTATTCACAGCATTGTGTAAAAGAATAAATACACCCTTATTTACAACAAACATAAACTCCCTTTGGGTAGAGCTGTGCACAACTGTAAACAATATTGCAGTACATATTAGAACTGAACCTACAACATACACAGGTCTGTAAATCATTCATCAAATTGTTCAATTTAAAAAACATTTTCTGAAAAAAAATGATTAAAATTTTAAAAATAAAATGAGCTTGACAGATTTTGACAATTAGTTCAGCAGTTTAGTATGTAATGACTCAAGTAGTGAAATGAGGACTATTAGTTTTATATGGAATGACTATTCAGTATCCACAAGTTTACTTAATTTTGACTGACATGACATAAGCAAATGATAACGTTGCAAACAACAGAGAGTTGTAGGAAAGCAATTGATGCATGAAACAAAAAGCATTTGCAATTTGTTGCAAGGAATGAGAAACTGCTACTATGATGTGCACAAATGACTAACTGTTTTGAGAAATGCATTAACTGTCATGCAAATGTAAATAGTGTTGTGAGAAATGCATCAAAGCGACTGAGAAAAACTGTAAAGTATAGGCTGGTAAGTAACTTCATTTAACCTTCATGTTGTGTTCACCTCCCTCCCCTTACTTTAGTGTTTCCGGTCAAAATTGACTTGTTTCTTTTAACTTATTAAATTAAATTAGTCAAAAAGCATTATGTAGCTGTGAACAATGTCTCAAACTAGTGTTTAACATGAATTTAAATCAAATCACTTTTATTGTCACATCATCAGCAGCACGTGTCCTATGATGAGTGAAAAGCTTAGGTGCTGGCTCCAGACACAGCAAAATACAAATGGTCCAAAATACAGACAGTGCAAAATACAACAACATACTCACAAAAAAACAAGACAATGTAAAATTGGCAATGTTGACAGTGATACGTACGATGGATAGGTGTACACATAGTTGTAGGCAGTATTGTTTTAAGTATGGATTTGTTAAAGTGCAGTGCATGCTACATCTTGAATTTATAGTATTAGATAGAAAATAGCTGCAGTGAAAATACAGATAGGCACTGAAAATGTATTACAAAATGAACATGTTATGTCATGAAGGTAATCACGTGAGAGAAGGAAAGATTTGTGTACCCACAAAAGACATTGCTAAGTCAGAAATGTGTGTGTGAGGAAGTTGGCATAGTGCAGGGTCACCAAACTTGTTCCTGAAGGGCGGGTGTCCTGCAGATTTTCACTCCAACCCTAATCCAACACACCTGAACAAGCTAATCAAGGTCTTACTAGGTATACTTGAAACACCCAGGCAGGTGTGTTGAGGCAAGTTGGAGCTAAACCCTGCAGGGACACCGGCCCTCCAGGACCGAGATTGGTGACCCCTGGCATAGTGTGTATATGGGGATGTTTTCTGTTTGATGGTTGAATGTAGTCTGGATACCCATTAATGTCCTACGACGGTCACTTTTACACCACAGGTGTAACATGGATGATTAAAGCACTCTAAATTCAATGAAAGAGGTGACCATCACTTTTACATGTTCAAGTACATAGTATGGAGGACATTATAAGGCCTTGAGGCAATTAGATGTAAAACACAATTTTTACGAGTGTTTTAAGTTCGGTAAATCGGTCAGGTTTAGCCCGAACACGACAGGAAGGTTAAATAGTCTGTTTTTGTGTTGTGTCCTGCAGGCAACTCTTCCACCACAGTAACTTCAGCAGCAGTCAGGGCAGCACTGAAGACCTGTTCAGAGACAGCATCGACTCCTGCGATGTTGACATCACCGAGAAGGTACAGAAAGTGTACTGATTACTTGCTTGTTGTGATGTGATTCAGTAAGTGTTGTCAATAACAAACTGTTTTTCATTGCTAATGCAGGTGAGCTATTTAGAAAAGAAGATATCAGAGCTTGAGAACGACAGTCTGGCTAATGGAGATCTGAAATCCAAACTTAAACATGAAAACACACAACTAGTTCACAGGTAAAGATGAGAGAGATCTGAATGTTAGGCTCATATGCAGGACTGGATAAAAAGAAATATGTTGCTAATACGGATTATTTAGTTTTTAATTAATTGTTTTATTTTATTAGTAATAGATTTTTTTAATTATTAGTATTGTTGAAATGATTTTTTAAAATGTTATAATGTTATTTACAATAGTCATAATCAGCACGGTGCAATAAATTGACTTGAAAACCTATAGTTAAGACAGTTATTAAGTTTCCAGTTTAATTAAATGCTGTGCTTCTGAAATTTATATTCATTAAATAATACAGAAACTTGTTTTTATCTTTCTTGAGCAGACAAATTCAGGTTTGCATCACAAAATTAAATGGCATTTTACAATTAAATTAAAATAAATGAAATTTTTATTACATTTTGTTTAAATACATATATCCTTTATGAAGATAAAAGATGCATATGAGATAAATTTTCTAATGGCTCTGTGTGCTTGTTTTTACACATTTACCCATTAGGGTACATGAGCTGGAGGAGCAGATCAAAGATCAGGAGACGCGTGCAGAGCAATGTTTGGAGGAGGAGCTGAAGAGACACAGAGAGGCCTACAGCAAGATGGAGAGAGACAAGAGCACTGAGATTGAACTGCTCAGTAACAGGTACCTAAAACCATCAGAAAATTCACAAAAACATCAATCTGAAGCACGTGGAGGTTTTAAAACCGTAGAGCACAGAAACCATTATCAGCAGGACATATAATGAATGATATCTCTCCATAGGGTCCAGCAGCTGGAGGAGGAGAATGCAGAGATGAAAGTGAATGTGTGCAGACTCAAGTCTCAGACCGAGAAACTGGACCAGGTCAGATATACATCGAAACTCAATCTAAAACTCCCTTGACTACCACAATGACATGGCCTGTATGCAGGGTTGGAAATAAATTTTCCATTAGAGGGAATATATGCCCACTGGATTTGATTTTCAGGGGTATTTTTTCCCATCATAAGGGCAATTTTTTTGGTAATTGCCTTTTTAAAGGGGTCATGAACTGCTTGTACTGTTCTCTGGTGTCAATGTTATTAAATAGAGTACTGTAAATAATGAATAAATTGTCATTTTTAGGTGAACTTTCTCTTTAAGTCAGTAAGTGCTCATGATAGAGCAAAAAGTTATTATTAGTGAATAATCTAAATGCCTCTGATCAGCCAATGCATTCATAATCTCAACATAAATTTTGTATGGTTTGTATCAGTACTGCAACAAAAGCTGATGCAACATACATAGATCTAAATGTAATGCTTCAATCTGTCATGGTTTTAGGTGCATTTCTGTTCTAATTGTTGCAATTTTGGCATATTTGTCCCCATTAATGTCAAACCCTGCCCACAGATGCATCAACTCATCAAGTTAAAGTCTTGGTTAACTTGTTTTAATGTATTTCAATTCGTCTTGTGCACAGCCACAAACCTTTCAAAGCGTACTATACCATGAATGAATATGGATGCACCAGTTTGACAGGTGTGCAGTGCAGCTTGATCTTTTTTATCAGATTTATTATGACAGTTAAACAAACAAGAATAAAAGAGAAGCTAGAAATACAACATATATATACATTCTTTTATATACTGAAGCTATAAATTAATCACACTATAACCCACATATTGTGCAACAAACAATATATGATATGCATAAACAATATATGATGTGCATTAATTTATACAAATTAAGCATAAACAGGTCAGTACTGAAAGTTGAGGTTGGCAGCACAATGCATTAATTAAAATGAATAATGATAATAAAGAAAAATGAAAAGAAGAGAGAGACAGAAGAGGGAAAATAACAGAAACAGAAAAACTGGGCTGCACATGGACTGTGCATGGATGTACAAGGACAAAAAAAATTGGGTCACAAGGACAGAAAGCAAATGGCAGAAGTATGGGGTTTATGCATTTAATGGTTAAAAGAACTTTGCTCTCACCCATTTTCACACCGTCACTTCTGACCTCGATGAAGCATTTTTTGACACATTTCAGCAGGCGGTGAAATCCCTGGAGCTTGTCAGTGTTCACAGCGTGCTCTTTGGTGCTGCTCGCATTAGTTAGTGTAATGAGTGTGAAAGCTGCAGCCTGCATGACATTAGCAGCCCTGTATTTTGACACGGAGCCTGTGAAGCTTTGATCTTTGAGTATGAAACATTGCAGATCAATACCTCTCTAGACTGTAGTCTTTCTAGCTAAAATAAAATCAGGTCACTGTCTGATGTAGCTAACATAAATTATAGGTCCTCTTGTGGGCTAAACTGAAAATGCAATTTCAGCTTTTTTAGCTAATTAAACAAAATTAATGATGAAATCGATGTATTATATTTTATGACAGATTTGAAATAAATAAAAAATACACTTTTCCCACTGTTAACAAATGCCTTATTAGATTGGAATGCTTTACACTGAAAAGCAATTAACATCATTTGTGCAAGTAATTAATTTCTGTTATCCAATCATCATTCTACAGTGAATCTAGTCCCACCCTTTAGATCTTATACTACTGTGCAGGGTACCCCAATTGAAGAGAAGGCTACTAACAAAAATTTGTACATTTAGATATTATGGTACCATTCATAATTTCTGACAATGGAAACAAAAAGTAAGGTGGAAGCTTTAGTGTCCAGTTTCTTACCCAGAAAACAGCTAGAAGAGGCACTAAAATGGCTGCCAAATGAGCTGACTTGCTTAAAGGGAAATTTGCAATTCAGATTTGTACACAGCAAAAATTCCAGTGTTAAATATACAGCGCATTTTTATTTTTTTTGGTGCTGTTCAGTGTTAAAACCGGAGTACATTTTAATCCACGAGTGTGAAAGAGAGTATATATTTAAGAGGTTTTTTAGTGTTAAACTTTTAACCCAATATGCAGTGTATTTCCCCTTAGTGATGGGAAGTCCAGTTCTTTTACTCAAACCTGTTCTTTCAAACAAACAGTGATCAAACCAGTATGTTTTACTTAAACTTGAAACATGTCTTGTTGCATTTTAAAATGCAAATAGTTGAATGTATTGAAATTGTTTCTGAAAAGATTAATGAACATTTAATAAATTAAAAGTATTTTCAAGATATTTGATCATCCGTCACACACCAATTGATAATATAGGAAAAAGGTAATATATTAACACTTTGAAGGGTAACACACACTCCAGTTCAATGTAAGAACAAACTCTTACTGTGTTGAAATGAACAAATATTAATGTACAAATTTCACACTTTAGAAAATGTTATTTTATATCCAAAATGGAGGGAGTCTTATGTACACCCAAGGAGTGTTAAGTTAAACTCAAATTGAGTTAAATGTACACAGATTTTTTTGTTTATTCACAAAACACAAAATACAAAATTGTTTCAAAGCTGCTTTACAAAACGTCATACTGTTCTGTGTAAAATTCCTTTTGGCTTTATTATAGACCACTTTTAATGCTGGTATAAATGCTGCTCTTGATTTAGATCTAGCTATTTTATTTTTATTTTATTCTAGGAGTTATTTACTTATTTAGACTTGAAAGGTGATATTTAAAAACAAAAATCATAGTAGTGGCACTTTAAATAAAGAAATATAAAGTACAGCTTTAATTTTATTTAGCGTTTTATTTCTGGAAGCTCTAAAAGTGTTTTTTTCCCCAGATTTAGGCAAAATATTTTCTTTTTAAAAGAAAAAAAATAGACTGTTAAGATAAAAATGTTTCAACGTCATATGACCAGATGAGCTTACATATATAGTATAATGACATTTTTTAAATTACAAGAAATAACTGGGATTAAATGCGTTAATAATAACAATGTGGTGTAAAAACAAGACATTAAATCCTTAATATGGTTGTATATATTTGTATGCATACACAGGAGAAGCAGCGAATGACGGATAAACTGGAGGACACAAGCCTGCGTTTGAAGGATGAGATGGATCTGTACAGGAAGATGATGGACAAACTTTGGCAGAACAGACACGAGTTTCAGAAGGAGCGAGAGGCCATGCAAGAGGTAACACAGCATTATTTTTACTGTACATCACAACCATGACATGCTGCATGTAAATGTACAGCCCTCATGTGATACACGTGTGTGTTTAGCTGATTGAGGACTTGCGGCGTGAGCTGGAGCATCTGCAGCTCTTTAAACTGGAGACGGAGAAGCCTGGACGTGGACGTACCGCTGCTGGCCTGTCTGAATACAATGCCAAGACACGAGAGATTGAACTGGAGCATGAAGTAAAAAGGCTTAAGCAGGTACAGCGGACAGATATGCTAATGCTTCTTGTGTTGTCTGTCATATCTATTTTCTTAATATTAGTGCAGATAAATCAACTATCAACATTATATATCAACTATCAAGCTCCAAAAAGCACCTGAAGTATCCCAAAATTGGCATATGTGTTATATTTGAACAAAATTATAGTCATTATTTACTGAAAATTGTATTTAAATAATTTATAACGTGTTGTACAGGCTTTTTGACTCCAATGCTTTTTTATTTGGTATGATGCAATAATGAATGGCATGTTGATGTGGTTAATCTACTAACAGGAAAACCATAAACTCAGAGACCAGAACGATGATCTGAATGGACAGATTCTCAGTCTCAGCCTTTATGAGGCCAAAAACCTGTTTGCTTGTCACACCAAGGCCCAGTCGCTGGCGGCAGAGATCGATAACGCTTCAAGAGATGAGGTGAGAACAACATCAACACTGCACAACACGCACCCTCACACACTAGCACTGACTGGCACTATAAGGCGATGCAGTTTAGCTGGCACCTGCCAAAATTGTTATTTATTGGAGTCACTGTATTAGTTGGGTTTCAACTCAAACCCTGCAGATTTAAAACTAGCAACCTTTTCTTTGTAATGTTACATTGTTAACAGTATGTGTAGTTTTTGTCAAAATTAAGTTATTTATATATTCTCATTAAATTACAACTTATTTACATTATGGGATGTTTTTTATAAGTTGTTTACAAACAAAATGTGAAATGCCGAACAGAACTTCTAAAAGTTTTTGCTCATAAAGGGGAGAAAGTTCAAGAAACTGGCTGAAAAACAGAAGAACAGCAGCATATAATAAACATTCATTCAATACATCCATGTGTACAAACTTTTTAAACGCGATAATTCTTTTGACAGCACCAATAAAGATTAAATACAGGCCTAGCTACTGGTTTAAATATGTTATTGTGTTATATAAAAATCAGATGCACCACAGAACTTCACCACACTTATACAAAATCCAGGAAAAAATAAATAATTTACCCTGCCATGTAATCGCTGCAATGAAATCTCTGACATGCAATAATCCATGTCTTTACTGGCATTTTGGCAACGTAACAACTGTAAAGTGAACGTCTATATGTGCAGCAGCAGTGAATGTTTGTTGATGGTAAGTTCATTGACAGAACAAAAAAGAAAGGCAACCCTCGTGACAAAACTAGACTGTTATTATTGTGGAGCACTTTTTTGCCCTTACAAAAATAACGAACAATGTAGATTATGAGTCCACGCTTTTGTATGCTTTCATCCGTTATTTCATGATGTCTGAAAGATAAACTATAGTAATTTATAATAATTTATAATAAACATGTCATTGAACCACATAGTAAAGTGTTTAATGTGTTAAACTCTTTGTTAATAAATGTTACAGAATACTGTAGTATAGTAAACTGATAAACTGTAATAAATAACATTCGTGTAAACTGTGGTGCATTGTGATGGTGTATAATTACAGGGTAGAAAACTGAAGCCTACTGAATAATTTGTTTATTACTACAGTTGTGTTGTACCACAGCAACAATATAAATACTATGACACTTTAATTCAAGTAATTATCTTTAGTATGTTTCCAAACACTGTAGTATTTTCTATAGAGTATTTTTCATGTAATGTAATTATACAGTATATACCGCCTCGATGACAGGCAAATATATGTTAGTTCAGTAAAAAACTCGGCCCTCTTCATGATATAAGTATCATGCCCAACATATGTGGTTATTTTCTATTTTTAACTCCTCTGAAATATAAATCTAAAAAATACAGACTTTCCTCTATGTCTCCCATTTAGTTTTTTACTTTACTTTTTAATTCAGCCCTCCATCTGAATTTTGCGCGTCATCAGAACCATATGATTGGAAACAATACAGATTCAGAAAAGATTCTCTGTTTTACATATTTTGTCCACATATAACATAGGCAAAGCTAAGAAAATAAAAAAAGGAAAAGGAAAAACTATATAAAAATCATAATATATAAAAAAAAACACCCACATAACAAGCCAACTTGTTTACAAAGACCTGTTTGAACAACAGACTACGATGACAAAGCATATTACAACATTACAGATATTATTTATTATTCCACAAGATTTTTGTTCAAGGTAACAGATAAAAGAATTCCAAATTTTGCTAAATTGTTAGAGTTTTTTTTCAAATAGTGTCTAATTTACTCCAAATGTAACAGAGGTAATTTCTCCAAGCCACAGTTTACATGTAGGGGATTCCTTTTTTTCTCCAAAACAGTAGCCGAAGTGTGCTTAATTGAACTGAATGTGGATTTAATATACTTCTAAACCTAAATATATTTTTCAGATAATGTAATATCAATTATACAAAATGACACTTAAATGACGCTTTATTCTTACACTTTTTATATTTTTACACTTTATGACTTAAAACAATTAATGTAATTTAAAAAAAGTACACTTTATATAAGTGTAAAACTAAAGGTTTTATTTATTCAAGTAAATTCTGTCATAAATTAAGTACACTTGTATTGATGTATTGACTGAAATACTAAAGTGCATCTAGAGTACTTTTAAAATGCTAAAAGTCATTTAAATTAATAAGTTTAAAAAAATTATTAATTGATTAATTAAATCTTTAATTGTAAAGACTTGTGAAATGTAAATAGCAACTTAATAATTAAAAGTTTGCCATTAAAAAGATTTTGCTTACAAAGAAGTTGCTGAGAAGACATTTCCATCAATGAGAGAGTGTTATTTAGCAGATCTTGAAGTTTTACTTAAATCAATTTAAAAAGGACTGTGCAATTGATCTAACACATTTGAACTTAATCACAAAAACATTGAATTTCTGTAATCTGTAGTCTGAAATTAAACATTTTGTTCACATTTACATATATTTGTAATTAAAATTATTTCTAAAAGATTTTATAGTAAAAAACAAATTCTTGTATGCAAAGGTTAGCTTCTTTTTCCAACTATGGATATTTTTCCTGCGCCCCTATTCCTTAATATGTACTTTGTTTTTATGAATTTGTCATTTTGCAGTTATATTAAGAACATTAGCATCTAAAGGAAGCTAGAAAATGTTTTACACAAAAGTATTGTTTGGTTTACTGAGTGACTGAATCATTCGTTTGGTCAATATCTTTATCTTTCCAGCTGGTTGACGCTTTGAAAGAACAAGAGGAGATCAACTTCCGTTTGCGGCAGTACATGGACAAAATCATCCTGGCCATCCTCGACCACAACCCCTCCATTTTAGAGATCAAGCATTAGACTGCAGAGCTGAGAGGACTCACCATTGGCAGAGAGCTCTCTCTTCAGGCCGGAAGTGAGAAATGTCCCTTCTTTGCCCCCTTACACCAGCCCATCATGTATTTACAGGGCAAGTTACAGTACTGTCGAAATGATGGTGTCTATGTCTCTCACACACACAGGTTACAGTTTCCATCACTGCTCATGTCATCATGCTCTGTAGAAATGACAAGAAATATTGATGAAACTGGAATCTAGAGTAGAAATGTATTTTTCACTCTAAGTTACACACACACACACATATATATAAATACACACTACCTCTGAGTATGTACAACTCAGTGTTGTATTCTACACAGCAAAACAAGTAGAATTATATGAAATATCACACCATAAAAAGAGCTAAACATGGCATGTGGGGTTTATTATTAATATTATTAGTATTTTAATCAGCCCTCAGGCCTATGAAGTCTTAACAATCCAGTGCTAAATCAACAAACAGAGCAATAGAAAGACAGGACTGCATAATAACTAAACAAGCAGATGAGGGAACATGCGTTAATACTCGCTGTGAATTAAATCAAGTCAGTCCATCGTAAAATAAAATAAAACACACTGCTGTTTGACTGATGCGTTCAGTCGTAAATAATCCTACAGCTTCTGACAGGTCTGTACCTGATGTTACTAGTAAAGAAGCACAAGCGAGCTGTGTGAGTACAGACGATGCAATTTGTACAATAGCGTATATACATATATAGAAAAAAATCTATAGATTATGTGAAATAAGAAAGGTTTATTTTTCTTAGAAGTCTAAGTTTGGATGAAATGGTTTGGTAAAGGATGTAATGAGTGAGAGGTAAATGATTATTATATCATAATATTTTCTTGGATTACCAGGAGCCTACGGTGCCAAAGAGAGCTTAATATGCTGCAATTTAAGAAAACATATTGCAATTACAAAAATGCCAGCAAATTGAGAAAAGCTCTTCATCTGTTTGACAGCATATGTGCTTCATTTTCTCACAACGCAAACAAATTAATAAAACACACTGCATTTTCTCACAACACCTGCAAACAGAACGGAAGTGAAGTTGTAGGTGATCTTTGGAAGTTTTTTGTTTGTTTATTTTAGCATCCTGCTTCCCTTGTCTTTTGTATTTTATTAGCCTAAATAACCATGGCTGCATATGAAATCGGCTACTACTCAGTAAGTACTGCATTTAAATTTAAATGTACTATTCGGCCATTAGAAAAGTACCTTCTATACTGTATGAATGTGAGTAGTATGAATGGAACTTGGACGTACTACATTGGCCATTTTGTCATGATCACATGACCTACCCGCGTCAGACATACTATTCGAATCGCGTACTATATAGTATGGAAGTACGCAATTTCGGATGCAGTTCATAATCTAAATAGCCAGGTCTGTCAGGTTTTAGGGTCCCCTTGAAACATTTCTGTTGTGTTCCGTGCTGTTTGAAAGTGTTGTGAGAATTTGCAGCCGTTTTCGTAAATTGTTTACTTTGTGAGAAAATGCATTGCGTTTTCTAAAAATGTGTTTGGGTTGTGTGAATTAAAAAGGAATGAAGATGTTTTCTCAAATTTGCTGGCGGTTTTTGTAATTGCATGTGTTTTCTTAAATTGCAGCACATTAAGCTCTCTCGGCCAGCGTAGGGAACCCCACTAAATTATGATTATTATACAGTGTGATTAAAACATAAAGATCAGGGTCTGTGTCTCTATTAGAACAATGTATGGTCTTAAATCTCAAATATATGCAAATTCAGACACTAGCTTTAAAAGTTTGGGGTCATTAAGATGTATATTTTAATAGAACATAAATCTGTAGAGCAGATGAATTGATCAAAAGTGGTGGTTAAGACATTATTTAAAATACAAGGATTTCAAATATATGCTGTCCTTTAAAGCTTTCTATTCTTCAAACTATCCTGCAAATCTGTTTTCAACATTGTCAATAAATAGCAAATATTTAAGCGCAAAGTCAGCATATTAGAATGATTTCTGACTCTGAAGGCTGGAATGATAAAAATCTTACTGACCCCAAAACGTTCTAACATTATATATATGAAATAATAATAAAAAAAGAAAGTTCTCAGTCTCTCTGGATTTACAATTTATTGTTATGTGATCCAAATTTTTTTATGAATGTATATTTATCGCATAACATAAAAAGTTGTCATGTTTTCTCACATGATTATATTCATTTTTAGATGACACAATAACAATGTTTTAACTTCAGAAGAATTGGTGGAATAATCCTGATTTTCAATCACAGCAAATTAAATCATGTTGAAATTTCGACCTATTTTTATGCAAGACCAAGCATACCTTTCCTAGTACTGGGTTGTGGCTGGAATGGCATCCGGTGCATAAAAAATATGGTGGAATAGTTGGCGGTTCATTCTGCTGTGGCAACCCCTGGCAAATAAGAGACTAAGCCAAAGGAAAATGAATAAATAAACGAATTAATATCATCATACCTTAATAAATAAAAACAGATGTTACCATCTAAATCAAATGAATCCAGACAAGCTGAGAATTTTAATTAATTCCTAATATGTTAATATGTTGATATTGTACATCAGTGCCATGGGTAAAAGAAGCTGCACATTTAACTGTCATAAGCAAGTGGTTGAATTGTACATCCCATGAATGTATCACCACACCACACCACACTCACAGTATTCTGTATTCCCCGATTCCCATCTCCTAGATTTAGCCAGTCAAACACGGCGTGATCATCACTGTATCTTTAATTCTTGTGTAGTTCATGGAAAGGAGCCAAAACTGCTACACGCTCGATTGTCACAAACTAGTTTTGCTTTGTTGCACAAATTGTACTGAATCTGTTTCTTTGCATGGTCTTAATCTCCTTCTGTTTGTGTTTCCTTTATTTGGAATGTAACAATGACTGTTTTTTGGGTTGTTTCAAAAACTAATAATCATTTATAGAGGAGCTTTTATATCTTTCTGTTCAACTTGTGTTGTAGCATTTTGTTTTTCACTCATTGTAAATGTTGTACAGAGACTAGTTAATATTTGTATCGATGTGCCACTCATCAACTTTAATGAATAAAGGAAAGGCTGTCTTTTAGAGTTTTATGAGAAAACGGTAAGTTAGATGTGCGACCAAGTAATGTATAAATCATTTGTAATTGTCACAGACAAAACTCGTTCTTCATTATCAATTTAAAGAAAGGAAATTGGATTTCAAGCTCATTTTAAAACTTGAATAATTTCTGTTTAACACTTGGATGACCAAACCCTGACCCGGTGTCGTTTATTTTGCACATTTTAAAGAGTCGTGCTGTGTCTGTGTCCACTGCTACAGGTTAGACATTACACAGTTTGTGGGTCATGGTTTACGCAACCTTTTTAATTTAAATGAAATTTTTTACACCTTTTATTTGGTTGTTATAGAAAAGCATAGACCTTTCTTTTGTCCAGTGTATGGGTATATAACTAGATCACTATTACTTGTTTATATTTACACAAGTAGGAAAGGACAAATGAAAATAAAAAAGCTTTCAGAAAATTAAACAATTGCCTCAAAGTTATGACAAATTTGAAATGTACAATAAATGACTTGTTTGGCATGATTTGAAATGACGAGAGTAATTTTTTTGTCTTTATCAATAAATGGGTATTAATCTATACCCATTGGGTATAAAGTAACATTACACTGTCTACTTTTGCTTGCAAAAAAATGTCACTTTGTCTACATCTAGTGGACAAAGTCGGAAACCTGTTGCACAGGAGTGCCCAAATTTTCTCTTATGACACAGGCCCGTAGCCAGGGGGGTCGGGTGGTCCAGAAATTGTCCCCTATATGAGCTCATTTGTCCCATATTTGACAGTATGC
This sequence comes from Danio tinwini, assembly GCA_903798205.1. NCBI lineage: Eukaryota > Metazoa > Chordata > Actinopteri > Cypriniformes > Danionidae > Danio > Danio tinwini. The sequence goes on along the minus strand of CAIGQZ010032903.1, from coordinate 1,896,996 downwards.
CATCATAAATTGTGAAAATAAATAATAGAAGAAGGCTTTAAAACAAATTAACATTTTCATTATACAAATTTATTTATTCAGTTTTTTTAGTTGGTTTTTAATCATTTTAAACAGATTTCTAAAATACTAATAATAAATTAGTATTTTAAAAATAAGTATTTTTTCATACTTCAAATTTTTTTATTTAAACTTCTAATCTCATAACATTATTTCTAAAACTGTAATAATGTACAGTTTAAATGCACATTTCTAAATAAACACGTTGTGGTATAATAATATGGTAAGCACTTTGACAAAATTGTAGGAAATATTTTTGTTCCATCAAAATGTGCGGTTATGATCACCATTCGACAAGTTAATGCAGCAAAGATTAGTGCTTAAAATATCACTAAAATGCAATATTTGAACGTCATAATTTAATAAGAATTGAGGAGAATAACTGCAAAACGTTCCCATTTATGTGAAAAAGAACCACCTCTTTCAATAGGCTGGCTTTGGGCCTGTGACGGGCCAAAAACTAAACTTGATTGAGGACTGTGGACTGAAGGTTTTTTACATTAAAGTTTCCATGAGTAATTGTCTAATCTATTTCCTAATATTTCAAAAACATTACTTTGAATTATATTAACTAATGCAGTATATTTGAAAAAAAATTATAATTAACTTATAGTGAAAACATAAACAACCCTATTATTAACACAATGGAGTTAAATGCTGAATACACTAAGCTGCACCTGCCTTTGCCTTGATTTGCTCGTCGATGTCTTGTGCATTGCCTGCTATTCATCGAGTGACAGTATTCACATTAGAAAAAAAAATCTAATTCATTTACAAAACAAATTACAAAACAGAATGTTACATTGCATTTCAAAATAATGATCTCTCTCAAAGATAATTCTGGTGGTGGGCCAAATCAAAGGTTAGCATGGGCCAACTTTGGGCATCTCTAGTATTGCATGTGATCACAGTGAGACCCTCAAAAGAACAGCGAATGGCGACACCATTCTAGATTGAGCTGAACTCTATTAATTTAGGGTAAATATGAGAAAATAATAATACATTGTTAACAATTTCCTGTTGACTCCACAGTAACTTACTGTATTAATTCTTGCATATTTTACGGTAATTTTCAGCAATTTTACAGTAATTTTATATATATATATATATATAAATATATAATTCATTTTCTTTTCAGCTTAGTCCCTTTATTAATTTAGGGTCACCACAGCGGAATGAACCGCCAACTTATCCAGCATATGTTTCACACAGCGGATGCCCTTCCAGCTGCAACTCAATACTGGAAAACATCCATACACACTCATTCACTACAGCCAATTTAGCTCACCCAATTTAACCTATAACCAGAGCACTTGGAGGAAACCCACACGAACACAGGTAGAACATGCAAACTCTACACAGAAATGCCAACTGACGCAGCCGAGGCTTGAAACAGCGACCTTCTTGCTGTGAGGCAATCGTGCTACCCACTGCGCCACCGTGACGCCATATATATATATATATATATATATATATATATATATAT